>CM033643.1:14713346-15071215 GCA_019512145.1 Engystomops pustulosus | reverse complement strand
GTAGCCAAACAGCTATTTAGGCACACGGCCGGGCATAGCAAGGAAGGAGCGCGATGCAGAGCAGATTTCTATTCACAGCCTATATTTTATTTTTTTGGGGGGGCTTATTTTTTGCGAGATGAGATCTGCTTTTCAGGTACATCATTTAGAGGGCTTCAATAGCTACCTGATGAGGTTTTATTCATTTTTTTTATTGGCCATTCACCATACCATAAAAATAATTTGTTATCTTTATTATGGGTCAACATGATTCCGGTGATAACCCGTTTATATAGTTTTTTTAAAAACAATAGGAGGGTGAAGTGCTCTTTGCTCACCGTAACAGCCTTGGAAGCTACAGCACAGAGGGGCACTGGAAATGCCCCCATAGCCCTTTGGGCTCATTAGCATAATTTTAAAAGCTTGTTTTACAAGGAAGAAGGCCATACATAATAAATAAGAAGATTACCACAGTCAAGGTGTCTGGATCTATGAGTAATGTCCCTGGGTTATCATGATGGATTTCGATTTCCTTTTATTTATATGACCATTTCCTTTAATTTTGTCTGTTTTCACCATGCCCCTTGAGATTTCAGATTTTGCATTGGGGCTCATCAACCTGAAGTGGTGCCTATGCACATAAGCAGGGGCGCCATGAGGGGGGGGGGGTAGTGTGACTGTGTTTACGGGGCCCTGCTGAGGAGAAGGGGCTGGGTTATCATTCTGTGGAGGTGGGAGGGGGCACAAAATTTGCCCCAAACTTCCTAAGGGCTGCCCTGCATATAAGGATATGTGAGCTTCAGTTTCTAAGATGTGTTGCAGCAAGCATGACCACAGACTACACATGGTGTTTTTGTAGTCTGTTACCGTGGAGACGCTAATTCTCCAAAATGATTGATATTTGTAAGTTTTTTTATTTTTGCATTTGGAGGAATCCAAAATAAGTGTTGCAACGGTGGGACAAATTATTGTCTAACTGTATAACTCTAGTGCTTTCTTGTAGGATTAACAATCAATGATGTATCTAGAAACTGAGGAAATCAGACAGGTCTCACATTTAATGCTGGTACTTTTTTATTTTGAATGAAAATGCCCCAAATGCCATCAGTTCTGAGGTGTCATAAAAGTGTGTCTCTTGCATTTCTGGGGCAACATAAAGCTACAGTACACACTATATAACATATACATCACCGGGGAAACTTCGAAAGCAAAGCCAAGTTTTATCACCGGGGAAACTTCGAAAGCAAAGCCAAGTTTTCTTAGATAGTTAGAATGTGTCCCCCTCATCCAATATTTCCTTCTTTTGTGATTTATAGCAATGGATTCTTACATTATCTCTTTCGGAGCACAAGCATTCATCACCATTACACAATGCAGAGTCCTCTTTGCTGTGGTCATCCTAAGCCGTGGTCTGTCACACGTGATTAATGTCGGACTATCTCACATTTCCGAAGAATCTTCTTCTGTGAAATCTTGGCTATAACACATAATCTGAGATGCTCTTCTTCACCTGTATAGTTTATCATTGAAGGTTTCCATTTATCAAGGTCATGAGTGATGGCGGTAAGTTAAAAACCACTGGACAGGATAAGAAATTTCAAAGACTTTTTAACACTAAAAACATTTTCCCGGTCATTGGACCTTTGTGGAAAACCCAGTTTATACCTGTATGTCACTTTTAGTCCCATAGGACCTGCATACACATGTCTATATCTGCTCTCCCCTGCATGAAGTTGGCTCTGTCCACTTTGTTTTCTATGGCTTAACATCTGGAGAAACCATTTTTCCCAAATGGAGGTGTAGCACACTTTTCTGAAATCCCAAATAAAGTGGGGCACATTTACTTACCTGTCCACATCGCGATCCCCGATCCGGAATGCTTGACGATTATGGATTGTACTGCGATTCACTATGAGAGTGCGTTGGATATCCTGCATGTGTCGCTCCCCGCTCAGGTCCACCAGGGTTCACCATCTTCTTCCTGGTGCATGTAAGTGCTTGGGCTTGCGACACAATTTAAATGTTAAATCCAGCGCTTAGTCCAAATCAGTCGGATCGCTGACAAAAGTCCCCCCCCCCCATTTGTGTCGCATGAAAGCCAGCGCGGATGCACCAAAATCCGATTGCGTGCATGATAGTGCGGTCGGCGGACCCTTAGTAAATAAGCCCCAGTATATTTTTAATAGCTGTAGGTGCTAAGCTATGGCTTTGCTGGTCAGGAAGCAGACTGCCTTTGCCCGTGCCACGATTCACTAAGTTCGTGCGCCCGATTTCCTGCATGTGTCGCTTCCCCGCTCAGGTCCGACAGAGTTCACCTTCTTCTTCCTGGTGTACGTGAGTGCATTGTCTTGTGACATAATCTGAAAGTTAAATCCCGCGCTCAGTCTGAATCAGTCGGATCATCTGCTGGCAGGCCTCCCAATTTCTGTCAGCCCAGCTGTGCCAAAAACTGATCATGTGCGACACAATCCCAGCAAAGACACCTGTTAATACCTGTCCAAGCCGTGTAATCCCCAAAAAAGACGGAAAGTCCGACAAAAGTGTGATCTGCGACCCTTAGTAAATGAGCCCCATAAAGTCTTAAAAGGAACCTGTGATGAGGTTTTTACCATTAAACTTAATGACAGGTTCCCACACAAGTCTTCTCACTGTTTCCCATTCAATTTTTATTTTAAAAATCCATAACTTATATCTTTATTAAATAAATAAAAGAATAGCTAGCACCATGCCAGGGGACTTACCGAGTCACAAGGTGGGTGTTTTCTCTTCAGCCAATATCTCCCGCAGCTCCCTCATTCCCCACTCCCTCAGGAATTTCTGAGAAAAGAAAACACGCCCAGCTGCTGGCAAGGTACCAGAAATGAGCTATGGATTTTTATAATAAAAACTGAATGGGAAACAGTGAGAAGACTTCTGTGGGAGCCAGTCATTAGGTTTAATGGTGAAACGCTGATGACAGGTTCGCTACTGAGGAATACGGAAAAGGACCATGAACAGGATGGAAAAAGGAAAACTATTCCTCTAAGTGCTACCTTAAATGAGGCATCTCCCTATAGATCAAGGCTTGACTCTCAAAAAAGCCCTATGAATGATTTCAGATATTAGCTAAACCAGTCACTTCCAGAAAAGACAGCCAATTGCAGACAATGCTGTTTCGGATTCATTGCTCTTCCTCAGTACAGTGTAAGAAACTGGTTTGACTAGTTGAGAGGCCATAGACATCAGTCAGAAAGGGGAATATATCTCCATAAAGCTACATTCACACGGCCGTATGGGGGACGTATATACGGCCGACATACATCCCCCATAGACATCAAAGCTAAGCTGCCCCTACTGAAGTCTGTCCCCTTGTTGTGGTTGGGATTTATGGGTTACATGAGTGGTAATACTAGTACTAGTACTAGTGTAATAGTGGTAATAGGTACAAATCATTCTACTAACCATACTACTAGGGTTGTCCACATATATTTAGACCTGTACTATATTCTCCCTGAATTCATACAAACATTACATATGTTTTATGAGGTTGATCATTTCTTCACTTTATCAATAAGAATCCACTTACACCCCCCACATTGCATGTATTTTCTATTAATAATACTGTGATTAGTAAGATCTGTTGCCTGGTAACAATTGTGAGTCTGTGTGGGAAACTTTCAGTATCATTAAGTTATTCACTGAGACAGCATTAACATGTTCAGATTTGGTAATCTCCCCATACTGTAGGTAGATAAACTGAAGTTTCTATAGAGAAAATGAATGTCATATTAAACCACTCTTATTAAAAGATGTGGCAACAGACACAATGGGGCCCATAAATCAGTGGGGCCCATTGGCCTCGATCTCAATGCTTTGATCACCTTTGAAGCCGGATACTATTTACATTGGGATGTAAGATAAATCTGGAAACCCAAACCCAACCAATCACACAGTAGATTAAAGCTACAATCATGACGATGATAGGCAGGGCCCAGAAGGATATGTCAGGGTTTGGAGGACCATAGAGTCATCCCAGAAGATGACCACCTACCAGAGTCTACAGAGAGGCTACAGATTGGATTGTATCTGGAGAAACTACTAGATCAACATGTACTGAGGCGCCACAGATTGAGTGTCCACATCCTGGCCATGGAATCTGGAAGGCAGAGACAACACTGCCATGAGGCCACTGAGGATGAGGCCCACTTCCTGCTACACTGCTCCAAATACTTAGCAGGAGACTCTCAGATCTCCTCCCAGGCTTCAGCTCCATGGAGGAGGAAGAGAAGATCTCCATCTTTGTGGGGGAAGTAGACACAACAATGGCCAAAGCCCCACAATATGTCACCGCCTGCCATAGACTGAGAGTCATAAGAGACCATGCATAATTATAACGCCCTCCACACCCCATGTATCCCATCATCCTATATCCCATCACCCCATACCCCACCTCATGTCTCCCGCAGTCCCATATTCTTTAAATCCTTTGCCAATGTTTACTTGTATTTTGTCCGGCCAATAAAGCTTCTTTGATTTGAATAAAACAGGCTCCTGGCATGTCCCCCTCCCTTTAATACCAGAAGTGGCAGTAGATCAGTATATAGTCTAGAAACGAATGTCAAGGCCAGTGTCACTGTCATGGGTGCCCCTGCGACCCATATCCCGGGTCCTAGGGCATATGGGTCATGTACACCCATGTACCCATATGCACCCATGCACCCATGTACCTAGGGCACGTGTGCGCGGGCTCTGTAAAATTTAAAGGGCCAGAGCACCGCTGGCCAGCCACCTGCCCTGATAAATTCCAGCCCCTTCGTGATGCCCTGTGCGATTATTCTGGTTTCCCGTTACTGACCTTTCTCCTGTGCTGCCCGTCCTGACCTTCCGTTAAGTCCCCCTAGTACTTTGCCTTGGCCGCCACCGCGGACAAAGTCGTATCTGTGGTACCACACAGCAAGTCCAAACCGATTTGATTTGCGTCGGGCTCTGGAGAAAACCGGGTGCCACTTAGACTCCGGTCCCGAGTGTTGGCTTACATCATCATCCGCGGTGGTAGAGAGGATCCACTACCAGTGATCCTGAGAGTCCTTAAAGCATATGTCTGTATAGAAGAGACTACAGAGTGACACATGAGGTTTTTGTTTATCCTGCCCAAAACTATAGTCAAATGAGAAGTCACTGGATGTAAACCTAAAAAGTGGAGACTAGCTGCCATATTGGGGCAGATTTACTTACCCAGTCCATTCGCGATCCAGTGGCGCGTTCTCTGCGGAGGATTCGGGTCCGTCCGGGATTCACTAAGGCAGTTCCCCCAATGTCCGCTAGATGTCGCTGCTGCGCTGAAGTTCGTCGGAATGCACTGAAGTTCACCGCCTTCCGCTGGGTGCTGGGCGCGTGTCAAGCGACACTTTTTTTAAAAAAATGCAGCGGTTTTTCCGAATCCGTCGGGTTTTTTGACGGCTACGTCCCCCCATTTCCGTCGCGTGCATGCCGGCGCCGATGCGCCACAATCCTATCGCGTGCGCCAAAATCCCGGGGCAATTCAAAGAAAATCGGTGCAAATCGGAAATATTCAGATAACCCGTCGGAAAAACGTGAATCGGGCCCTTAGTAAATGACCCCCAATGTCTCCCATACACTACACATGGAGGATTCTGCTCTCCATTAGGCTATGAAGAGCTTTATTTTGATGAGATTTAATGGGCTGCAGTCTGTGTTGGGAGCCCAAGACAGATTCTGGATAGGTTTTAGAGTAAATGTGTGTTGAGCATGTGGAGATAGTAGGACCTTCCTATAATACTATATATTACAGCATTTCTTACATTCACATGTACTGTTGATTTGTGCAACTTTAAAGGTTAAACTAAATCTTAGGATTCACTCTTTTACTTTCACAGGTCATATGTCCAAGAAAGAGATAACAAATGTGAAGTCCATTAGCAAGTCATTCACAGAATAGAGATGTGCTGTTCATAAGATTACGTTATAGATGTAGGGATAAAATATAAATAAGTAACCGGCAATGTTTAGGGGCGACTTACAAGGATAAAACACACGTTTCTCATGGCAGGATAGGATGGTTAATTTTACCTCCGTAACCAGGAGATGCATGAAATATTTAAAGGAAGTGGTCCGGGGTTGTCACTTTTCATTTTCATTCAGGCCTGTGTGTTAACTGAGGTGGAAAGCAAGCGCTCATCTCTGGAGGTGTAGTTTCCATACAAGAATTATCAGTAGTTAGAAGTATATGGACAGAGCTGCCTTCAGGAATTAAAGGACACCTACCATGAGGAATATACTATCAGAAGTAGATCTGATGGTAGATTCCGCCTGGAATCATGGAACCTAATCTAACTTGTTCAAAAAAATTCATTTTAGTAATATGGGCAGTATGGTGGCTGACGGGTTAGCACTACAGCCTCACAGCGCTGGGGACCTTGGTTCAAGTCCCATCCAGGTCAAGTTCTGCAAAGAGTTTGTATGTTTTCTCCATGTTTGCGTGGGTGTCCTCCGGTTTGCTCCCACACTCCAAAACATGGGTCTGATTTGGCGATCTCTGTGTGTGCTATATAAATAAAGGAATTATTATTATTATTAAGTAGAGTAACTGCAGAGGCTACTGGGGCGTGTACTAACCTGGTCAGGCGCTGGGAGCTAAGGCTAGTACATGCCCTAGTAGTCTCTGCAGTCAAGTTACGTAATACTAAAATAAAGTTTTCAACCAGTTAGGTTCCAGGATTATTAAATTACAGATTAGGGCAGAGGCTGGTGGGAGGAATCTATCATCAGATCTACTTCTGATAGTATATTCCTCGTGGTAGGTTTCCTTCAAGTAACCTCCCCTCCCCCCATCCCCCAGCACACATGTCACATGCAGAACTATAAACTTTTTTGCCAAAAATCACAACTCTGTTACACTTTATTGGGTCCATTTGGTTATGTTGTATCAGATTCACAAAATTTACTGAGCGCCAAATTCCATTCCAAAAAAAATTCTGATGACATTAAGGGGAATCTACCATCAAGCATGGATAATCAAGGGACACTTACTCATAGATCCAGGCACCCTGACTGTGGTAATCTTCCTATATTTGTTATGCGTGACCTCCTTCCTTCTAAAATCTACTTTTAAAATTCTGTTCATGAGACAGAAGGGCTCTGGGGGTGTTACCAGAGTCCCTCCATGCTGCCCACCCACTCCCGCTCCCTTGGCACTTCCCCATTTCTGTGCCTGATGTAATCTCACAAAGTGGGAGGGGGCCTTTGCCCCAGGGTTCCTGTTTTTTTGATGTTGATAAGATTTATTTGTGCATCATACTCATAAAAAATGTCCAATAATTTCTTCACTAATGCAGAAGAAAAGGAGATCATCGCAACATTGGAAGTGGGAGTTGAAGCAGAATAAGTACACTTTTTCCGGCCGCCTGGACCACCTGTGGTTTTCCAGGATTCCTGGATAACACCTTTAATGTTGATAAGTGGCCAAACAAATTATTTCAGTTGGATTGTTGCATCCACCCAGGAAGTCGATGTCCCTCACCCAAAATGTAATTTAGTACCTCGAGACATCCCACCAACCCCAGGAACTGATTAGCATATAATAATAATAATAATAATAATAATAATCTTTATTTATATAGCGCCATCAAATTCCGTAGCGCTTTACAAATCATAGGGGACACATACAACTATATTACATTACAAAGAACAAACAGTCATATAGAACAATAGGAGTGATGGCCCTGCTCACAAGAGCTTACAGACTATGAGGATGAGGGGGTGACACAAGAGGTTGTAAAATGGTCCAGCCATTCTTTATAAGGGAACAATATAAAATAATTTAATAAATAATTTACTAAACAACGATGTTGCTGCTTGAGCCAGCCATCAGCCGCCATCTTATTTATAGGGTCCAAGGTGAAAAAGACTGCAGAGAAGCCTGGAGCTTGGTATATATCAGTTGTTTGCCAGATAACAGATGGGAGATAGGATGGATTAGTAAAGGGAGAGTTGACATTTCATGCAGTTAGCGAGAGTGATAGGCTTGCCTAAAGAGATGGGTTTTAAGAGCACGTTTGAAGCTTTGGAGGGTGGGTATTAGTCTCAGAGTCTGGGGAAGGGCATTCCAGAGAATTGGTGCAACTCGGGAGAAGTCCTGGATACGTGCATGGGAGGTTCGAATTAAGGTAGAGATTAATCTATTGTCACTGGCAGATCGAAGAGCACGGGAAGGGCGATAGACAGATGAGAGAAGAGAGATAGGGAGGTGCAGCATTATTCAGAGCTTTGTGGATGAGGGTTATTATTTTAAAGTGAATACGGAAGGAGACAGGTAGCCAGTGCAGTGATTGGCACAAACTGGAGGCATCCGTGTAGCGTTTGGCCTGAAAGACGAGCCTGGCTGCTGCATTAAGAATAGATTGAAGAGGAGAGAGTTTAGAGAGTGGAAGACCGATTAGTAGGGAGTTACAGTAGTCTAGTCGAGAGTGAATAAGTGCAACAATTAGCATTTTAGAAGTTTCAAATGTCAGAAACGGCCGGATTCTGGAGATGTTTCTGAGATGCATACGGCAAGAGCGAGCAAGAGATTGAATATAAGGTGAAAAGGAAAGGTCAGAGTCCAGCACAACCCCAAGACAGCGGGCCTGCTGCCTCGGTGCTATAGTGATCCCACAGACCGAGATGGAGGAGAGGTCAGGGGTGGTTTGGTTAGTAGATGGTGGAAAGACAAGAAGTTCAGTCTTAGAAAGATTAAGTTTCAAGAAGAGAGAGGACATGATGTTAGAGACAGCAGAGAGACAATCACTAGTGTTCTGGATTAAGGCAGGGGTGATGTCACGTGCAGAAGTATATAGCTGGGTGTCATCAGCATAAAGATGATAGTGGAAACCAAATCTGCTGATGGTTTGTCCAATGGGGGCAGTATAGAGAGAGAAGAGGAGAGGGCCTAGGACTGATCCCTGAGGAACCCCGACACTGAGAGGAAGATGAGAAGAGAAAGATCCAGAAAAGGAGACACTGAAAGTGCGGTCAGAGAGATAGGAAGAAAACCAAGAGAGTGCAGTGTCCTTTAGGCCAATGGAGTGAAGCATCCTAAGGAGGAGCTGGTGGTCCACAGTATCGAACGCTGCCGATAGATCCAGGAGAATAAGGAGAGAATAGTCACCTTTGGATTTTGCAGTGAGGAGATCATTGGAGACTTTAGACAGAGCAGTTTCAGTGGAATACATAGAGCGGAAACCAGATTGCAGGGGGTCAAGGAGGGAGTTAGCTGAGAGATAGCGGGTTAGTCGAGAATAGACCAAGCGTTCCAGGAGTTTGGAGATGAAAGGGAGGTTAGAAACTGGTCGGTAGTTAGTAGCATTGGATGGGTCCAGTGAAGGTTTCTTTAGTAAAGGGGTAACAATAGCATGCTTGAAAGAAGAGGGGACGACACCAGAAGAGAGAGAGAGATTGAAAATTTTAGTGAGGTGAGAAGTGACTGCTGGGGAGAGAGACTGTACCAGATGTGAGGGGATGGGGTCACTGATGCAGGTAGTGGGGCGAGCAGAGGAAAGGAGCCTAGACACTTCTTCCTCTGTGACTGGCTCAAAGGAAGAGAGTGAACAAGATAAGGTACCGGAGGGAAGGGGATTGGAGGGGTGAGTGGATTGAGCAATTATTTCCTGGCGGATACAATCAATTTTATTCTTAAAATAGGCGGCCAGATCTTCAGCCCCAAGGTCTGTGACAGGTGGCTGCACCTTTGGTGTTAGTAAGGAGTGAAGGGTATCAAAGAGCCTTTTGGGGTTGTTAGAGAGAGAGGATATAAGATTAGTAAAATAGACCTGTTTAGCAAGGTGAAGGGCAGAGTTATAAGTTTTTAGCATAAATTTGAAGTGTAGAAAGTCTGCAGATGTGCGCGATTTTCTCCACAGACGTTCAGCAATCCTGGAGCACTGCCGAAGGAAACGAGTTTGTTCAGTGTGCCAAGGTTGCCTGCGTGTGCGTTGAAAATTTCGGATAGTGAGTGGTGCCATCTCATCTAGGGCGCTTCTGACAGTGTGATTATAGTGGTTAGTAGCCAGGTTTGGACAGGTGAAAGAGGAGATGGGGGACAGTGCAGACTGTAAGTTTTCTGTGAGTTTATGAGTATCTATTGCACGTGGGTTCCGGTATGAGTGATGGGTGGAAGGCTTCTGAGAATGAGAAGGATTATTGAAAGTAAAAGAAAGGAGATTATGGTCTGAAAGTGGAAAGGAAGAATTGGTAAAATCAGATATTGAAGATGGTCGGGAGAAGACCAAATCGAGGATGTTTCCCTCACTATGAGTGGGGGAATCGCAGAGTTGTGAAAGACCAAGAGAAGTAGTTAGTGCTAAGAGCTGAGAGGCCGGAGGGGAAATGGGAGTGTTAACAGGGATGTTGAAGTCTCCCATGATGATGGTTGGAATGTCACAGGATAGAAAGTGAGAGAGCCAGGAGGCAAAATGGTCAAGAAACTGATAGGGTGAGCCAGGAGGACGGTATACTACAGCCACACGAAGAGAGAATGGGCGGAAAAGTCTGAGGGTGTGGACCTCAAAAGATGGGAAAGTGAGAGAGGGTACAGGAGGAATGACCTGGAAGGTGCATTGTGGAGAGAGGAGTATGCCTACCCCACCTCCCTGCCTATTCTCAGGTCTGGAACAGTGCGAAAAGTGTAAACCGCCATAAGACAATGCTGCAACAGAGGCAGAGTCATCCTGCTGGATCCATGTTTCCGTAATGGCAAGCATGTCAAAAGACTTAGAAAGAAAGAGGTCATGAACAGATTCTAGTTTATTACACACAGAGCGGGCGTTCCATAGGGCACATTTAAAAGGGGTTACGGGTGGAGAAGGAGAAGAGGGGATACACTGAATCTTTATAAGGTTAGCAGGGTTTCTGTGTGAAGGGTTAAAATAAGCAGAAGGTGGACCTGGGTTAGGAGAGACGTCCCCTGCAGCAAGCAGAAGGAGAAAGAAAAGAGACAAAAGATGCTCTACCATGAGGAATATACTATCAGAAGTAGATCTGATGGTAGATTCCTCCTGGAATCCTGGAACCTAACCTAACTTGTTAAAAAAAACTTTTAGTAAGATGAGCAGCATGGTGGCTCACTGGTTAGCACTACAACCTTGCAGTGCTGGGACCCTGGGTTCAAGTCTCATCCAGGTCAAGTTCTGCAAAGAGTTTGTATGTTTGTTCCATGTTTGCGTGGGTGTCCTCCGGTTTGCTCCGACACTCCAAAACATGGGTCTGATTTGGCGATCTCTGTGTGTGCTATATAAATAAAGGAATTATTATTATTATTAAGTAAAGTAACTGCAGAGGCTAGTGGGGCGTGTACTAACCTGGTCAGGCGCTGGGAGCTAAGGCTAGTACATGCCCTAGTAGTCTCTGCAGTCAAGTTACGTAATACTAAAATAACGTTTTCGACCAGTTAGGTTCCAGGATTATTAAATAACAGATTAGGGCAGAGGCTGGCGGGAGGAATCTATCATCAGATCTACTTCTGATAGTATATTCCTCATGGTAGGTTTCCTTCAAGTAACCCCCCCTCCCCCCATCCCCAGCACACATTACTATTTACTGTTCTATACCATGTCACATGCAGAACTATAAACTTTTTTGCCAAAAATCAGAACTCTGTTAGACTTTATTGGGTCCATTTGGTTATGTTGTATCAGATTCACTAAATTTACTGAGCGCCAAATTCCATTCTAAAAAAATTGTGATGACATTAAGGGGAATCTACCATCAAGCATGGATAATCGAGGGACACTTACTCATAGATCCAGGCACCCTGACTCTGGTAATCTTCCTATATTTGTTATGCGTGGCCTCCTTCCTTCTAAAATCTACTTTTAAAATTCTGTTCATGAGACAGAAGGGCTCTGGGGGTGTTACCAGAGTCCCTCCATGCTGCCCACCCACTCCCGCTCCCTTGGCACTTCCCCATTTCTGTGCCTGATGTAATCACACAAAGTGGGAGGGGGCCCTTGCCCCAGGGTTCCTGTTTTTTTGATGTTGATAAGATTTATTTGTGCATCATATATATAAAAAATGTCCAATAATTACTGCACTAATGCAGAAGAAAAGGAGATCATCGCACCATTGGAAGTGGGAGTTGAAGCAGAATAAGGACACTTTTTTCTGTTACCTGGACCACCTGTGGTTTTCCAGGATTCCCGGAAAACACCTTTAATGTTGATAAGGGGCCAAAAAATTATTTCAGTTGTATTGTTGAACCCACCCAGGAGGTCGATGTCCCTCACCCAAAATGTAATTTAGTACCTCGAGACATCCCACCCACCCCAGGAACTGATTAGCATATAAGGATGTGCTGCCCCATTATTATGTCCTGAAGCTGTAGATAGATGAAGGGTAAAAATTCCAGGCCAGGAGGATGAGGGCAGCACGGTGGCTGAGTGGGTAGCACTTCTGCCTTGCAGCGCTGGGGTCCTGGGTTCAAATCCCACCCAGGTCAACATCTGCAAAGAGTTTGTATGTTCTCTCTGTGTTTGTGTGGGTTTCCTCAGGGTACTCTGGTTTCCTTCCACACTCAAAACATACTGTTAGGTTGTTTAGATTGTGAGCCCCATGGGGACAGGGACCAATTTGACATGCTTTGTGCAGCGCTGCATAATCTGTGTGTGCTATATAAATAAAGAATTATTATTATGAGAGGGAGAGTGATCCTCCAGACAAAGTTCTCCCTCTGTCCCGGCCTACAAGATGATGGCCACCAATACGAAATTGTTCCAAACACTGATGAATAAAGGGAAAACCAAGGTCAACAAGACAAGTCAAATCCAGAAACTACATCATAGAGATAATCGTAGTCCAGAGAAGACAAGATTACAATAGATGACAAGATTACCGCATTCCTTTAGGTGCTTTGTAAAACTATAGGAGGCCCTTTTCCTTATGTTCCTTGCATATCCTTGTGTCTTTCACATTCATACCACAACTTTCTGATCATCTGTAAGAACGTCTGTATGAGCAGTGTACCGGCCATGCACATCACCAGTAATGGTCCAATCGGATTCTCAAATCTTAGAAATAGAGGGGCTTATTTACTAAGGGTGCACGGCTGCACTTTTGTTGGTTTTTCCAACTTTTTCGGGATTTGCGTGGCTGGGACAGGTAGTTAACTGTGTCGCATGAGATTGGATCTTATCGCAGCCGCGCTGGCTTTCATGTGACAGAAATCGGGGGGCCGACCACTGGACTGACTGATTCGGACTGAGCGCGGGATTTAACTTTCAAATTGTGTCTTCTGTGGGTATAAATTTAGTGGTACTATAAGATGCTTGCATTCTTTGATTGTTTGCATAGCTTAATATTCTGACAAGTATGATGCAGTTACTTATTGCAGGGCAGTAGTCAGGTAAGGTAGCAGAGAATAACTAACTACGGTAATAGGTTTCAACTAACTTTCAAAAATATATGAGTGCAAACCGGTCCATATATATATCATATATATATACATATATATAACATCAACACATGATTAAAAATATATATCATTTTATTAAAGATAATTAAAAAAAAATCATTACAACATAGTACTGTACTGTAACTCCCTACTGATTGGTCATCCACTCACTAAACTCTCTCCAATCTACAATCTATTCTTAATGCAGCAGTCAGGCTTGTCTATCAGACCATATGCTACACAGATGCCTCCAGTCTGTGCCTGCACTGGTCCGTCTACTTCTGAATACAGTTTAAAATAATCACCATCATCCACAAAGCTTTGCATGATGCTACACATCCCTACCTCTCCTCTCATCTCAGTCTATCACCCAACCTTTCCTCTTCGATCTGCCAGTGATATTAGATTAATCTCTACCTTAATCTGAACCTCCCACTCACGTCTCCAGGACTTCTCCAGAGCTGCAGCAATTCTCTGGAATGCTCTTCCCTGGTCTATCAAACATGTTCCTAAAACCCATCTCTTTAGGAAAGCCTATCACGCTTGCTAACTGCATGAAATTCCAACTTTCTCTTTACTAACCCATCCTGTGTCCTCCTCCCTTCTGTTATCCGGCAAATACCAGTTACCAAGCTCCAGGCTTCTCTGCAGTCCCATTCACCTTGGACTTTGCATATAAGTTCAAGCAGCAGCATCTTTATTTCTTAAATGATTGTACTCTGTTCCCTTATAAAGAATGGCTGGACCATTATACAAACTCTTATACCTCTTGTAACTTCATCCTCATAGACTGTAAGCTCTTGTGTCAGCACCTTCATCCTCATAGACTGTAAGCTCTTGTGTCACCCCCTCATCCTCATACACTGTAAGCTCTTGTAATTTTCTCCCTCCAGGCTCCTCATTAGATCGGAGGCGTACAGGCTTCTTTGTGTAGAGTTTGTTTATCTGTATATACTCTACGTGACTCTTAAAGTTTTCTGTATTTTGTACTAAGAAGTGGGAAAGTCATAAATTATATACAAAGAGCATCGCTAAATACTGATCAGGCGATCATCTCCGTAAGAAAACTAAGAGGAGTGGGGGGTGAACACAAACAGATGAAAAAGTGGCGATAATTGGTCCTTGTACACACTCGCCATAGCTGGAGATGCAGAACTTGTGCTTATTGACTGTGAGTCATAATTTCTTATGTTTAGTTTCACTCAAGAGCTAAATGGGTTTCATGCATAAACGCTTTATGTTACATACAACTTTCCAATGCAAAAACAGCAAAATGAGATGCTGAGGCCGAGTGTTGTAAAATTAGGTTACATGAAGATGAATGCAGAGGGTTGTACTGGCTCACCGGAGGGGCCCGATACCTGGTGCTATAGCAGGAGACTCCGTCCATACCATAGGAGGCCCCTGCCAGCGGTTGTAAATAGGCCGCTCGAGTTCTAATACTAACCCTGTGCTGGTGATGTGGCTGGGCACAACGAGGGGGGCTCAGTATATATAATGAGGAGCTCAGTGTGTATAGTGGGGGCTCTGTGTATATAATGAGGGGGCTCAGTGTAACTGATAGGGGCTTTGTGTATATAATAGGGGGCTCTGTATATTTAATTGAGGGGGCTCAGTATATATATATATACATATATAATGAGGGGCTCAGTGTATATAATGAAGAGGCTTAGTGTGCTCAGTGCACTTGCAATTATTTCACCGTTTCTATGCCAAAAAAGTAGAAGCAGTGATAAATCTCCCCCAATAAAATACTCTTTTGAATGGTAACCACTAGAGATGAGTGAACCCTCAGGATCAGGTCTTTGAGTGCGCCCAGCGCGACCCGGTTATATTGCCAGTTTGGCTGCTGAGCCGTCAATCCAGCCTATTAATGCCCCCCCAGCAACTAGCCATGGCTTTGATTGGCTGCTCGGGTCTGCTCATCTCTAGTAGTCACTGAACATATTTGGCTTAAGGGGCATTCATAAGAGTATTGGGTATTGATGGTGAACATCTTTGCAGGATGTTATGCAGCAAAGAAAGTGGGTCCTGAGACTAAACCCCCTTCTTTGCTGTTTCTACCTAATTGCCCCACCTACCCTAGGTAGGAGACAATTGGTCAATGTTCCCTTCCTAGGTCAAAGTACAAACACAGAGACAAAGACAAAGTAAGGAAAGGATAATCGCCAAATATGGGTCAGAATCCCATGTGGACAATGCAGTACAAAATCACTAGGCAACTGTATAGTCAGAAAATCATGCAAAGAGTTAAATATACCAGAATGCAGAAGATTGAATAAAATGTAGCTAGCTCAGCACAAGGCTATAGAAAGCAAAGAGCAATAGTCCACAAAATTATTATTTTTTTATATAAAAATTTTTTTATATACAAAATGTTTTATGAGATTCCAGTGTCCTGGTCCAGAAGTTGATTGGAGCAGATTCAGTCCATCAGTTAGTGAACCAAAGCAAAATACACAATAGGCAGATGGTGGATGGTGGCCAGTGTGGTGAAAATCAATCAAGGCTGCTAGGAAAGGAATACACCAGTGTTCAGACTAGCAAGGACAGAATGGAACAAATTGACACCCAGCATATCCTCAGCCGACTGTCCAACTTTACAAACAAAGGATGATGCAGGTACAGATTTTCCAATGAGGAAGGTGCTTTACTGCTTGCCCAGAATTACAGGAGTATGAAAAAATTGTACTCCTGGACAACCCCTTTAAATAACAAGGGATGCACAGGAAATAACTAATTTTACAGAAGATCCCAGATGCCAGTGGTATGAAGTGACCTAGTAAGTCCAGATATTTAGTTGGCCGTTGTAACAGCGCTGCATAGCTGCCATATATCATGACATTTTGTGCTGTGCTCACAGTTTTGCAAAACTTATTAAAAGATGTTTCTAGACTCATCAAAAAAGATGAATTAAAAGTTATTGTAAACAGAATCCTCATTAGCATTTAAGGAGCGAGTCCAGGAGAAGACTGTGAGACTTTAATTACAGATCAGGTTGTATTGAGCCTTAATCTCTACCGGGGGTATTATATCAGATGGATTTATTTGTTCTTTTGTGCGGTTTCTCCGCTTTCCCTGTTCCCATCCCGTATTGTGCCACAACTTAATAATACCAGTGTATTTTAGCCTTTCAAAATTAATTACATGCCTTAAGCTGTAAAATCACATTGTACAAGAGAAAACACTGATATCTATTTGTGTAGGAGAAATAGAGGAGACGGGTATAAATCCCACTGCTAAAGTTTATTGCTTGTTCACTGCCAAGGGAATCTAAGGGATTTGTGTAGTAATTGACCACCTGACACAATGTGGATGAGCTATAAAGATCTCTATGACCACGCGAGCACTAAGGGTCATCTGTTTTCTGATAAGGAACCTACTAGCATTTAGTTAGTGACATTATAAGGGGTTTCATATTGATGACCTCTCCATACAAGAGGCCTTCACTATCAGACTGGTGTGTGTCCCCAACACTCAGCACCCTCACACATTAGTTCTCCAGCCCATCACAGAGAGAGTGAGGAAGCCTGTCCTCCTCCACTCCTGCTGTAGTGGTCAGACCTGGGTAAATAGTAGCTAAGCTGCAGTGACCCATTTCAGCCAATACACAGAGAACGGCGCTGTCTGCTTCCTGTTCCATTCTCTGATTATCAACCGATCAGCTGATCTGTTTGGTGTGTTGGGTGTTAGACCCTCTCAATCTGATACTGAGGTCCTACTCTATGGCTAAATTATAAATATTTCTAGTGCAACCCCCTGCAGATGCAAAGGGTTAGGTAGGTATTGCTAAATTGTCCGTCTCCATGTGAGGGGCTGTAATTAGAGAGACTTAGTAATTGCAGGCAGAAGATATTGCCTCGAAAGGCAACAGTTAACTATGTGTAAGTAATTAATCAATTATGTGGCTGCATTGTTAGCTGGAGTGTGATTGGAGAGGTGCTACCACCTGACCAGGGGGAGTATAAAACCCCTGTGAAGGGGGAGCACATGGTCAGACCTCCTGTCAGAGGGAGCGACTCCATCTTGGCGTCAGGTCCAGTCCAGACTACAGAAGTCTGAGAGTGAACAGAAAGTCAGTGTGGAGGACACCTTTAGTGCTGTCACAGATACCAATTCCAGGTACTGAGTCAGGAGACTCTAATCCAGAGCTGCAGCTTCCACAGTTTGTCACAGCTCCATCTCAATTATCCCAGCCTGCATCTACTTCTAGGCTTGTGCACTTTTCCTGCGGACCACTCTCCATGACCACTCCAGTACCAGAATCTGATGTTAACCGTGTTTGGCCATTGCCTGCTGTTTGGAGTTCAATAAAGAACTGTAAGTTTATTTGCACAACGTTGCCTCCGTGTGATCCCTGGATACAGCTGTTACCACAACGGGCTCCCCCATCCATTACTCAGGGACTCATCCTACAGACAATCAGGGGTTACCCCATGGAGAACCAGTACATCAGCCTCTCCCTCCATATTTCTTGCACACACCACTTGCTGGAGGCCAGCCAGGCTGTAGGTCAGTCCTCCGGTCTCCATACCAAGCACCGTGACCACAGCGTGCCCAAGGCCACACTAGCCAGCTGCCTCCAGGCCCCAAGAAAAGGCTAGGCCCCGGTGGGTGATGTTGCAGTAGAATCAGTTATACGAAGAAAAACCCCTTTAAACTTGTCAAGGAATGGCAATGGTTATCTTTTGTCAATGTCATCTTGTATAAGGTGACAGGATGAACTTTCAATGCTTGGAAGAAGAAGGAATGGGCAAGCATCCTTTGTGACTTTGACTAGAACCACATTATATTATAAGACTGGGGGAAGAAACCTCCAAAATGGTTGATCTTTGGAGGTCTTCAGGGTGTGTTGGGTTATGAAGAGTCCATGCCTTGAACAGTCAGAGCTGTTTTAGTGTCACAAGATGAACCTGCTTGTTATGTTTTTACAACATGTCTATTCTGTGTGTATGATTCTGTATAGAGTAATGTACTAACACATATTGGTGATAGGACGGAATGTTATTTTGTAATGGAAAACCCTTCCAAGCTTGGCATGTAGACCTCACATAGATTGTTATTGGACTGTTCACCATCTGTCAAGAGATTTGTTCCAATGCAGTGATATATTTGATATGTGATGGGTCAGATTGTAAATTACGTCATCATTCTTTAGCCTTAATCTATTCTATACTGTTAAGGAGGTCGCACTGGTTTCGGATGCCATCTTGACTACTGTCCGCCATCTTAGATACAGCGGCCACATTGTGGGGGGGGTATGCTTCCCTCTAACGAAGTAGAGTTAAATGTTTTAATTCAGCTATTTTTTCTCATTTAAACTGTGTTTGCCTTTTCACAATATCCTTGGCATTTTTAGCGTCCTTCGGGCCCTCTGTATTCTGTTATATTTTGGTTATGAAGAAGCTTCTAGGAGCATGTGTAGATAAGCATGGCTGTAAACAAGGCCTAGTCATTTTTCCCAGAATGTGCTGGTACAAAAAGCATAATGGCCAATAGGATCTAAGTCCTTATCAACACCCCAAATGCTGATCTCTATGTGTTAAAATATAGCTGTATCTGTTTGAAATAAACAGTTTTGATTTGAGTGCATCGGAAGACCGACTGTGTCTTTCATTTACTCTGTCAGCTCGCTGCCGGCAGCTATCTCATCCTCCCTCAAAGGGTTAATTAGGACTCACCTTACAAAAGTCAAGAGGGCTGTTGGGGCCCTGCATAAAAATCCCTAACAATACTATGACAAGTACTAATATAATAGAAAAATATATACCGTACATATATCGAATGCACATTCATATAGATATCTGAATATTTTCATACAACATCTAGTATGTATAATTAGTATCTACTGCATGTCAGAACTACCTGTCCTTATACCCTACTTGGGCTTGGGTCTCCTTTGAACATACTGGTTTGAGGACCAATGTCTACAGAACGGCATCACTCAGCTGCTGATTGGCCGTAGTGGTGCTAATAAGTCTCAGGAGGACAGCAGTCCAGCGCTAGAATAGCTGCAGGGAATTGAGGTTAGTACATATTGGGGCACATCTACTTACCCATCTGCGGAATTCACAGAAAGTGCATTGTCCGACAATAATGCACTGTGCACTAAGATCGTGCGCCCGATATCCTGCATGTGTCGCTTCCCCGCTCAGGTCCGCCGGAGTTCACCTTCTTCTTCCCGGTGCATGTAAGAGCTTGGGCTTGCGACACAATTTGAAAGTTAAATCCTGCGCTCAGTCCGAATCAGTCGGATCGTCCAAAGGCACGCCCCCGATCTCTGTCGCAAGAAAGCCGGTGCAGCTGCGCCACAATCCTATAGCAAAAGTGCGATCCCCAACCCTTAGTAAATAAGCCCCATTGTTTTACTACACCCTTTATGAACCTACGTATAGAAATGGCCCCCAATTCAGAAAGGTGGGAATGGGAGAACCTGTTGGCCGCTCTGTTGGCCAGGCATGTAGAGTCCTCCACCTCCGCAGCTTCCATGATTGCCATATGTGTACAGTGACAATGATTCGCTGTTGTCATGTGATTATGAATGGACTTAATGGGGGTCATTTACTAAGGGCCCGATTCGCGTTTTCCCGACGTGTTACCAGAATATTTACGATTTGCACCGATTTTTCCTAAATTCCCCCTGGGATTTTGGCGCACGCGATCGGATTGTGGCGCATCGGTGCCGGCATGCACGCCATGGAAATCGGGGGGCGTGGCCGAATGAAAACCCGACAGATTCGGAAAAACCGCCACATTTAAAAAAAAAATGCGCTGGACATGTGCTTACCTTCGCCCAGCAATGGATCATGAACGCCGGCGGACCTCGGCGAACTTCAGCGCAGCAGCGACACCTGGTGGACTTCGGAGGAACTGCCTTAAGGAATCGCGGGAAGACCCGAATCCACCGCAGAGAACGCGCCGCTGGATCGCGAATGGACCGGGTAAGTAAATCTGCCCCATTCACTTCTGATTTAGAAAGAACGAGAAAAGTCAACGATGGATAGGAAAAAATATATATTTTTTTTTTTTTACCTTTTTACCGTTCTCCATTCTACCAGTCCAAAGTTGGATTCTCCTCCCAATGCCCATAAACAACCGAGAGGCAGGGGTGCACCTAGCCTTTCTGCTGCCTGGGGCGAACTATAAAAATACGCCCCCCCCCCCCCCCACTCCATGTATGTAATATATCAAGGAGTGTCAGGACCAGACCCAATCATATTGGTTTAATGTTAAAATAAAGCAATGCAAAATACATAGAGCATCCCACCGTGTACTAAAGAATAAACACAGCGAGCTACTACAAAGCACAAATACATACAACAATCCGCCATATAATATAAAATCAATACAGCGTGCTGCCACATACCATATAATACATACAGCGTGCCGCCACATACCATATAATACATACAGCGTGCTGCCATATACCATATAATACATACAGCGTGCTGCCACATACCATATAATACATACAGTGTGCCCCCTGAACTCCGGCGGACCTCGGCGAACTTCAGCGCAGCAGCGACACCTGGTGGACTTCGGAGGAACTGCCTTAAGGAATCGCGGGAAGACCCGAATCCACCGCAGAGAACGCGCCGCTGGATCGCGAAAAGGCCGGGTAAGTAAATCTGCCCCATTCACTTCTGATTTAGAAAGAACGAGAAAAGTCAACGATGGATTTTTTTACCTTTTTACCATTCTCCATTCTACCAGTCCAAAGTTGGATTCTCCTCCCAATGCCCCTAAACAACCGAGAGGCAGGGGTACACCTAGCCTTTCTGCTGCCTGAGGCGAACTATAAAAAGACGCCCCTTCCCCCCACTCCATGTATGTAATATATCAAGGAGTGTCAGGACCAGACCCAATCATATTGGTTTAATGTTAAAATAAAGCAATGCAAAATAATGTATTATATGGTATGTGGCAGCACGCTGTATGTATTATATGGTATATGGCGGCACACTATGTATTATATGGTATGTGGCAGCACGCTGTATTGATTTTATATTATATGGCGGATTGTTGTATGTATTTGTGCTTTGTAGTTGCTCGCTGTGTGTATTATATAGTACACGGTGGGATGCTCTATGTATTTTGCATTGCTTTATTTTAACATTAAACCAATATGATTGGGTCTGGTCCTGACACTCCTTGATATATTACATACATGGAGTGGGGGGAAGGGGCGTCTTTTTATAGTTCGCCTCAGGCAGCAGAAAGGCTAGGTGCACCCCTGGGCGGCGGTATTGTCCAGGGGGGACTTTAAGAGGTGCCAGCTGGGACCCATGCCAGCGGGCAGGAGCCCGACGCCGCCCCCTAGTCTAGCAGGAGGCGCGCCGCCTGAGGCGAGAATTTCAACTCGCCTCATGGCAGGTGCGCCCCTGCCGAGAGGGCTCATTTAGATATAAATTCCTATTTTTTGGGATTATTAAAGTTTTATTGTATTGTATTTATTTTGATCTCAAGATTTTCCCCATTGAATTAAGACTTTTGGTTTGTTTCCTTAAGGTGTAGATCACCCATAACCTACTATATGACATCCCACCACAATGGTCCTTTATCCTCAGATAACTCTGCATGTATTCAGCAAAAATGAGTCCTGTATCAAAGATTTCAAATCCAGATTTCATATCAGGACTTCAGAAGGTGACATAAAATAATCATTTTTAATTCTACATCCTCATCCACAGTTCCCACATCGAGGGCAAAGTTGTACTTTATCTGAGATAATCTGAAGGCCGAGTACTTCAATATGTACGGTCCATGAGGTACTAGAAAGGAACCGATGAAGAGTTTTATCACACCTCTGGGGACAGACACTAGGAAAAGAACTCTCCTCCGGGCACTGGATATAAAATTCTTATAAAATATATCTAAATCAGGAATCCTGATAATGATTTATGCAACAGTCAGACAATTGGTTCAGTTCAAGAAAATATGAGAAATAAAATACCTGATATGAGCCTAAGCCATGTAAGATATTAGATCACATTCTTGCCATCATTTATTGTTAACTTATGATAGATATATGTTTAATTTTATTTTACTGTATACACCCCCATTGTTATACATACACTTCTTTAGTGACTCCTCGTGTTTCCAGGTCTCTTTACCATAGTACATCTTATGGTAGCTTTTTTAATACTATTTTTTGTGTCTGTAGTTCTAATAGTGTTTTTAGTGCCTGATTCTTGCAGCAACAGACAAACATGGGTTGTTATACTTGGCCTCCTTCCTTCTAAAATACAACTTTTAAAAGTATGTCCAACATCCCCCAGTGAGGCCTTTTTTATGGCTTTGGGGTATCGGAGCCTTAGGTACCTGAGTCAGTGGTCACGGTGCTTGGTACTACGGGACAGAGGCCTCGTCACAGCCTGGCCAGTCTCCGGCATGTACAAGAAATGGAGGGAGAGGCTGAAAGTGTAGGTTTTATTCCTGGGGAACCACAATGGGATCCCTGGTGTTGGTGAGTGGGGCGCCCTTGGAGGTAAACAGCCAGGCACAGGGATCACTCACAGGTAACATTGGTAAAACATTCAACTTCTAGTCCTTTATTGGATCTTGGCAACGTCCACAACAGCAGCAACTTCAGCTGAATAGAGATGGCTGTTATGGCTGGATACGGTTCCACAGGAGCGCTCTTAGTCTGGTAAGGTGGCTTCAGGCAGGAGGAAATAGTTGGCAGACGCCTAAGGGTGGAGGTCCGCTTGGGCCTGGTGTTCTCTCACAGGCCAAGTGTGTCAGGGCAGCATGCCTCTGCTTCTCAGGGAACTCTCCTGGACTGACTGCCCTCGAAATTTCCAGCCACAAGGGGTTTTATAATCTCCCCTTGTGAGGTGGCAGCTTGTTTTCCAACCAGCTTTCTCCTGTACTTACAAATGTTACAACTCATCCTATTGGTCAACATTATTAACATTTCTCCTCTGGCAGAGAATTATCAGCTGCATTACCATTATGCAACACTTGAGACCCCTAGGGTGTAACCCATGCATTGGCAGGGGTGTTGCATATACTAATGAGCTTGAAGGGTTCTGGTGGGCATTTCCAGATCCCCTCAGTGCTGCATGTCACAGGCTATTACAATGAGCTGAGCATGTCCCCCCCTCCTGTTCTCTTCCTCCTCCCTCTGCATGTGTAATTTAGCAGCAGAAAGTGTAGGGGGAGAGGAAACCTGTTCTGTACAATGTAACAACCAATGATAAGACATCACTGAGGGGCTTTGGGAACACTCACCAGAGCCCCTTAGACTCATTAGCATACATTTTAAAGTTGATGTTAAAAGGAAGGAGGCAATGGATAACAAATATAAGAAGATTATAAGAAGATCCAGGCCTGGATCTAGGAATAAGTGTCCCTGGGTTATCAGGATGGATTTTACTAAAAGGACAAGGGGGACAAATAAGCACAAAATAAGTTAGAAATAGAAAATACTGTAACTAGTCTTATCCTCACCAATGAGAGTGAATAAACAGAGACAAGCAATATTACACACAATTCACACATGAAAAACACTTGTGTGAAAGGGCCTTTAGCTGAAAGGGGTTTTATGGGAATTCGATATCCTCAGGATACACGACTTTCCCCAAACAATTGATTCTTGGGTAAAGAAGGATCAGGAATGATGACACTTTTTGGAATCGCTGCTACCCAAGGTTCTGGTGCTGTTTTCTGTTGGACTCAGACGTGTATTGTTACCACAAGTGACTGTGTAGCTGAGGATTTTTATAAAATTATGTTTTATGACTTTTATGTAAAACCAAAATGTCCCTCGTGAGAGCAATTTCCGAAAATTCCTCTCATTAAAATTATATATTAGAAAAATGTGAGATTTGTTTCACAAATTGCTTTCTTTTGTGTAAGCAAATGAGAAATCATTGCCTACTGAGTCAGTAATAATGCAGAGGAATCAGTTAGCTGCATTTTTACAGTTCATTTCATTCCACCTTTTCCTCTGTATTTGCTTCTATTTCTGTGATGGCAAAACCCAATTGAATCAAACACGTCGCATTAAATGTAGCTCCATGAATATATTGACCAAAGGCACACGTGCATGGTGTCTCCCCTTCACTGAAGATTGTGGCCCTGTACAAAATAGATAAAGGGAACCTGTCAGCAGGTGTGACCATCTGTCTAATCATACCTTTGTGAATGTTGTTAGTAGCAGCAGGACTGAAATTTTCCATTATGGTGTTCATTATGGTGTTCACGGCTCGGAATAATCTTTTTCTATATTTTGATAGAATGGGCAATTTGGGACGTGGCGATACCTAACATGTTTATGATTTTTATTGTTTATTTTTTAAGTGTTCTAGGGAAAGGGGGGATATTTTAAACGTTTACTTTTTACATTTATTCTAATATATATTTTTTTACTATTATTTCAGATCCACTAGGGTACTTTAACCCTGGGGGGTCTGATTGCTCATACTGTATACTGCAGTTCAACCATATTGCAATAAATAGTAATTTTACTACTGATCTCTAACAACCTGCCATTGTCAGGCTTTTAGAGATCACTATCCATGACTGGCCTACAAGTCTCTATGAGACTGTAGGAGGCATGGCAACCAATTGGCGCCCTCCGATGGATGCGCCCTCTGATGGATGCACCTTCCTGATCGGCGCCCCTTCCAAGATGGCAGCACTCACCAATAGCTCTGTTAGGTACCACAGTTGGGTTAGACCACGGCACTTAAAAGGTTAACTTCTGCGCCAGCACCGACCACGGCAGTTACAGGTGGGTGTCAGGGGTGTTATACAGCTGACACAAGCTATATATGGAGAGAGCTCAGCCCGTGATCTTTCTCCATACAGCCCCTGCAGCAACAGGACATTAAAGTACACTAGATACTAGAAAATTCATCATAGAGATGATAAGGTCATGAAATCAGTGACACGTTCACAGCTTTTATCACAGGTAATTATTATAGGATAGATTGCTGCTGTATGATTTCTATACAATTGTGATTTATAGGAACAAAGATGCATCTTCAAGGTCAAACAGATTAAAAATGCATAATAAGAAGTACTACCAGACATGATCATTATCTGTAACACCTTAACAATTGTCTGCCAATCTATATATTCCTTAATGTATCTACCTACAGTATCTATCTATCTATCTATTTATATATCTATATGTCTATTTATATATCTATATGTCTATCTGTCAATCTGTTATCAATTTATCTGGACTCTCAGTGTGGGATACAACATGGTATTATTCATAAAGGCATTGTTTGCCTGGTCCTCTAAAAAAAAAAAAACCACACGGTATCCTTTATGTTGCAGGGAAGCCACAAGGTCACTACCTCTTTTTTAATTATTTGTTTTTTTTAGTGGTAAGAACAGAGGAACAAATCAGGAGCGCAGTCCTTATCACAGAAATAAAATATTTAGGACGTGTACAAGTTGAAGAGTGTACACAATATAAACAGCACCAATCATAAGGTACAGTCATGTATTACGTATGAATAAAGGATATGCACTACAACCCGACCCGTCTCCCAGAATGTTTTATGTTTTGGGAAAGAGACAAGAGAAGAACCCGGTGAGTTCCAGAGGCCTACATACTGGTCCTCAAAGGGGGAAGAGATATGAAATATAAAGACAGGGGTAAGGAGGGAGGATGAGGGAAAATGGGGAACAAGGTAAGGTTTTTCATGTGAATGAAGTCATTTAATTTAGCGATCCACATGGCTATCGTTTGCTTCCACAGGATCGGGATGGCTATCGTCTGCTTCCACAGGATCGGGATACAGGATTGTGGGGCAATGATCAAGAAGCGCAACAGTGAGTGCTTATTGGTCTGAGCCAAGACATTGCAGTGATGGAGGAGGAGAGGGGGATCCATCTTAATGGAGTCTCCACAGAAATCAGTTGTAGTACTGTAGTTCCTGCCAAAAAGAGGAGAGCACTCGACAGGACCAAAATGCATGGTCACTACCTCATGAAGGAGCTTCCATTCAGTGCCAGAGAGAGAGACTGGCAAACAGCTGTAAGGAGACAGGAGGAGATGTGGAGAGGTGACAGGCCGAGGTCAGGGCATGAAGAGTTTATGGTTAGAGGTAATCCATGCAAAGGTCAGGGAAGGTGGAACAGGTTGGAAATCAAGTTGTAGGTAATTGTCACACATGCAGAAATATGAACATTTTTGGCAGAACAAGAAGTACCTCATTTCTATCCTTCAGGGTGTGTGGTGATCGATGGTTTAATACCTGTATCTATAAAGAAAAATACACCAAATTCATGAACAAATCTTTCATTTTTCTGATGAGACAAAATTTTCAACATATCGCAGTTTAAAAACTAGGACTGCATATGCCAAGTGCTGTGTCTGAAGGAGCTGTGATATAATGCATCTGTTCTCGTGTGGTTAAATATGTGTTGGTGGTTCCCTCACAATCTGTACTTATTTATTTTTGAATTTCCTCCTTGCTGTTTATGTGTCTTCTGCCTCCACAATCCCACCAGCCGGCTGCTCGCAACGCAGGGACCATGTCTGTGTACTGATCCATCTCCTAAACCAACACCCCCCCCCCACTCACTCATTGTAATGGAGGGTAATATTGTGCCATCACAGGCTGTGCTGACCGCATTCGTAGCCTCTGCTAAAATAGACAAATGGATGAATAAATTGACAACTGGGTGTTGCCCTTTGCCTTATGAAAGTTGTGTGGCTCTGATCAGTCTGGCATTGACAGCACTAATTGGACAAATGCAAGAGTGTTGCAGGGCACGTCCCCAACACCCAGTAGTAAATTTGAGCATTTGGTACTTTGGTAATTTTACACATCAGACGAAACCCTTGTAGAAATGGTGAAGTTCTCCAAAATATAGAAGCACATCTTGCATAGAGAAGATGGCAGACAATTTAAGATCATTTCAAACATGGCCAGTGTATTGCGTCAGTGAAAAGTTTATAAGGATGAGCCCACATTCCCCTGAGAGAACCGTGTTCTGTGCTGTGCCCAAATGTACAGGATAGGAGTAGTAGTACTGTGATGGTTCTATATATACAGGATAAGAGAATCAGTACGGTGTTGGATCTATATATACAGGAAAGGAGTAGCAGTACTGAGCTGGTTCTATATATACAGGATAGGAGTAGCTGTACTGTGCTGTGTCTATATATATATAGGATAAGAGTAGTACTGTGCTGTGCCCATATGTACAGAATAGGAGTAGTAGTACTGTACTCATATATACTGGATAGGAGTAGTAGTACTGTGATGGTTATATATATACAGGACATGAGTAGTGGTATTGTGCTGTGCCTATATGTACAGGATAGAAGTACTAGTAGTGTGCTGCTGGTTCTATATGAAAAGGATAAGAGAATCAGTACTGTGCTGGATCTATAAATATAGGATAGGAGTAGCAGTACTGTGCAGGTTCTATATATATAGGATAGGAGTAGCTGTACTGTGCTGTGCCCATATATACTGGATAAGAGTAGAAGTACTGTGCGGTGTCTATATAGAGGTGGTAGTACTGTGCTAGGTCTATATATACGGGATAAGAGTAGCAATACTGTGCTGTATCCAGGTAAACAGTATACAGGTAGTGGTGTTCTGCTGTGCCTATATACAGGATAAAAGTTCTAGTACTGTGCTGTGTCTGTAAATACAGTATAAGGGTACTTATACGGTATAAGACAGCCATATGCCCGCCCGGCCGCCGCTGTGCGCTGGAGATGAGGAGGAGGTGGTGACTCCTCCCCCTTTCTTGAGAATAGCGGCGCACGGCCGCACACACGGGGAAAGATAGAGCATGCATGTGTGGCACTGTACTGTCGCCGGGCCACCATTGCCGTCAATGGGGGAAGTATAAGCAGCCACAAATTTCCAGCCACATATACATCCCCCCAGACGGACATGTGAATGTACCTTAAGAGTACTAATACTGTGCTATGTCTATATATACAGTATAAGAGTACTAATACTGTGCTGTGTCTATATATACAGTATAAGAGTACTAATACTGTGCTGTGTCTATATATACAGTATAAGAGTACTTATACTGTGCTGTGTCTATATATACAGTATAAGAGTACTAATACTGTGCTGTGTCTGTATATACAGGGCTGTGTCTATATATACAGTATAAGAGTACTAATACTGTGCTGTGTCTATATATACAGTATAAGAGTACTTATACTGTGCTGTGTCTATATATACAGTATAAGAATACTTATACTGTGCTGTGTCTATATATACAGTATAAGAGTACTAATACTGTGCCGTGTCTATATATACAGTATAAGAGTACTAATACTGTGCTGTGTCTATATATACAGTATAAGAGTACTTATACTGTGCTGTGTCTATATATACAGTATAAGAGTACTTATACTATGCTGTGTCTATATATACAGTATAAGAGAACTAATACTGTGCTATGTCTATATATACAGTATAAGAGACTAATACTTTGCTGTGTCTATATATACAGTATAAGAGTACTAATACTGTGCCGTGTCTATATATACAGTATAAGAGTTCTAGTACTGTGCCGTGTCTATATATACAGTATAAGAGTACTGTGCTGTGTCTGTATATACAGGGCTGTGTCTATATATACAGTATAAGAGTACTAGTACTGTGCTGGGTCTATATATACAGTATAAGAGTACTAGTACTGTGCTGGGTCTATATATACAGGATAAGAGTACTAGTACTGGGCTTTGTCTGTATATACAGGATAAGAGTAGTAGTACTGTGCTGGGTCTATATATACAGTATAAGAGTACTAGTACTGTGCCGTGTCTATATATACAGTATAAGAGTACTAGTACTGTGCTGGGTCTATATATACAGTATAAGAGTACTAATACTGTGCTGGGTCTATATATACAGGATTAGAGTACTAGTACTGGGCTTTGTCTGTATATACAGGATAAGAGTAGTAGTACTGTGCTGGGTCTATATATACAGTATAAGAGTACTAGTACTGTGTTGGGTCTATATATACAGTATAAGAGTACTAGTACTGTGCTGGGTCTATATATACAGGATAAGAGTACTAGTACTGGTCTTTGTCTGTATATACAGGATAAGAGTAGTAGTACTGTGCTGGGTCTATATATACAGGATAAGAGTAGTAGTACTGTGCTGGGTCTATATATACAGGATAAGAGTAGTAGTACTGTGCTGGGTCTATATATACAGGATTAGAGTAGCAGTACTGTGATGTGTCTATATATAAAGTATAGGAGTAGTAGTTCTACATGTTAAGAGTTCTAGTACATGTAGTAGGATACAGGATAGGAGCAGTAGTCCTATGCATTGTCCATATGTGCCCATATGTGCAGTATGAGTATGAACATACCCTTTGAGGAACATAACAGGGACTAGATCAGATGAATTACACCAGAGAGATTGTAATTTAGCATTTAATATTTATGTGACATTTCATTGACACAGCTGTAGAGTAAAAAAATTATACAAACACTAAAAAAATCTGAACATGGCAATAAACATAAAGATATCACAATTATATGTGAAATTGTAAGCGAGTAATTTACTCCCTGTTGGTTATGTCTGATTACACAGCCCTGCAGGGCACACGGGTCGATCATATATCAGCTTTTTTCCAGTTTCACGTTACAGATGTATAAAAATCCAGGTGTCCTGGGGATTTTTTAAATTATCTTGAAGCAAAAACTTAAAAACCAGAAAACAAATGATTCACGATTCAAGTGTTTTTTTTTTTTTTTCATTTGCGCTGGACATTACGGTAATTTGTGCAAATGCTCCAAGACCTCTGTAAGAGTAATGCAGGAGCAGGATCTGATGCTTAGCCAAAAAACTAGGACTGGCATGCCAGTATTATTATGATACAGTAAAGCAGTATTATTTAGACACTATAGAGCAGTATTATTAGGGAACTGTATATCAGGATTATTAAGGTACTGCAAGGCCATATTATTAGGGCACTGAATAGCTGTATTATTAGGGACTTTAGTAGCAGGATCATTATAGTACTGTAAGGCGGTATTATTAGGGCATTATATAGCAGTACTAATTGGGAATGGTATAGCAGTATTTTTAGGGCACTGAAAGGCAGTATTATTAGGGCACTGTGTGCCAGTAATATAGGGACCCTATTGGCAGTATTATTGGGACATTGGGACCCTGTATAACAGTATTATTAAGCTACTGTATAGCAGTAGTATTGGGGGAATGTTAAGCAGTATTATTAAGGCACAGTATGGCAGTATTAATAGTGCACTGTAAAGCAGTATTGTTAGGACACTCTTTGGCAGTATTAATAAGGAAATATAAGGCAGTATAATTAGGACACTGTTGGGTGCTGTGATTACGGCACTGTACGGCAGTATTCTTAGCACACTGACTTATTAGGCTGCTCTATAGCAAATGGTATTATGAAACTATATGGCAATATTATTAGGATTCTGTGTCAGTAATTATTATTATTAGAGCAATGTGAAATGCTAATAGTAAGACCGCTGATTAGTAGTATAAGTGATATTCTAAGAACATTGGGGCTCATTTACTAAGGGCCCGAATCACTCATTTTCGTGGGTTTCCCCGAAAATTACTGGTTTGTGCCATTTTGCCCCGGATGTTTGGCGCACGCGACCGGATTGTGTCGCATCAGCGGTGGGTTTTGCGCAACGGAAATTGGGGGGGGGGGTGGCCGTCGGAAAACCCGACTGATTCTGTAAAACCGCTGTATTTTTTTTTTCAAAATCCCGGCAAGCTCCGAATCAACGTCGGACAACTCGCCACGGGATTGTGAATGGACCGGGTAAGTAAATGAGCCCCATTGTTTTAGGATTCTGTATAGCACCATTATTAGGGCAATATCTGGAAATAAGGTTCCTGTATGGTGGTACTAGAATGCTGTTTTAGTATTACTAGCACACTTCACAGTGGTATTAGTAGGGATGTGACATAGCAGTATTTTTCCGGTACTATATGGTACTATTAGAGCTATTTAGTGCAATATCATTTGCTCTGTTGTTATTTAGGCACTGTGGTGGCATTGCTTTCATACAGTACAAATACAAGTAGCACGGTGGGCACACGTCAGTGCCCGGGAGAGGAGGAGGAGGTGAGCGCTGTTTACCCCCGTCCCTCTTCATAGCTATATATATAGCGCATGGTGTCGTATTATGGGAAAAAATAAGACATATCCAATCTTTCTCATGGCTACGGAACGGTACGGTGCCGCACGCGTGCGCTCCCGCAAGGTGCCGTGAGCCCATTGCCGTCTATGGGGGACGTATATACGGCGTATATACGTCGGCCGTATATAGGTCCCCAATAGAATCGTGTGAATATAGCCTTAGCTTGTATTTCCAGAGCTACTCTTCCTTTTGGAGAAAACGTTATAATATCCGGTCGTCTTCAGACTCGGGTTTTTCATGATCATAATGTTATCTTGAAGCTTCGAAAAAGGCAAATCCATTAGTGAGGCAGATGAAATGATAATCAACTGTGAAGGGAGGAAGCTAATGTATTCACACTATTTAATCATCCAGTCAGAGGATGGAAGGGCCGTCATATAGGAAATTTAGAAAACTATAGAAGGTCACATGTGATTCGCGATGGCGCTATAAAATTAAGCTATGAGACAACCTGGCCAAGAAAGGAGAAGACCTCTGCGCTATGTAATCTTTATTTGCAATTTTAAAAAATCTTCCTTATTTTAAATTTTGTACCCAAATTTAAACTAACCATGTACAATCTGCACTATGACCAATATATATAGCACTTTTGGAATAAAAGAATTCCTTTTTCACAAGAACTTGGAGTGCCACCATTTTTTGATTTATATATATATACTGTAAGATAAACACCCTGCCAACCATAGGTAAGGTGGGTTGTTTGGAATAGCACCCTCTCTCCATACCGAGCTGTTATGGATGAACTGGATCACCTCTCTAGGAGGTCTCTAAGTACTGGAGAACCTTGAATTGCACTGTAAGCCACTGCCTGTAAGGCAAGTAGTTACCAATGCCAAACTGTTATTGTCCAATGATCTTTCGTGTGATAATATAACCAAGCTGAGCTGATTGGATTGTGCTACCACCTACCAGGAGTCATATAACCCCTGCTGGGTGAGAGCACGGGTCTTGGTATTCCAGTCTGTAGATAGAGAACAGGGTGCAGTGTGCACTCCTGCCAAGCTGCTGCCAGACCCCTACCAGGATGAGTGGTGTCTCAGGCCGCTGTCCCGATACCTGGCCAGTCAAGACTTAACCCCTAGAGCCGGCCACCATCCGACTTGGTGCCATGTCTTAGTAATCCAGCCTGAAGCTACTACCAATAACCTTCCTAAGGACGCTATCTCCCACCAGCTCACCAGCTTGCTGAATCTACTGCTACCATTTGGGCCCATTGCCTGCTGTTGAAAAGTTAATAAGACTCTAGTTGATTTGCACAACGTTGCCCTCCGTCTGATCCCTGGATGCGGCTGCTTACCACCACGGCTCCCTCCATCCACCCAGGGATTCATCCTACGACACCTCAGATGTTGCCCCAGGAGAATCCAGTACATCAGCCTCTCCCTCCTTATTTCTTGCACCACCCAACTGCTGGAGACTGCCAGGCTGCAGGACAGTCCTCCGGTCCCAATACCAACCCGTGACATCAGCATATGTGTGTGGCTGCAGATGGAGGGTCATGTTGTCTTATCTGTCCATGAGCAATCGCCTTGCCAGGACCTTTTGATAGCATTCATGGATATAAGATTAAGATCTTTGCTTTGATTCCACTTCTAAATGGAATCAATCAGTACATGTGACCACACCCTTAGTGACAGAGTTCCTCTGGGGTGATTGATTATAGCCATTGAATCCATGAGGTGTTTTTAAAATTTATTTTAGACGTTTTTTAAATTCCAGTAGAATCTGCCTAGATAACCCTTTCATGTGCTTACATGGGGGCGCTCTAACAGGGTAGCATAGATGCGATAGGATAAATGTTATTTTTAAGTTGTAGATGGTTCTTTTGATACGGTAATATGGCGGTAGCATAGATGGCGGTATTATAGATGGTACTATTAAAGGGTAAAGTATAGATGGTGTAGTATAGATGTTTTTTATTATTGCATAATATAGAACGTGCTGTTCATAATAAGGACTGTACGGTGGGCTTCAATGTGGCCACTTGCATGACACTGTTATCAGTTTTGGTAAACATATTTTAATACGCTATGGAACCCATTTGCTGTGCCCTTTTGCCCTGATAAAAAGCTGTGCTACAGGTAGGGCCATAGTAGCTGACACAGGGCCTACAATGTCAGGGGGGCCCGGCCATCCGACCGGCTACACTACACTACACAGTACACACCTGAGCCAGCAACTCAGATAAGAAATGTCGTCAGAGGGGAAGGCATAACAGGACAACAGGACTAGGAGTCTCCCATCTCTACTTCCTGCCATCTACTTCCCCAATGTGGTCAGCAGCTACTGGGCCCCGGCATAAAATGACTGCCTACAGTGCATACATGTGTGTGTATAAGTTTATATATGTATGTGTGTGTATGGTTTGTACATACGATACGTGTGTGTATGGTTTGTACATACGATATGTGTGTGTATGGTTTGTACATACTATATGAGTGTGTATATGCTGTGTGTGTATATGTGATGTTTATATGCTCTATATGTGCGTATATGGTGTGTGTATATGCTGTGAGTGTGTGTATATTTGATGATTATCTTTATGGGAGTGTATATGGTTTATATACTACTCATTGTATGTACTTGATGTGTATATACCGTATGTGAGCATGTGTGTATAAGATATGCATTTACTGTATGTGTGTATGTGTATATACTGTATTTGTGTATAATATGTAACAAGATGTGAATATACTATATGTATAAGTGTATAAATGTACAAAGTGTGCATGAGTGTGTGTGCATGAGTGTATAAATGTATGTATGTGTATACATGTGTGTACATACCTATATAAATGTGCGTGATTGTATACATGTGTATGTGTACAAATATGGCCTCTCCTGGTTACACCCCTGGCCAGACATTCGTGTCTCTGCATAGATCCTCATTAATACATTGTTATTATGTACAGGCCTGGCAGACTGGAAAGGGTAAATTCCATTGACACCTGATACACATCCTATTAGTAAAATACCAGTGATGTCCATGTGAAAACAAATGGTTTTCTCCCTCCCAGCAGCTGATGGGGGTTAATTTATTAATGAAACAATTATTTTAAATGGTGCTGCATATCTCAAGACTCCACACATCAGGAAAAGCAGGTTTTTGGTTAAGCATAGCGCTTTATGAAAAACATTGATACACATTTTGGAAAACAAATTCAAGTGAATAATAGTGGAAGTCATTATTACCCCACCCACACACAGTGATTGGCAGTGAGAATCCTGATGACTCCTCCCACATATGGTGATTGGCAGTGATAGTCCTGATTACCCCACCTACACACAGTGACTGACAGTGAAAGTGGTAATGACTCAGCCACATCCAGTGATTAGCAGTGAGTCCTGATAACTCCACCCCTACACAGTGATTGACAGTGAGACGTGATAACCCTGCCCACACACAGTAATTTACAGTGAGAGTCCTAAATACCCAACCCACACACAGTGACTGATAGTGAGAGTCCAGATTACCCCGCCCCCACACACAGTGACTGATAGTGAGAGTCCAGATTACCCCACCCCCACACACAGTGACTGATAGTGAGAGTCCAGATTACCCCGCCCACACACACAGTGACTGATAGTGAGAGTCCAGATTACTCCGCCCACACACAGTAATTTATAGTGAGAGTCCTAATTAGCCAACCAACACACAGTGATTGACAGGAAGAGTCCTGATTACTCCGCCCACACATAGTGATTGCCTGTGTGAAGCCTAATTACCCCATCCAAACAGTGATTGACAGTGTGAGTCCTGATTACTCCCGCCTAACACACATCAAGTTAAGGGCCCGGTGACGTACGGCCGTGTCATAATCTATTGATACCGGGCCTCCTTCCCTCTGTGTCCCTTCTGCACTTTTAGGCCTGGCCGGCCCACCACCTCCCGAGCCGCCTCCCATCCGCCTGACCACAAAGGCGACCGCCCGCCTCCCTCCTGCCTGACGGCACAGTGGGCCACATTGCCCACCCCACCAGGCGGCACAGTAGAAAGCCCTGCAACCCACCTGATGGCCCACCTCCCACCCGACTCCAAACACACAGCCACTATGGAGACCAAAAAAGCTTTATATATTTTTTTGTATATATATATATATATATATATATATATATATATATGAAGCTGAGTGTAAGTGAGTGTGTATGTATGTATGTCTTTATGTCCACGAAAGGAATCTGTACCGTCGCATTTACAATCACCAAATTCTGCACAGCCGCTCTCAGGGAACGTCATAGACCCGGTTTTCAGCCGAAGTTTTCACCCCACGCTTTTTAAAATCCACTTATTAGCCACCATATACAGGAGCCATTGTCTGCTGCTGCTGTGACAGTTGGAAGCTGAGCCGTGATTGGCTGCTGTTCTGCCACAGGTGATTAATATGAGCTCTGAGCTGTGATTGGTTACTATAGGCAATGAGTATAAGATGCTTATGTGTGAGGTAAAAGCAGTATGTGTATATGCAGTACGGTGTATATGGTATGTTTATACTGCATTTATGTGTATATAAAGTGAGTGTATACTGTATGTATAAGTATATGATATATATATATATATATATATATATATATATATATACTATAGGTTTGTATATTATGTGTATGTACTATACAGTATGTGTGTAAATTTGATGTGTATATACTGTCTGTGTGTTTATACTGTATGAGTTTGTATATGCTCTATGCATTAGTGTATAAATGTTAATATGAGTGCATAAATGTGTGTGTATAAGTGTATACATGTATGTGTGTTGGTGTGAGTATAGAAAAGTGAGTGTAGAACTTGTGTGTATGTGTGTGTATGTAAGTACATAAATGTGTGTATATATGAGTGTAGAAATGTGAGTAATTTTTGTATATATAATTGTATAAACATGTCAGCACAAATATGTATATATTTTTAAGGTGAAGGGGGGCCCCATGCATAAATCTACTATGGGCCCATCCTCTCCTGGTCACACCCCTGCTGCCCACACACCGTGATTGACAGCGAGAATTGCCTGGTGGCACTTACTCTTCTCTGTTAATAAACTAATACATTATATACATATGTTTTACTAAACATTTAATGAGATATGAGGTGGCTTTTATCTTTTATGTTGTTCTTTAGCTTATTACTAGGACAGGAAGCAGTAATTCTCTCTTTATTCACACATCAGGAGATGCATCCGGCATCTCTCATTATTAGCAGAGACTCTTTGAATGTTCTGCATATTAATTCCTTTTTATCTTATCAGCGAAATCATCTTTATTCCGGCAGGAGTCTATGCAAATGTTAGGAGTGAGGCAGGTGCTCTCAAAGAAGATGCGCCATTATCAATATGCTTCCTATAAAATGATGAGCATTCCTCACTACCAATGTCCTAAACTGTGGATGGACCATACATACCCCCACTTATCAGATAATGCTGAAGAATTTACCCCCTCAATTTGATGCCCCTAATCAATTTGATGCTTCTTCTTTCAAAATTTTCCAATCCAAGCAGGAGATACGAACCTATGAAATGTATGGCTTGTACTAGCCAAGGGGGTGGTACATTATTATTGTCAGGGCACACCCCCTTGGCTAGTACAAGCCATAAGTTTCATGGACTCTTGCTCCTGGCTAGTAGGAGCTATTCCACTATTAAAATTCCAGGGACCTTATCTTTTGAATGGGTGGATGGATTTAGAAAAATCAAAAACCAAATTGATCAGGGTCATGGCGCTGATCATATGAGGTGGGGCTTCCAAAATTTTGCACTTGGTGAATATATTTTCTTCTAAAACTTAACATAAAAAAACAGAACCCATAATCTTTCCTCAGCTTAACACATCCCTCCCACCAGACCTAACCATCACAATTCATGGCTCTACACTTTCCCTGGTCCCTAAGGTCCGCTGCATTTTTCCCATAGTTTACACGATCTGTGGGGGTCTCAGCACTGAGACCCCCCACTGACCAGGAAGTTAGGCCCTATCCCATGGACAGGGCCTAACTTTTGTTTGTCCGGAAACCCCTTCACGCTCTGTGGCGGATATATCCGGTACGGTGCTGTGAAGGGTGTATGAAGAAGGCTCACGTGCTGAGCCCTCTTCATACAGAGATGGACTTTGCTGCATATCGCAGCAAAGACCCATCACTAACACCCGCGGTCTCTTCTCTCCGCCAGCCTCTCCCCTGGTTACCCAATTCACAGTGAATTCAATTAAAAAAACTAACCATGACTTACAAAGCCGTCCACAACTTATATCTCTGAACTCATCAGCCAATACCGTCCCACACGTAATCTCCGTTCCTCGTAGGACCTTCAGCTTTACTGTTTTACCATCCACTCTTCTCCCATCTGTCTCCAGGATTTCTCCTGTGCTTGCGCCATACTATGGTACTCTCTACCAAAATGTGTCAGACTGTCCCCCACTTTCCAAACCTTCAAACGTACATCTAGTTACATAGTTATAAAGCACAAATATCTGTCATCATGGACCTGGTGTCAGGGATAAGACACTACGATGATTCTGTCCCTTGTTTTGCAGACAGATATGAGGAGTGTGTGGAGGCGGCTGTACATGAGCGCCCCCCTACATGGGAGCTATGCATATCATTTACTGCTTGCTGCTTTCCCGGATGGCAGGGATGTCACAGCAATGATTTCTAGCTCACCAGTCCAGCGGATTAATAGAGTACGACAGGTCCTGGGTGCACTCACACATACAGATCAGTATTGCATAAGGTGGATTCTACAGCAGATTTCTCCTTCCTTTCTCCTTGAGAAGTCATAGAAGATGTGTGTCCTCTGCAGCCCAGGATGGCCAGTGCACTGAGATGTCAAGGGTTCTGTCTACTACATGGCGCTATATGGAGATACCTGTCTCTATATTGGAACCTTTTGGGCTAGGAATTCATCTGCTTTATATGTGGTCATACCTTGTTGATCCCAGGACTCAGCCGCCACATATCATATCCATGAAGTGATCGCCAAGTGGACCAAATCATTTTTTTGCCAATTTAAAAATGAATAGAGCAGGTGATAACTAAGTATATTGCAAAGTTTACTATTAAGTAAAGCAGCTTCTCTGTGTCTTCTTTCTCCCCCTTCTTTCTCCTGCAGTGAGCAGTGTATCTGAAAGCCCTTTAAGGTCCTGTCACTTTAGACAGATAAAGAGGCTAAACTCTGATTTCCATACCTAGAAAATATTTTGCTTCATGAATCCCTGAGGAGATAAGACATGGATTATCCATGGATTATCTGTAAGGAGATAAATCAGTAATCACTTTATCAGCTTCTTCTTATCTCTCAGCTGTCGTTGGATCCAGGACAAAAAGCTGATATATATATATATAAACTGCTTTTTGAATCCCTTAATAGGTGTCACTTTGCAGATTCCAGGGTAGTTGGAATTTTTTCTCTAATCTGTGTATAGTGTAGGGTGCGCCAGATTCATGAATATTGTTGCACATTCTTCATGAATCTGGTGCCCCCTGCAGTGCCCCGACAGAGTGCACCAACTTTTTTTCCAGTGCACCTTTAAGGCTACATTCACACAAATGTATGGGGGGCGTATATACGGCTGATCACGGCACCGTGCAGCACGGTACCGCTCCGTAGCCCGTAGAAAGATAGGACATGACCTATCTTTCTACGTGATACGGCGCCATGCGCTGTATCTTCCTATGGAGAGGGGCAGGGGTGAGCTGCACTCATCCCCTGCTCCTCTTCACAGTGCCGATGTATGGCCGCCAAACTACGGTACGACGGGAATACATCGTGTGCATGTAGCCTAACATGGGGCATGCAACACACTTCTGTCAGTCTTTGAATGATAAATCCAGAACCAGAACGCCCCATTCAGTGCAGAAATTTGTGTCACATAAAGAATAGTGCAGCTGCGACTAAATGTAAATACATGTCCAAACAGTTTTCACTGCAAAGTCCGTCAGACGTGGCGCGAGTCCCTTAGTAAATGTGTCCCAATTTGATTGATCAAATCTTATATTATTGCAGATGAGATGACCCCATTTATATAACAATTGTAAGACATTGGTGGAAATTTATCAGAAATGTCTGAGGTAAAACTGTGCTAGTTGCCCATGGAAACCAATCAGAGATCAGCTGTAATTTTATAAACAGTTGTGGGAAAATGAAAGCTGATCTCTGATTGGTTGAGCAACTACTACAGTTCTGCTCTCAGACACTCCTTATAAATCTCCCTCATTGTGACTGGTGACATAGAAGAAATAGGGGCACACTTACTAAGGGTCCACACGGCACATTTCCGTATTTAACAGGGGCTTTTGGCGCACGTGATTGGATTTTGGCGCCATCCCGCTGACTTTCATGCGACACAAATCGGGGGTGGGCCGTCGAACAACCGGACTGATTCGGACTAAGCACGGGATTTAAAATTCAAATTATGTCGCAAAACAATGCACTCACATACACCGGGAAGAAGGTGAACTCCAGCGGACCTCAGCGGGGAAGCGACACATGCAGGATATCGGGCGCACGATCTTAGTGAATCATCCTCGTCGAACAACGCACCTCGGGATCGCACCAGAATCAGGTAAGGAAATGTGCCCCATAGTCGATCAAATTGATAAAAGATATGTTTCTTAAGTCCAACCTATAATTCGATAGTGTTCATCCATTGGAAGGTAAAAAATCTCAATGGGATGGGCACCAATTATCCTATATAGTGGAAGACTTCCTCTATATAGGGCAAAATCCAATCTTGGCAACAGGAATAACCCTTGGATCACCCTTTGATTTCCAGAAGCTCAACAAACCTCTCCCTGTCAACATTCATGACATTCATTAATGCAGCGTAAATGCAATGTAAACGCAATGTGAGAACACAGCCCTAAATGAACACAAGGTAGTGACAGGGATTTTCAGACCTTCCTTTTTTTTGCAGATCTGCAAAAATGCCAACAGATTACACAGTGATGACACGCAGACTACAAAAATACGGACCACTGATCCGTTGTTTGCGGTCCAAAAACAGTACACATTTATGCCTATGTAGTCTTAGTGCTTTTTCACACAGACATTTCAGCTGCTCGTCTGTTTTGTATCCGCATTGTATGGGATCCGTTGTGGTGTTTTTTTCACTTCTAAATAAAAAAAAAAAACCTGATGTTTTAACATTAGTTAGAAGGAATAACACCAAGTCCCCGCATCATTAGTAAAAAATCTCATCAGGTTTTTTTTGAAAACCCATAGACTGTCTGGGATCTGCAAATGTGAAATAATAGGACAGGTTCTAACATTTTATAAATGGACCACTGATCCATTGGAAAAAAAATGGACATTTGGAAAGACACATAGAAAATCAAGGAGCTGCATACTGAGAATGTGAATAAGCCGTCACTGTGAGGGGCTTAGTATATTTCTAAACCTCCTACTGTCTATGACCTGCTACATCCCTTCTAGAATGTGGCGCCCGAAACTGAATCCCACATTCAAGTTGCAGCCTAATAACCCTGCATGTCCTCCCCATAATTGAGTAGGTTCCCTTCTCCTCTCCTCCCACACTCCAGGAGATTACGGATAGATTCATTCTCCTTTATGTGTATTAGATTTAAAAAAAATTAGATTATGATCTGCCCCGGGGGGTCAGGGATTGCTCACAATACACTGGGGCAAGGTGATAGAAGGATAATAGTATAACAGCCACACAAAAATAACCCTAAAGGGTGACATCATCCATAAATGTGTCTGAGTATTCGCTCCATCAATCTCTTAAAGTGACAGTACCCCCTTATCTGACTGCCTCAGCCGCAGCATTTCATCTATAATTAAAACAAGGAGGAAATCTATTTCTTGTTGGCAATGTCAGGGTTAAGCCTGAGTTCTGTTTCTTTTTTTTGCTAGGATTAACTTTCCCAATTTTGGATGCATCTCTGTGACCACCTTTACCTTATGATCATTATTCTGTATATAATCTCCTCTCACTTTCTTAGACCCCCATGTCCCCCCTTCCCCTCTCACCAGTCTCATGTACCTTTGCAGATCAGGTTCCCTTTGCATTACACATAATATCCCCCATTAATTGGCATGCATAGTGACAAGTGTGTGCAGCTGCTGCACCCTCTCCCCTGCTCACCAGGAGGGGGAAGCCTCTTTAAAGGGCTATGACGTCACGCTGGGATTCCTGTCCTCTTCTCCTGCAAGCCTTGGAAAAGCCAGCGCAACTTTCCCCTCTGCACAGTGTCAGCTTCTATCAGGAGGAGCTTCCACATCAGATCCAGACTGCTCCCAAACCTGCTGCTGATGGCTGTGCATTGAGTGTATGAGGGTCTTCCTTCTGCAGAGACCACCTAGTTGATCATCTGTTCTTCTCCTCTTGCACAGAGACCGTCAGAGCAGTTCTAGCTGCACATCTATGGAGTCACTAGAGATCTGAGCAGCATCAGGAGAAGAATGGGCACCTGCTGCATGAGGAAACCTACATGCCTGTTGTAGCTCCTATGCTTTCTTCCAAGAACTTACATGCACTATGGAAACCGGAGCATCTTCTGCAATGTGATCATCACTGATGTATTCTCCCTGGTTTAGAGGATCTGGAAAAATAATCTAACAATCTGCAAACTTTTTGGACCCTAAAGTGACCGCAGCCAAAATGAATGGTGGCTCCAGCTTTGAAGAACTGAATGGAAGTGGATCGGACTGCAGTGAGGAGGTAGAGATTATAGTTAATGTTGGGGGTATTAGACAGATCCTATATGGTGATATCTTAAACAGGTACCCAGAAACCAGATTGGCAGAGCTGATGAACTGTATAACTGGGGGGTATGATGCCATCTTCTCTCTGTGTGATGACTATGACCCAGGGCAGAAGGAATTTTACTTTGATAGGGATCCTGATGCTTTCAAGTGTATCATGGAGGTCTATTACTATGGGGAGGTACATATGAAGAAGGGAATATGTCCTATATGTTTCCAGAATGAAATGGAGTTCTGGAAAGTAGACTTGTCTTTTCTGGATGACTGCTGCAAAAGCCACCTCAATGAGAAGAAGGAGGAACTTGAGGAGATAGCCAGGAGGGTACAGACCATCCTTGATGACCTAGGGTTTGATACCTCAGAAAGTAGATGGAAAAGGTTTCAGAAGTATGTCTGGAAATTCATGGAAAAGCCAGAGTCCTCTTTCCCAGCCAGGGTGACTGCAGTTCTATCATTTCTCTTCATCCTCATCTCCTCCATTGTTATGTGTTTGGGGACCATCCCAGATCTTCAGGTGGAGGATGCTGAGGGGAACCATGTAGAACACCCTACCCTAGACAACATAGAGACTGCATGTATCATCTGGTTCACGATAGAGTATATCCTAAGACTCATGTCCTCCCCAAACAAGTTACACTTTGCCCTCTCCTTTATGAATATCATTGATGTGTTGGCCATTCTGCCTTTCTATGTCAGCTTAACCTTGACACACCTAGGAGCAAGAATGATGGAGCTGACAAATGTCCAGCAAGCAGTCCAGGCATTGAGGATCATGAGGATTGCTAGGATTTTTAAGCTTGCCCGACACTCTTCTGGTCTCCAGACGTTAACCTATGCCCTGAAGAGTAGTTTTAAGGAGTTAGGGCTCCTCTTAATGTATCTTGCTGTAGGCATCTTTGTCTTCTCAGCTCTTGGCTACACAATGGAGCAAAGCCACCCAGAAACTTTGTTCAAGAGCATCCCTCAGTCTTTTTGGTGGGCTATCATAACCATGACTACTGTTGGGTATGGTGACATCTACCCTAAAACCACTCTGGGGAAACTTAATGCAGCTACAAGTTTCCTCTGTGGGGTCATAGCCATTGCTCTCCCCATTCACCCCATTATCAACAACTTTGTGAAGTATTACAACAAACAAAGGGTTTTGGAAACCGCTACCAAACATGAACTGGAATTGATGGAGCTGCATTCATCTGGAGGAGATCTCAGAGGATTCAGGAGTGACACACACAGGTCTGAGGATGTGAAGATGTGGAGTCACCTCAAGGCTTCCCATAGTGACACTTTCATTCCAGCATTGTCTAAGGAGAAGCATCACAGGACAAGACTGCAGAGCTGCAAGTAACACTGGAGGACTACGACACCTAGCAGGACACTGGGGGAAGGAGCAACCTCCTCATCTTCTGTATAGGTCATGTAAGGACCTATCAGCAAAAATAAACTAAAAAACTAAAGTCAAGTGAACTGTTTGACATCTCCATTTGTGGCAGTCCTGTGGTATGTACAATATATACAGATGAATTTAATAAAGAGACCGATAATATTCCAACCCTGTGCAAGAGATTTCATACAGGAACCCAAATGTGTCATGTAATTAGTAATAATTACTTATTTATATAGCGCACACAGATTCCGCAGCGCTGCACAGGGCTTACCAGATCATTCCATGTACAGGCGAAGCTAAGGAAATATCTGTTCTGCTAGAAGTTGTACCATTATAGGTAAATCTATTCAGAAGTTTTCAGCAGTCCCATGTAAAAACATTTGTGTGATGTCACAGTTATGGAACACAGTCAGCTCTGCTACATCTATCCAATGTTATCTACTCATCCCAATCTTCTCTTGTAAATCATCTATCTATCTAATTCCAAAGTAAGGCAGCAATCCAGATCCAAAATGAAAAAATATCTATCTATCTATCTAATCCATGGAAAAGACAGCACTCCAATTTGTAGTATATAGGGCAGGGTGTCTTTATTGCATTGTGCTTTATGCTAAAAAATATACTACAAATTGGAGCGCTGCCTTTTCCTTGGATTACATATTCTTGACCCCAGCCAAAGGTCTACGGATTTGCACCCGCCTACAGTTATGCTGCTCTGGATTTTTTTATAATTTGTATCTTTATCTACTATCTATCTATCTTATATCTATCTATCTCTCTATCTATAATCTATCTATCTTTCCATCTATCTATCTATCTATCTATCTATCTATCTATCTATCATCTATCTATCTTTCTATATATCTAGAAAATAGAAATAAACACAGCCGCACAGGAGGTGCTATCCCTTGGAATAATCCAGAAATCCTCTGTATAGCAGAGAGCAGGCAGCCCTCCAATATATATGATGAAACAATGTGGCTTTATTCACCCATGCAGATACGTTTCGGCTGATCCCTGCATGATGAAGGTTGTATAGATCAGCTGAAACGTATCTGTATGGGTGAATAAAGCCACATCGTTTCACCATGTCTATTGCAGTGCTGCCTGCTTTCTGCTATCTATGTATCTGAACAGACTCTTTAAATTAGACTCTGCTAAATGGAATAATGACCTTGAAAAATAAAGATATATTGAAAATCCATTATATGTAGAAAAAAAGCAAATCAATATTTTTTAATTTTCTGTTTTCAGGGAGACAATTTAGTTGTGTGAAACAGGTATGAGATATTTAGGAAAATGTTCACACCCAAAAAAGTTTAGAATTATGAAAACCAAAAAATAATGTATATACTCGAGTATAAGCCGCCTGGGTATAAGCTGAGGTACCTAATTTTAACACAAAAAACTGGGAAAACCTATTGATTCGGGTATAAGTCTAGGGTGGGAAATGCGTTGGTCACAGCCTCCAGCCAGTATAAAGCTGACCAGCCCATATCCCCCACTATAAAGTCTGCCAGCCCCTGCCCATCTAGTATATAGCCTGCTAGCCCCTGCCCATCCAGTAATTAGCCTGCCAGCTCCTGCCCATCCAGTATAAAGCCCGCCAGCCCATATCCCCCAGTATATAGCCTGCCAGCCCATATCCCCCAGTATATAGCCTGCCAGCCCCTGCCCATTCAGTATAAAGCCTCCCAGCCCCTCCCCCCCAGTATATAGCCTGCCAGCCAGTGCCCCCCCCCAGTATATAGCCTGCCAGCCAATGCCCCCCTCAGTATTTAGCCAGCCAGCCCCCTCAGTATATGGCCTACCAGCCCCTGCACCCCTAGTATATAGCCAGCCAGCTCCCCCAGTATATAGCCTGCCAGACCATGCCCCCCTCAGTGTGTAGCATGGCAGCCTCAGCTCCCCCAGTATATAGCCTGCCATCCCATGCCCCAAGTATATAGCCTACCTGCCCCTGTCATGAGTATGACAAGTCTTTAAGAAGAAACCCACTGTACTCATCTTTCCAACGCCCACCTTTTCCTCTTCATGCTTCGGATGCTCCGGTACCTCTTCCAGTCCTTCGGGTCCTCTATGGTCGCTCGGCTCATTCGGCCCCTCTTCGGGTCTTCATGCTCAGCCTGCACATACAATGACGTCAGTTGTTTGCCGACGTTGTAGATTGTGAGCCGCCACCATCGCGAGGGGATACTGAAGAGGACCCGAAGAGAAGCCGTAGGACTGAAGAGGGCTCGAAGGACCCGAAGAGGCACCGGAGCATCCAAAGCAACAAAAGAACCTTGGGGGGCGTCCGAAAGGTGAGTACTCATCTTATACTCGAGTATATACGGTAAATACTACCATTATATTCTTACCATCATCACCATTATCTTCTCTTGTAAATCATCTATTGTTTCTATTGTCATATTTCTCTCAGTCATATATATCTAAAAATTCCAAAGTGGTAAAAAAATATCAATGAGTTTATTTCAAACCAGATGATGTTTCAGTGTGTACCACCCCCCACTCCCCCACCTCTTATTAGGGGCGAAGTATGACACTGTGCTAATCTAATATCTATCTATCTATCTATCTATCTATCTATCTATCTCCTATCTATCTCATATCTATCTACCTAGCTATCTATCTGTTTTCTATCTATCTATCTATCGGCGCAGTGTTTTAGTTCCACCATTGGTAATAAACAGAGACAAGATTTTCCCCGGATGTGATATATTTATTCGGAGAATGGCATGGCAATGACTAGTTATCATGTCCAGCATGTAAGGGGTCACACAGAAGGTCATGCTCGGCGTGTCAGGAACAATTGTCATCATTTATAATCAGGTTTTTTTTAACATTTCCGATGCAGCAGAACCGACCTGCACCATACATATCCTGAACAACAGATTAAGGTGGTGTATAGGCCCTTCACACAGATCTACTGTTATCACAAACTCAGCTCTGCTACATTGCCAACAATCTCATCCTTTTTTTTTTTTTTGCAATCACACTTATTAGGTCCAGTTCACACTTCAACTATGTCATCAGATGTTTTTGCATCATTTATTGTGAGCCATAACCAGGGGTGGTAAAAGACTGAGAACAGGAGCAACATTTCCCATTATCTTCGTCTCTGGGTCACTTTTACTTCCAGTGGCGGGTTTTCCGACGCTGATTCGGTTCCGGGCGGGATTCACTAAGGCAGTGCACCCGATGTCCACCAGGTGTCACTGCTGCGCTGAAGTCCACTGGAGTTCACCAGAGTTCACTATCCTATCTTGGGTGCAGGTAAGTGTGTGTCAAGCGTCACATTTAAAAAAAAAAATCTGTGTTTTTTCTGAATCCGTCGGGTTTTCCAACAGCCACGCCCCAGATTTCCGTCGCATGCATGCCAGCGCTGATGCGCCACGATCCGATCGCGTGCGCCAAAAACCCAGGGCAATTCAGGGAAAAAACGGTGCAAATCAGTAAGATTCGGGAAACCTGGCCAAAAATAGCGATTTTAGTAAATGACCCCCTCGGTCTCCACACTTGGTTTTGGCTCATAATAACTGATGCAAAAAACAAATGATGAAATAACTGAGATGTGAACTAATCCGTATTATACTTTTTAATTTTCCGGGTTTAGGATCTGCAGCATGTAACTTCTCTGCTGTGGATTACATTTTGAAAATCTACTTTTGCAACTCAGAAGTTGATCTCTGCCCTCCTGCCCCAAAAAATTGGGGCTTGAATGCACCAGAAGACTATACAGACCTGATCAAGGGTGCAGCACACGGCCCGGGTGGAGTAGGGAGAGGTAGTGAGTGCTCCTCACCCCTCTCCTCACCATTGAAAGCTGTATGACCGCCTGATTCGGTCACCACACCATACTCGGGTGCCATAGACTGCTGCGAGATCACAGCATCATTTACGGCAGTGTGAATGGGGCCTTATTCTGGCTTCTAGTACTTGCAGAATGGCTTCAAACTTAGAGTTTAGGAAAATTCAGCTTCCATTACCCCATGTTTGTAGATAGCTTTAAAGGGGATGTCACTTATACCACATGTTAACAAGGTAAGTATAAGACTTACTAGTAGGGTCACCCATGTTATGCTTACCCTGTTAAATTTGCTGACAGGAGCTGCAGGTTTCATGAACCCTGAGTGACAGGACTTGGGGCTTCCTGTGATGTCAGGTGTCCTGCTGGCTCCCAGCAGATGGAGGAGGATAAACACTCCCTTAAAGGGTTAGAGGGGTGTGTGGATCTTTGGCATGCCCCTCCCACCTCTGATGTGGGAGTGGTTATAACTGAGGCAGTGTGCATATAGAAATGAATGCACTGCTCCTCCATCCATCGGAAACCAGCAGGACATGGACATCACAGGAAGTCCCCAGTCCTGCTACCCAGGGGTCACTTGACTCCCAACAAACATTAACAGGATACTTATGACATGAGTAACTCTTTTAGGGAATTATACTTACCCTGATTTCATGGATCAGGAAAGGTGGTCCTGATTCGCTGATAGATGTGAATAGGGAACATACATGGGCTGACTGTTAGATGTGCCAATACATACTACTGTTATAGCCATGAAATATAACTTATTCACAGGGTGTCCTGTATGATGGGTATAGCTTTATTTATATGCAATTGAGCATTTGGGTGTCCTTTGGGCGGAGCTACATGAACTGCTGCCTTCTCTCTTATCCTGTATCATAGGAGAAACGGGGCACTGCCAATCATGGTAAGTCAGGGACGCTAGGTGAACTAAGGAAGACAAATGTTGTGGCCACACCCATGATGCACCAATATGTTAATTTGCATATAAATAAAAATGATGTCTCTGTATTTAGGACACAAGGGGTCACATTTATCACTTTTGTGCGCCTAAGTGTAGTAGTTGCGCCTAAATTCTGGCGCACTGTTTTGCCAGAATTATCACAAGCTACAACCATCTGTGATAAGTATATTTTCTGCCTCTTATTAATCACTTTACTTTAACACAGTTTAGGCGCAGTTTAGGCGCAATGTTAGATCCGGTCACTTACATGTCATCCTGCTACAAGCTCCTCTCTGCTTCTCCCACAGCCCAGAATGAAGATAACACTCACAGCAGCACCCAGGTGTGTGACACCCAGCACCCAGTGACCTCCTCAGCAGGGGCTTCTCCTGGAGGGGATCTCCCAGTGCTGGTCTCCTGCTGCACCCCTGTAATTCTGCACAATATCCCCCTCAGACACTGTGCAGAATTACATGGGGGACACTTGTTTGTAGTATCTGCAAGCTTTTGCAAACTTGTGCAAACTTCTCTTGCTCTTGCTGTGAGCTCAGCGTTTTGCAGAATATTTAGTAAATAGAAGGTGATGAACTGTAAATAGAGTCTGCAGCTCCTGTCTGCAGTGTATCTCATGTATCTATTATATGTACCAGTGTCTGGCTGAGCTTTGCTGCTAGAAATGAGCTGTTCTGCAAAGGGGCTCAGTGCTTTCTTCTCAGTTAACGCCACCTTCGGGCTGGAGTGTTTTTGCGCCCATTTTTGTGCCTAAATGAAAACGTTGCAAGTGATGAATATCATTAGGCGCAGCAAAACATCTGGATTGGTAAGATAGATGAGGGAAAGCTGCTTATTTATGCTGCGCGGCTAGTTTGGCGTTTAATCGCAACAATGGCGCAAAAACGGTGCGCCTGAATGAAAAGGCGCAAAAACAACAGAAAAAACTAGTGATACATGTGGCCCATGATTTTCTCTAAAAAATTCACTTCACCTGCAAGGACATATAGTTTATATGTGATCCAGGAGACTCTATACATACATAATGTATTTAGGACAAGCCACTACATTCTTCCTAACAAGCTGCAGTTACATAGGATGATTTATGATTTACTGATTTATAATAAACTTTATTAAAATTTAAATTGATTCTGGGGTCCCACCTACTGCTACATGGAAATATCACCTGTATATTCTAAGGCCACGTTTATAGAATGTGTTTTCATTGCGTTTTGAAAGGCCCAGCAAATGCATCAGATAAAATGCATCCCAAACACATCAGTATTAAAAACATGGATGTATTTTGAGATGTGTTTTTCAATGTATTTTAAAACGCAATGCAAACACAATGGGGGTCATTTACTAAGGGCTGAATTTTTGCCCTGAATTTCCCCGCACGCGATCGGATTGTGGCACATCGGCGCCGCCATGCCCGTGTCGCTTACCTGCACCCAGCGTAGGACGGTGAACTTCAGTGCATTCCAATGAACTTCAGCGCAGCAGCGACACCTGGTGGACGTCGGAGGAACTACCTTAGTGAATCCCGGCAGAACCTGAATCCTCTGCAGAGAACGCCCGCTGGACCGGGTAAGTAAATCTGCCCCATAGTGTGAACACAGCTTAAGACCATGTGCACAAGATTTTAAAATGCATTTTAGGCGCATCTGAAGAATCTCCTCCCGGAACATCTGCATTCAGGGAGGAGATTCCCCAGATGTGTCTAAAATGAACATGGATGTAAGGTCCAGCATTAGGTAGGACCTATTGAAAGCAAAAAGATCTCTCTGCCAGCACCTATTGTGACCCCTCACCTCTCCCTTATCTTGTGGCCCCTCATCTCCCCCTCATATTGTGGCCTCTCATCTCCCCCTCATATTGTGGCCTCTTGTCCCCCCTCATATTGTGACCTCTCACCTCGTCCTTCATAGTGTATCCCCTGATCCCCCCTCATATAGTGTTGTCTCTCCTATCTCCTCATATTGTGTCCCCTCTCATCTCTCCCTTATATTGTAGACCCCCTCATTCGTCCCATATTTTGGACCACTCTCATACCACCATAATGTGGACCCCCTTTCACACTCCCCATAATGTGGACCCCCTCTCATATCCCCCCATAGATGGGGCCCCCTTCCCCCCCCCCCCCCCCCCATATTGTGGGACCCCTCTCATACTCTCCCATATTGTGGGCCCCCTCTCATATCCTCCTATATTGTGGGCCTCTCTTGACCCCCCCTCCCTTATTGTGGGCCCCATCTCATACTCTCCCATATTGTGGACCACCTCTTATTTCTCACCATATTGTATGCCCCTTCTTACCCCCCCCATATTGTGACTCCCCCACTTGTCCTATATTCTTTGTTTCAAATGAATTAAAAAAAAATAAGCATCACATACTGACCTGTCCCCATTCCCCAGCAGCTCTCCTCTTCTCATCTTCCACTGTGCTGTGATGCCAGCAGGAGCAGAGTGATGATGTCATTATATGCTGGCATCACAGCTACAGGGGACAGTGATGATGCAGAGAGATAATAGCTCCCTCCACCATCTGGTTGTTCAACTGTATCTGTGCCCTCTCCGGCCACAGATAGATTTGGAGTCCCGGCATGGCCTGCGGGGGCGAGTGACTGCAGAGGGAGGAGCTACTAGGCACCAGCAGGAAAACAGGTGCACTAGCAGAATAACCCCAGCCCCAAGTTACCTCCCATATAGTAACTCATGGGATGTAGAACAAATTTGCCAATTACTTTCATTGCTTATGTCCAGCAGTTTCATTGCTATTCTTCCCTGTTTCTCTTCATGTGTTCTTTGGCTATGCTGCTTATCTCTGTGAGACTGCACCTTATTTACACAAGGAACAGACCAATGACCCATGACCTCCCTGCTTACTCTGGAGCGGGGAAGGTCATCTGATAGTGAAGTAGAAGGTCTCCCTGTACCTCCATCCAAGTCTGTGATTCTGCAGAGCTTTCTCTCTCTCTCTGCAGCATAAAGGACATCTACCACCAGGATCAAGGATTGTAAACCAAGCACACTGACATACTGCTGTGTGCTCCCTCTGGTAAGATCTGATCTTCTTTAACCTTATCATGCTTTAAAAGTCTTTAACAATTTTGCAAATGAGCCTGAGCCCAATGGAGTCTGTTGTCCCCTCTGGCTCATTTGCATAATTCTAAAAGCTTTTTTTTTTAACTAGGGCATAAGAAGCTAAAAGAAGAGCAGATCCTGCCAGAGGGGGCACACACCTGCATGTAAGTGTGTTTGATTTACAATCATTGATCCTGGTGGTAGATTTCCTTTAAGCTGTATCATAGACACCTCTGTAGCAACCCTCCCCCTCTACTCTGTAGACACTACTTATACAGCAAGGAAGCTGTTAACCCTTAGCATTCACACAGTACAGACTGTGCACTTCATGTAATTGTTTCACTGCTGGTTTCTACTATTTTTTCCATTATCTGTCATGTAATGAAAGCTGCAATTTTAGGCACCGTATAGATGACACTATGCAGAGCTCAGTGGATTTGATCAGTTACCTCTGAGTTACTTCTCATGGGAGTTACTTCATGAGAGAACACAAAGTATCATGGTAAGCATAGAAAACTTCTTGGCTTGACTTCTGAACTTGAGGGCGATGACGTCAATCATTGCCAACTTCACTGCTGAAGAGGAGGATTTCTGACAAGTAGCTTCAAAGCAGAAAATGCCAAAATGCCACACTGCATTATTCACATATGGCAATTTTGTAAAAATCATTATGAAATTGGAATTACACTTAAATGCAATGGTGAAATAGGTAGCTATTTGCTCCCTGCTCCACTATTGTGCTTTTGCAGTGTACGGCACATGCTGGCAGCAGTGATGTGATTATGTCATCAGCTTCAGAGCCACACACAGCAGTGACAGAAGGGACAGAAGGACTCATTGTAATATCAGGACCATATTCTTTATTTCACAGCAAAAACTGAAAGATGGGGGAAAAATATTAACATAGTGGCTACAAAAGTGGGAAGAAATATACAAAGGAGAAGCTACACTATAAAGGGGGACAGAATATAGTGTGGTTGCCAGTAAGGGGGAGGCAAACCAGAAAGTGGGGTAAGGAAGGGGCTTGCGATGCACAGCCCATCCTTTGTTTCTCTTTCGACAATCAAAATGTTGGGCGCTAAGAAGCCAATTTGCATGAAAATGAAAACTTAATTCACTAAAATCACCGATCACTGGAAATCAGGAAAAGTATGTTTGAAAAACTTATACTACTTTTTATTTTTGGGGTAATGTGGGATCTGGTAGACCCCCATATATAATGTCGGCAATCATGGAAGCTATAAATGGTGTATTAATGAAATACTGAATTTGAAACAAAGCGATCGACTTGACTAAACTACTATTTGTAATGTTGGATGTGAAACTTGAAGCACAACATAAAATTAAGCAGTATCTCTGGGCTTGATCAAAGGTTCCCGAATGTTAAAGAGAAGACAAAAGGTATGTTATTATCCATGCGGAGGAAAACATGTATTGTCTCTTTCATCTGCCTCATCCCCCTCGCATACACAGCGCTGCTACTTTCTACAGCAATTAACAAGGTACAAAGGGAGGTGCATTTCTATTTTATCAGCTAATGAATATAAGGAGACGACCATTTAACTAATGCAGCCCGAGCGCTACATCAAGTGCCGCTTATTGTTATGTAAAGTGATGCTATTGGATTATTAAGGGGAGGGAAATAATGCGATTCGGAGGAACACTTTGTATCATGCGAGCAAAACGGAAATAGAAAGGATGATAAAAAAAAAACTCAATTTTTGATATATTGTAATGAAATAATGCAATGAGTAATTGTGGTTTATGAGTTATGCAACCAATGCTTTATTCTACAAGCCAATGTCTTGGTGGCCTATAACAATCAATCATGGTACAGCTTTAATTTTTAATGAGCACTATAGGAAATGGAAGCTAAGCTGTGATTGGTTTCTATAAGCATAAAAGGCCGTTTTTCTTTCAGGCAGGTACAGATTACGGCAGGGTATGGGGTGTCGGTTGTCGGTAAATTAACATGTAGGCGTGTAACACAAAATACACTGTATGTAACAAAAATTTTGCCAAAATATCATAAATAAATCTTCATTTAGAGATAAGCAAATTATCCAAGATTCAATTGGCTTTGTAAGATTTGGCTTCCATGATATTGGTGGAAATTAATGGCAGCTGTAGGATATCTGGGGCCACATTTATCACTCGTTTTTTCTGTTGTTTTTGCGCCTTTTCATTCAGGCGCACCGTTTTTGCGCCAATTTTGCGATTAAACGCCAAACTAGCCACGCAGCAAAAATAACCAGCTTTCCCTCATCTATCTTACCAATCCAGATGTTTTGCTGCGCCTAATGATATTCATCACTTGCAACGTTTTCATTTAGGCGCAAAAACACTCCAGCCTGAAGGTGGCGTTATCTGAGAAGAAAGCACTGAGCCCCTTTGCAGAAGAGCTCATTTCTAGCAGCAGAGCTCAGCCAGACACTGGAACATATAATAGATACATTAGACACACTGCAGACAGGAGCTGCAGACTCTATTTACAGTTCATCACCTTCTATTTACAAAATATTCTGCAAAACCTGAGCTCAAAGCAAGAGAGAAGAGAAGTTTGCACACGTTTGCAGAAGCTTGCAGAATGTTGCAGATACTACAAACAAGTGTCCCCCATGTAATTCTGCACAGTGTCTGAGGGGGATATTGTGCAGAATTACAGGGGTGCAGCAGGAGACCAGCACTGGGGGATCCCCTCCAGGAGAAGCCCCTGCTGAGGAGGTCACTGGGTGCTGGGTGTCACACACCTGGGTGCTGCTGTGAGTGTTATCTTCATTCTGGGCTGTGGGAGAAGCAGAGAGGAGCTTGTAGCAGGATCACATGTAAGTGCCTGAATCTAACATTGCGCCTAAACTGCGCCTAAACTGTGTTAAAGTAAAGTGATTAATAAGAGGCAGAAAATATACTTATCACAGATGGTTGTAGCTTGTGATAATTCTGGCAAAACAGTGCGCCCGAATTTAGGCGCAACTACTATACTTAGGCGCACAAAAGTGATAAATGTGGCCCATAGTGCCTTGTGTATTGCTGGCATTTGGTGGGCCACCCCAACCTAAAATGGTTTATGGTGTACAATAACCCATTTACAGAGAACCAGAAGGCAACAGAAGATCTTGTTACATATTTGCCGGTGTCTTCCTCATTTTGTGCTTGGAGTCTGAGGATACACTTATTTTCTATGTGTCTTATTTTCTTACGTCTCTTGATATATCCAGCGCGACACAGGGGAATGGCCACTATTACACCCGGGCACATGAGTGCTACCATATAATAAATCTCCCCCAGGATCTTTATAGACAGCCACAACTTTGACCCAGATGATTAGATCAGAGTTCTGGCTGTCTATAAAGATCCTGTGTCCAGGTTCCTTTCTGTAGGTTAAAACATTTCCTTTACCTGCTCTACTGTTCTGTGTGCATTCTACTCTGTTATCTGTACTTCTGTTTATTTGACTTGGCCCTCGTTTTGTGACTATCCCTTTGCACCTGCGATTTTGTGCCTTGTATGCCATCTCTGTTGTGATACGGACGGCTCATTAGTGTTTTTTTTTCTGTTCTGTTTTGTGTAGGGAGGGAACGACACCTACTTTACATTCTGCTGGAAGGCATCTTTGCCAAATGTACCAGGACAATCCCTAATTTTTAGAAACAATCCAGGCAAATTTGGATATATCCCTGTGTGAAAGTCATGTGGGCCTTGTGAAACTCCAGCCCAAAGTGTGCAGCCATTTAGTTTATGGCCAAGACATGCCACCTGGTTTAGAGGAAGAACTGAACACCTAGTTTAAGGGCTGGAACTGGTTCCCCATAGCAGTTTAAAAAAAAAAAAAAACCTGAAAAATGACAGGCCCCCTTTTTAGCATTAATTTCTGAAATGTTTAAAGGAGAAAAATGTAATTAAAATATATGAGCATAAAATGCACTAAACACAGCAACATAGAAAACAAAATTGAATACAGGCAGTCCCCGGGTTAAGTACAAGATAGGTTCTGTAGGATTGTTCTTAACTTTTAATATTCTATAATTGTATCCTTAGCCAAACTTTTTTTGTTCTCTGCGACAATTGGATTTTAAAAATCTTGGATTGTCTTAAGAACCCGGATTAACAATAAAGCTTAACTACAGACACCTTTGATAACTGTTATAGTTGTGTATTATAGCCCAGGGGCCTAAAGTACAGTAAATTACCAACATCCAGGGGGCCATTTGTAACTAGGGGTCGTCTGTAAGTTGGGTGTGCTTAAGTAGGGGGCCGCCTATATTGTGAACGAATTTAGATCAATTGATCAGGCTGAATCAATACTAATATCACAGAAGATCTATAATGCAATAAGATGCATAAAAATAAGCTAAAACCAAGAAAGTTTCTTAGAGTTTCTGTTACTTTCCTGAACTTGGACTACCTCCACCCGTCTCCCACACACTGCATTGACACCCCTATAATTACCATATAATAAGCTGGAATGCAAAGCCATCATTTAGCACCACAGTTCACGAGAAATAATAGAAAGGAACAGAAACTCCACAAATTCTCTACTAAATCTTTACGTCTCAGTTTTCCAGAGCTAGATCAAAGGGTTAGGCCATAAATGTCAGTGACATATACAGCACATTGTCGGGCATTAGTATTCCCGTATTCTGCGTTACAATCACAGGGGAGATTAAGCTGAAGCTTATCATTCATGTGGAACCAGGACACACAGATACCAGCAGCCCGGGGCATGTACAGAACGCTCTATATGCAGGAGCAGTGTTTTCTTTTGAGGTCTGAAGTCTTTGGAGCTTGGAGAAAACAGAAGAAGGATGAGATATAAGACGACTGATATTGAAAATGGCCCCTAGGAAAATCCATGAAAAGCTGGAAATTTAAACTGAAAATTTTGCTTATATCACAAATAAAAAAGGGATGTGAGATACGAAAGTAGAAGAAAAACTCTCCATGTATTACAGTAATTTTCCCTAACGCATAAAGCACCGACAAATTTTGCAGCGCTGTGCATAGAGGTGATGCAATCAGTCCCCAATGTAATACAGGCAGTCCCCGGGTTACATACAAGATAGGGTCTGTAGGTTTGTTCTTAAAGGATTTTCCTGCAATTTTTTGTGTCACAGCCCCATTTATACACAGCGGACAATTTACTATTCTAATTTATGATTCATATTCCCTGTGTTTGGTCATGTATTATATTACCATTGAAGCGCAGCTGCTGTACATGAAGGGAGTTTCACGTGTTTCACATTTTCAATTTATTAAGAAGAAGATTTCTGATAAAATTAAAGGGGTTGTCCACTTTCAGCAAAAAAATTTATATTCTTTGTGTAAGGAACTGTATTCCAATATACTTTCTGTATCAATTCCTCACCGTTTTCAAGATCTCTGCTTGCTTTCACATATAGGAAGCTTCTATGTTTACTTCCAGTGGATAGAAATCTGTCCATGGTCATTTGATGGACACAAAGGTGCACGGCTCGTTATAGCACACAGCTCTAATTACTCTCTGTGATACTAATGAGCCGCGCACCTGTGTGATCAAGGACAGATCTCTATCCATTGGAAGTAAACCTAGAAGCTTTCTATAGAAGGGCAGCAAGCAGAGATCTAGAAAACTACAAGGAATTGATACAGAAAGTATACAGGCAGTCCCCTGCTTAAGGACACCTGACTTACAGACGACCCCTAGTTAAAGACGGACTTCTCTGCTTACTGTGACCTCTGGTGAAGCTCTCTGGATGTTACTATAGTCCCAGGCTGCAATGATCAGCTGTAAGGTGTCTGTAATGAAGCTTTATTGATAATCCTTGGTCCCATTACAGCAAAAATATTTTAAACTCCAATTGTCACTGGGGCAAAAAAAAATGTTTGTCTAGAGCTACAATTATAAAATATACAGTTTCAACTTACATACAAATTCAACTTAAGAACAAACCTATGGAACCTACCTCGTACGTAACCCGGGTCTGCCTGTAACTTTAAAATCCAGATTTGGGCGTATGAAAAAGTTGAAAATTTGGCAGAAGCTTGGCAAATAAACTTTAATCCTGACCAGGTGTAGGAAAAGCGGTTGCAGTAGAGTTTGCAACTTTTGTAAAGTTTACTAAAACCTTATGAAACCTATTAAAATTTTGCATCTCTGTGATCGTACTGACCAAAAGAATAAAGGAGAGGTATCATTTGGAATGCATAATAAAAGCCGTATTAATAGGTCCCAAAAGAATTTGTTTGCAAATTTTGCAATTTCACTGCATTTGGAATATTTTCCAGCTTCTTTTTTACATGGCCTGGAATATTAAATACCATAATTTCTGTTATGCAGAAAACAGGCACTCCCACAGTTCTGTACATGAAAAAATAAAAAAAAAGTTATGGATTTTTGAAAGGGGGGTAAAATGGAAACTCAAAAACAAAAAGGGCTGTGTCATTAATGGGTTAAACAAGTCCAAAACCTGGAAAACCATCCATCCTACAAACCTGTTTTAAACTGTATTGGCATCCACTGAACACCAATACAGTGTAAAGATACGGCAAAGCCTAGAGCACTGGTGGCGAACCTATGGCACGGGTGCCAGGGGTGGCACTCAGAGCCATTTCTGTGGGCACTCAGACCATCGCCCCAGGACAGAGTTCACCAAATAGGACCAAATCCACCAAATCCACCTGCACTCCCAGGCAACTTAAGAGATGCTGCTGAGTCTGAATTTGCCCTGCTTCTTTCAACTGTATTGGTGGCCTCAGGGGGGTCGATACAATTGAAAGATGAGTGGCAATAAGTTACTGCTTAAAATGCCATGTTGGCACTTCATGGTAAATACGTGGATTTTGGTTGTAGTTTGGGCACTCGATCTCTAGAAGGTTCGCCATCACTGGCCTAGAGCAATAGCCTTACTGCTCTGCCATTCAGAGGAGAACTGTACATTAGGACTGGCCCACCGGAGTCTCAGAGGATCCTCTGTAAGGCCGAGGCTCTAATGCAGTAATGGATGCCAGAGCTACAGCAGAAGACAACCTAAGGCTGTGTTCACATCACGTTTTATATCTATATATATATATATATATATATATGTTGAGCACCCCACGTATATGCTTAGTGTATACATTGACAAATAGTGGCAGATGGAGACACAGTTGTTGCCTCCATCTGGCCACTATACCTCCCGTATGTCAAAAAATACACGATGGAAAGGCGCAGCAAGCTACATCTATTCATCCTGCAGCCTCCGCCTGAGCGACGTATGTGCTCAGCTGAGGCAATGGACCAATATGGGGAGCGGATGCAGCATATAGAATCCCTCCTCACAGCCCCCCTGAGCGCATATGTCACTCGGCAGGACGGAGGACCCAATGATGTCATTGTCCATATTAGGACAGTGACATCACTGGTGGAACACCCCTTTCACACCTCCCCCCAGATTTAGGGGAGGGGGGGGGGGGTCCTCCGGCAATGTATTCCACTGTATAGGCATACAATGGAAAATAACTGTGCCATATGTTGAAAGGACACGTCGGAATCCTCCTGACATGTCCTTACAATGACAAATAACGAGGTGTGATCCAGTCCCTATTTGGAGGCTGCTGTAGTCTGTTTTCTAGAAGCTGATGGAGGATGGGCCCCCCAGCATAATTTATCTGGTGGCCCCAAGGAACCCCAGTTTGACACTGGAGGGGTACCAAGACATAACTTTACTAGTTGCCAAATCTGCCCCTGACTTGGTCCTCTACAGTTGGATTTGTCCAGGAATTTCTGGAAAACTTTTATTATTATGCTGCATTTTATTAGATAAAATATCTGTTCCTATCTTTACCCATGGAGAGAACAGAGGTTGTATTTCAGCTCACTAAGGGGGTCTAAAGGTTCCTCTCCCACCTATGAGGTTGTATTTCGGCTCACTAAGGGGGTCTAAAGGTTCCTCTCCCACCTATGAGGTTGTATTTCGGCTCACTAAGGGGGTCTAAAGGTTCCTCTCCCACCTATGACCCAGTGAGAGGGCAAGGGAATATCTTTAAAAAATTGCATTTGAGGCCCTGGAGCTTTCATTAATAAAACTCAGTATTATTTTTCAGAAATACCATTTACAGAGAATTATTACACGAACAAGATCAAAACGAGAACAGTTTTTCTGTTAAAACAAATGTAACTTCTATCCTTATCCTTCCGGATTCCTAAACTTCTCAGTAATGGAGGAAGGACTCGTTCTGCCTGCAGGAGCAATTATTGCCATATAGTTTAACTTTACGCTGTGTAGATAATCTCTGAGAATATGAGAAAATGTTCTTACAGCAATTAATTTTTTTAAAAATTGAGCTGATGAATTATGGATGGAGCATTTGAAATTTCCCTTAAACTGGGTTATGGATTTATTTAATATGTTCCTTTTTACACCCCAAAGTATTTCATGGACCATATCGGATAATTATGCTAATCTGCTATATATACTGAAAGTTTCCTCTATTTTACTATGGAGACTTTCGCAAAGTTTTTCCTACCTGTGTCCATCAATATTTCATGTTACGGAGGAGCTTAAGGTCCACAGTGATTGAATATGAATGTATCACATCTGTCGGCCCTTATGTCACCTCATACACTACGGACATGTATGGTGGGCACATTATATAGTTGCATACATATTTGAAGAACACAGCTGGTTATAGGAAATTCAGGTAAATCGGGTTCACCCTACCCCCATGAAGGAATACAATTGGATGATAACTTTAGCATAGTTAACCCTTGCCTGCTCAAGCAGGATCTGCCGCTGTGGACCCCTGATGACCAGGTTTAGAACCTTCCTGGAGGATTCGCAATTCCCCCTGTCAGCTCCTAACCTGGAGAGGGTAGTGATCGCAACTACCGCTCTGAACATGTATTGGCAGGGGTGTTTCCCATGCCACGCACCTGAAATGCACAAAATGTCCTATCTGTAGACAGCATGTTATAAAGTAGGAGGAGCTGAGCAGATTGTACAGGGTGTCCTATCTGCTGGAAGCATGTTATAGAGCAGGAGGAGCTGAGCAGATTGTACACATCATCGCATCTGCAGGATCTATTACATGTGTTCTGCATATCACATTACATTTCCTTTTAACAGGTTCCCTTTAAATATGTTGGGGGATATTTATCATACACTGGCGCCCCACTGGCACAGCCTGATAGCCTCTTGATGAATCCGGCGGGTGCCTGTGCAGTGTTTATTTCTACACCGGGTCCTACCTCCCCCTTGGTGTGGAGGTGGCTGAAAGGGAAAAATAATCGCAAGAGCTAACAATACGCTAGAATTTACATTTTAGGGAATCTATGTCACTTTTGTGGTGTAGAAGTCCTGATAAATTTATGTCCCTTTTATGTCCTAAATCCTTTTAAACAACAATACTATGTGGATGACGAAACAAATTATAAGCCTCATATCCCATAAAATACTATATAATTGTATCATTATATATGAAGGGATATGTTCTGTATAGAATCTTATGTCGATTACCTTGACTTACCCCTTCTTGTAACATGAGTATTTGTCGAGAACATTGCTGAAATTTCCATTTGAATAAACCGGTGTGCATTGGTATGTCGCCCAGATAATTCCATAATAACGCGCTGCTTCATCAGCCGGGAGATCTGGCGGAGCCGGACTGTTAAGAAATAATAATTACATGACATTTTTTTTCTTCCAGAAATGCGCTCCGCCGCTGTGCGCGGTAACACCTCTGTTATTACTCCACAATGCTCTGCACTCACTTCCTTTCAAGAATTTTGCTTCTTTGCCAAAATTCACAAAAAAAAAATAAATTCCACAGAATATTCCAAAATGTGCCTTTGTGGATTTTTTTTACAGCTCCCTATGTAATTAAAATAAAGTGATTGGTTAATTACAGAGTCATTATGCTGAAATAATAATTAGACAAAAAAAATTCTATATTTTGTGGAGCTGTTCTTTCTGAATGCTAACAAGTTTACCCGAAAAGTCATTCTTGGAAAAGTTATTGTTAAAGTATGAGCAGATCTCATGTAACACCGAGAAACTTTCTATGGATTTACATGTTGTGCTGTAATTCTTCACCCTCAGGGGCTGATTTGACATTATGGGGCTCATTTACTAAGGGTCCGAACGCCGCACTCTCGTCGGGTTTCCCAAATATTTCAGCTTTGCAACAAATTGCCCTGGGTTTTTGGCGCACGTGATCGGATTTTGGCGCATCGGCGCTGGCTTGCACATGACAGAAATTGGGGGCCGGGCCATCGAACAACCCGACGGAATCGGACAAACCGCGGAATTTAAAAAAGGAATTGTGTCGCAAGATCAAGCACTCACATGCACCAGGAAGAAGCAGGTGAACTCCGGCGGACCTGAGCGGGGAAGCGACACATGCAGAAACTCGGACGCATGATGTTAGTGAATCGCGCTGGACCCGAATCCTCGTCAGACAACGCCCGTGGGATCGCGATGGGATTGGGTAAGTAAATTTGCCCCTATGAGAGTCCCAAGCCATCTTAGTGACATTTTGGGCCATCTTAGTGACAAAATCAGCCCCTTTTGTGTTATGTGGCTCTTGCCAACTCCAATGTCCTCTTCTTGTTCTAGTTTCTTCACTGCATCACACCATGGGGTAGACAGGGAAAATGCAAGTCTTCATTTCATTCCTCCTTCAGTTCCTGGATCCAATGGTATTTTGCCGGTCTAGTGAACTTGCATTGAACCACTGAGAGGATCCCCACTGGTCGCCGGGGCCCCACACATTCTCTACCCTCACAAAGTATGAAGATACCAAGAAAGGGGTTCATCCACCATCCCCTCTCCTACATGCCACAAACGTTGGCAAGTGGCCCGTTGTCTCCAGGGGGAGATGCCTTTCCATCTTACAACATGAGACTCAAGAAAGAGGTAGCTCCACTTTCCTCTCGCAGCATAAGGCTGTTTGTACTTTTCCCAGACCTGCAGACAATGACCTTGTGGTCCGTTGTTTGCAGCTCATCTATCATCAGCATGTGAGGTCTGGTCACAAACCGAAGACAGAAGAAGAGACAGTGGCTCAGGCAGTTGGCTCATAGAAACTACTACCATGTGTCTGAGCCCAGTGAAATAAATGGGGCCATATGCTGGAGCACACAGAGTTATGAGTTACTGATATCCTCAATCTTTCCCTCTCACAGCATGAGTCTCACACAGATACCAAAGGAGAGATCCCTCAACCTGTAGAGCAAAAATGTTCAACACATCTTCATGAAAGGTTTGACATGATCAGACAATCTTATTAAAGAGAATTGTAATTACCAGTATGTTGTCAAGCAGAGTAAGACCTTCTAAGTCATGGTTCCATCATGAACCAGTGTGATTGTATCATGTGGAATATTGACCTTGAAGTGAGATGTAAAAATCTTATATATATTTATGGAAACAGAGAGCTCATGACTAAAATTAAACTCTCCGAGCCTCAGAATGTCCCCTTCAGTGTCCTCTTCCCTACATCCATGGACATCAGTAATCGGCTTTCCTGATGTCTGGTGCATGTCAAGTTACTGACAAAAAATAGTTTTAGAAGAGCTGGAGGGAGCCTGCTGGCTTCTTCCTAGCTGTATATCATCATCATTTCTTAGTACTGTATATCATATTTATCTATTCCTGAAGGGCACTGAGGCCAGAGTACTGAAGGCATTCATATGAATCAGAACAGAATGTTTGCAATTGGCTGATCTGAAGCATGTGATGAGTCACATGTTTGTGACATCACTCAAGGTTCTATTCCTATTAGCTGTCCATGGTTACCATGAAGCATGGCAAATGGAAATCAACCTTGGGGACAAGGTAAAGCCTCTGCTAGATGCTAAAGACCTACAGATAGCTAATTAGAGTAAATTAGATAATTGCATATTTTTGCTTATTGCAAAGTTAGGAAAACTTTTAATACTTTTTTTTACACCTTTTATACTATTCGTCTTTGAATCAGTTTCTTGCATTTTTTGATTAATCGATTCAGGTTCAGAAGCCATTTTTGTGTTCTTTTTTGAACTACAAGATTCAAATTTTTTTTAGTCTGAATTTTTACTTTTAAACTGAATTGCTGGATTATTTTAGCATCGATGTGTTCTAATCTACAAGTGATGTTCCTGGGGACCTCTGTCTTCTTCCACAGCCTTTCTAATCCTGGCAATGGTAATGTGACATGTGCACTGAGAGGAAGGAGTTAAAAAAAGAAATACAGTAAGAATCAACATAAAATATCCCTGCACACCATAGTACATAACTATATGGTATTAAAGAGATAATGGGGCAGATTTACTTACCCGGTCCATTTGCGATCCAGCGGCGCTTTCTCTGCGGAGGATTCGGGTTCTGCCGGGATTCGCTAAGGTAGTTCCTCCGACGTCCACCAGGTGTCGCTGCTGCGCTGAAGTTCATCGGAATGCACTGAAGTTCACCGTCCTATCGTGGGTGCAGGTAAGCGTGTGTCGAGCAACGCTTTTTTTTTTTTAAAATGCAGTGGTTTTTCCGAATCCGTCGGGTTTTCGTACGGCCACGCCCCCCGATTTCCGTTGCGTGCATGCCGGCGCCGATGCGCCACAATCCGATCGCGTGCGATCCTGGACAATTCTGTGAAAATCGGCGCAAATCGGAAATTTTCAGATAGCCTGTCAGAAAAACACGATTCGGGCCCTTAGTAAATGACCCCCAATGTCTCCATAATCATAAACCATCTTTTTATCATGTTTTTGTTTTATATGATGTGTTTGGCTCTTTGTACATTTACTCGAAGCCTCCATTAAATTCATTTTTTATGGCCGGGTGAGCAGCAGACAAATCAATGAGGCTTTTCATCAGATTTGACCATTACGGTAATTAGATTGTAATTTAAGATTTCCGCTTCGAATGCTTCACTGGATAAGACATTGAATATCACCAAAATCCTTACCAGAGAGACGTATAGTGTGGAAATGAGATTCTATATGCACGTTACACATTATGGACAGAATCTGAGTTATGTTGCTTATCAGAAAGACTAACATAATGAAAGGTTTCTGTAGAAATATGTTACTGGCGGTTTTCTTTTGTGTAGGAAATAGCAAAGACGTGTCTCAGTGCTGGAACAGTGACAAAAAATAAAAAATATTTTTAGAACTAAAATATGACTGCGTTCACTTTTCACTCCCGATTACTAGTCTGGATTATACAATATTTCTAATAAAGCAATGAAAGAGCCCAAATACTGGTTCAATCAGTGATCAACCACATTCATAGAAACAGGCAGATTCCTGTCACACAGTTATAGATAACGATCTGACAGCTCAGTCTCCCTGACTGTATACTTATGCCATCTTAAATCATGCAACAAGTTGGAAATTTACCCTTGAATTTGCCCAGGGCTACAACTGAGCTTTTCCTGCATCAGAATATTCACGGTAGTTATATGAATTTTTTCATTTTAGGGAAACAAAATGCCCCCAACTTATTATGGGCAATATGTCAAGTTGGCACACAAAGAAATTGAAAAAAAAAAATCCTAGCAACATATGATCAGTTACATTTTCAGTCATTTTAAGTAGGGGTGAGGCGAATTGAGGATACAGTGAGGTGAGAATACAGTCGGGTGAGGATACAGTCGGGTGAGGATACAGTCAGGTGAGGATACAATCGGGTGAGGATAAAGTCAGGTGAGGATACAGTCGGGTGTGGATACAGTCGGGTGTGGATACAGTCAGGTGGGAATACAGTCGGGTGTGGATACAGTCAGGTGAGATACAGTCAGTGAGGATACATGACGGGTGAGGATCTAATCGGGTGAGGATACAGTCGGGAGAGGATAACAGTCAGGTGAGGATACAGTCGGGTGTGGTACAGTCGTGTATGAGGATACAGTCGGGGGAGTAAACAGTGATGTCCAGGAGAAAGTCAGGTGAGGATACGTCGGGTGAGGATACAGTCGTGGTGAGGATACAGTCAGGTGGGAATACAGTTGGTGTGTGGATACGTCAGAGAGAGATACAGTCGGTGGGATACATTGAGGTGAGGATGCGTCGGGTGAGGATAGAACATGGGTGAAGATAAAGTCGGTGAGAATACAGTAAGGCTGAGGATACAGTCGGGTGAGGATACAGTCGGGTGAGGATACAGTCGGGTGAGGATACAGTCAGGTCAGGACGCAGTGATGGAAAGTTGTGTTTCAGACTGGAATGCTTCGGAAACGTTCCATTTAGTTGTTAACAGCAATTCATAGTGAGTCCAGTGAGTGAGTAGATAATAGCTTTCATCAACAGCAAATCAATGCATATAAACAGCCCAGAGTGGAGAACCGTAATGTGTTACTATTACTAAGCTTTTATTTAGTGCGGAAATGCAGGTTTTACATGAACATCACTATTTGAGCTTCATTGTAAATACCCGGTCACATCAGTGCCAATAACATTTACCAAGCCTCAACTCCGGGCCTGCCCTGCGTGTTCGATGGAGAAAACAACGTGTTCATTATTTAGAAAGCCTCAGTCGCTTAGATCATTTATAAAGGCAGGTGAAGAATTCAAGGATTTTCATTTGGCGCGATAGCCTGCAGATCAATAGCCGTCATCTGGTATTGATTGATATGCCAGACTCTGCATTTGTTCTCATTCCCTAATTCATACAGTTTTTTTTTAAATCAAATCTGCATGTATTTATGTCTTAATGAAATTATTCCGCATCACAACCCAATGTGCAGCTACAAATATCCGTAGGGACAAACAGTGGTACACGTGTCCCGGAGTGCATGGCGCAGCAGGAACATATGCTCCGTATTACACTGATGAATGCGTTATTTAATGGGGGTTACTGTCACACACAGTATGAAGACTCCTCTATCTTGACAGCTGTACAAAGCAATGGAGATCAGCGCGTGACAGGGACACTCCTACCTGAACGCTAAATTTAGATCCGCGCCGTTTTCATGAAATACCAATTGCAAGAACGATCTTGGGATGTGTCATGGGACCAGTCGTATAGTGAGCCGCTAAATTAAAAGGAAAGATTAAGAGCCGGTTGTAATTCTGTCCTTGAGATCTATGATAGGACGAATGTGATATGACAGATCATAGAAGGATCGATGAGCGCAGCAGGGGATGAGTGATCTGATTTTGTGGGAGCAAGTGACTTGTCCACTAACGAGATGACTTTTACACAAATTTATTCTACTCATCTTCATTTACTTATTATAAAGACTTGGGTAATTTTTGATTATTTTATAAAACACCATTAAGTATGTTTTTGTAGCCAGATGTTGTTCTAAGATCACTAGAACAACATTCATCTGCTCCATTCATTTCTATGAATGGGTGCGGCACTTGGCCATCAATGGACCTCCACTCTCGCAATCCGTCCAGGTCCAATCGCTCACTAACTTGATATGACCGAAGAACCACTTATACTGATGCCAATCCTAAGCATAGGTCCATAATATCAGACTGATGGGGGTATGCGCGATAAGCTGCTCCAGTCATCTTAGGTGAAACGGGGGTAGAACAGACCCACTTTCACACTTGCCGGGGGACAAGCGTGGGGAAATGTCTCTTTGGGAAGAGTCTGTGGAGCCACTGGACCACCGCGGGGGTTGGTATGGAACCCGCGGTGGCGGCCAAGGCAATGGTTGCAGGAAACAGTCACAACCTGAGATGACAGCAGGCACGCAGAGGAGCACTGGAAATGCTGATATGGAGTGAGGACACTGCTGGGCTGGGACCTTGGAAGGCACGGCAGAAACACAGGAAGGCAGAACCTCGGATAGGCAGGACCTCAGATAGGCAGGACCTTGGATAGACAGGACCTCGGATAGACAGGACCTCGGATAGGCAGGACCTCGGGTGCGGACCACCGGACACGAACCACAGGATACGGAACTCAGGATACGGACCACCGGACACGGACCACAGGACACGGACCTCAGGACGCGGACCACCGGACACAGACCACAGGACACGGACCTCAGAATGCGGACCACCGGACACGGACCACAGCATACAGACCTCAGGATGCGGACCACCGGACACGGACCACAGGATAAGGACCTCAGGATGCGGACCACAGGACACGGACCACAGGATACGGACCTCAGGATGTGGACCATCAGACACGGACCACTGGACACGGACCACAGGCTACGGACCACCGGACACGGACCACAGGATATGGACCACAGGATACGGACCACAGGGATGCATCTGGAAACGCACAGGGACACGGAAGCGTCTGGAAACGCTCAGGATAGAGGACCACGGGAAACACACAGGAGGCTTTTACTTCAGTTGGGAAGACTTGAAGATCCGGCCAGGAGTGGAGGAAGCCGCCAGGTTATATGGGAAACCCGGTAGTGACCAGCGCCAATGGAAAGGACGCTGGCCCTTTAAGTTCAGGGAAGAGAGCGTGCCCTAGGAGCGGGAGTGCGCAGCCTGAAGGCAGGAGGCGTGCGGCCTGCACACTGGGACCCGGGAGCCCGGAAAGGTAAGTGAAGGCAGGGGGATGGGGACCGGCAGGCAGCGGAGCACGGGTGTACCCGCGATCCGAGACATGGATCGCGGGAGCACCCGTGACACCCCGCTTCTCATGATGTGTGGGGTTTCCAGCACTGAGACTCCCAGGGATTAGCTATCCTGTGGATGTGCTATGAGCGGAGAACCCCTTTAAAGGTGTTTTCCATACGAAAGAAAATTCTCACTTCTCAATCGCCTAGTGATGTTTACTCAATAAAAGATCATTTTAACCCCTTACTTTACAATTTTATTCAGTTTTATTGTTTTTTTTTAGCTTCTATCACTCCCTAGGCTGCTAAGTACAAAATCCTAAGCAGACACATTATTATCCATCTAGCTCTGTGGGGTGACAATGTGGTTACATTATCAGGGTACAGGTATACAGGGTACAGGTATACATTGTACTGAAAAACTGACGCATAGTAAGAGAGATGAGACAGATCAGAGATGATGAGATGCATGAGATGCCTATTACACAGAGGCTGTGTACATCTCTGTTCTCACAGACATGTGCCTGCCTCCCCCTTCTCAGCAGCTTCTCTCTGCTAACGATGTGCTGGCAGGAAGTGATGAGTGTCTCTGAGCTCTGTGCAGGGGGCGGGGCTACAGGCACATTGCAGAAAGAGACAGAAATCTCAGCTCCGCACTGTCACAAAGGAATCCAAGATGGCAGCCACCAGACCCTAAATCAGAAGTTACAGGGTCGGTTCCAGGGGCGACTAACATTGTGTACACCAGGACTGAAAGAGACAGGTTTGACTTATATCTGTGAAATGCTGTATTTTTGTTAATAACAGTGAATTAGAGAATATGTTATTTTGTTATCCTGAGTACATATAAGAAACTTGTCTTTGTGGGAGGAATACTCCTTTAAGCTTTGAAATACCCTTTGATATATTGAGGTAGCCACATTTGCTCAAGTCTTTCTGCATCACTTTATTTGGCCAGAACCGCTCATAATTCTAATAATAACTCATCTGTAGCAGTAGACACTTCCATTTGTCTTTGATCTTGTTTGCATCCTACAGAGTATAAAATATGCATCCCGGAGCACCAAGGCTCATCACTGCACTAACCAGAATCCACGTCTCCAAGTCTAGAGCTTGTTTACCGGATGCCAACGTTTCAGGGAACCCCCTCTCTGAACTGACAAGGTTAATCACCCAGTCACTCCCCAATGATAGATCTGCATTATGATGTTGGCATAAGCTATGACATAGAATTCTGGCACATACAAGACACAGCGAGAGATAGATGAAAGACGCTTCTCCCTAACATTATGTTGTACTTAGCCTATCTGTGTACTGTCAGGACAGCTGCTGGAGACATGATGGGAAGAGACGCGGCACGGCTTGTCTCTACTGATGGAAAACTCACTCCAGTACCTATCATGAATGACAAGCAACTTCACTTGCTGTAGAAACGAAATAAGCTTTCAAGAGGAATTGACACTTTCAGGTTAAAGAGCTGCATACGAAAGTGCGCTGGGACTTTAAATCCCGTGAGTCACTCCATTGTAGTCTTTTCCAGTAGCTAAGTGCAGATTTTCATGACAAAATCAATCTCAATGTTTTAAAGTGACATCATATAAATGCAGCAGCTGTAAATCCATTACAAAAGATAAAATACTGCAATTCTTTACAGCTTTACTGTGTAGACTGGGATGAGTCAGCAGAGACGTCTCACTGTAAGCAAAGTATATGTACAATGATGACAGCTCCATTCTATTGCTAGAGGTCAAAATAAAGTAGTATATTAATAATAATTCTATATTTTATATAGCACACACAGATTACGCAGCGCTGCACAGAGCTTGTTACCTCAGTTCCTGTCCCCAGGAAGCACATGCCCCCAGTAGATAGGTAGTCACAGCACATGCTCCCCAGTAGATAGGTAACCACAGCACATGCCCCCAGTAGATAGGTAGTCACAGCACATGCTCCCCAGTAGATAGGTAACCACAGAACATGCCCCCAGTAGATAGGTAGTCACAGCACATGCCCCCAGTAGATAGGTAATCACAGCACATGCCCCCAGTAGATAGACAGTCACAGCACATGCTCCCCAGTAGATAGGTAGCCACAGCACATGCCCCCAGTAGATAGGTAACCACAGCACATGCTCCCCAGTAGATAGGTAATCACAGCACATGCCCCCAGTAGATAGACAGTCACAGCACATGCCCCCAGTAGATAGGTAACCACAGCACATGCTCCCCAGTAGATAGGTAGCCACAGCACATGCCCCCAGTAGATAGGTAGTCACAGCACATGCTCCCCAGTAGATAGGTAACCACAGAACATGCCCCCAGTAGATAGGTAGTCACAGCACATGCCCCCAGTAGATAGACAGTCACAGCACATGCACCTGTGAAGCAGACGTGCCTTGGCTTCACTGTGCATGTGCAGTGAAGATGGTGCTTGTTTAATAAAGCCCAGGTGTACTGCTCCAACTTTATTAAAATACTGTGCCAGCACGGGGAGCATCTCCCTGCGCCTCATCAGATCCATTTCTAGGTAAGTGCAAAAGGTTTTTTTTTAATAGCCGGCCCAGAGGGACTAGCTAAAGTCCAATTTGGGCCAATAAGCCACCGGTCCATATGTGACCCAAATCGCCCTGGGTGGTGCTCTTTAAAGTTTTCCAAAAAATACAAGTAAAAAACAAAAGAATCTTGGTCAAACAGAACCAAATCGAATTTTTGGAAAGTGGTACATTTACATTTCATTAATGAATATCAGATTCACACAACGATTGTTGTGTTTATCGCAGTTTATACAAAAAGCTTGGAACCATTTTTATCAGAACAATCATAAACTATGGTTTAGGATGATCCGTCAAACGGACTGTTTGAAAGTGGTTGTGATAAAAGGATGCTAACCTCCGTGTTTCTCAACTGACTTTGACAATGTATGTGTGCAGGTAGCCCTAAAGAAGTTTCAGCAAATAATTGATATTGTTTGTGTAAGGAAAAGTTATACTATTTTCCAGTACAGGCAGTCACCTGGTTACATACAAGATAGGGTCAATAGGTTTGTTCTTAAGTTGAATGTATGTAAGTGGAAACTGTATATTTTATAATTGTAATCCCAGGCCAAAAAATTTTTTGTCCCAGAGACAATTGGAGTTTCAAAATTTTGTGCTGTATTTGGACCAAGGATTATCAATAAAGCTTCATTACAGACACCTTACAGCTGATCATTGCAGCCTGGGACTATAGTAACATCCAGAGAGCTTCACCAGAGGTCACAGTAAGCAGAGAAGTCCGTCTTTAACTAGGGGTCGTCTGTAAGTCAGGTGTCCTTAAGCAGGGGACTGCCTGTATACTTTCTGTATCAATTCCTTGTAGTTTTCTAGATCTCTGCTTGCTGCCCTTCTATAGAAAGCTTCTAGGTTTGCTTCCAATGGATAGAGATCTGTCCTAGATCACACAGGTGTGCGGCTCATTAGTATCACAGAGAGTTATTAGAGCTGTGTGCTATAACGAGCCGTGCAACCTGTGTGTCCATCACATGACCATGGACAGATTTCTATCCACTGTCACTAAACATAGAAGCTTCCTATATGTGAAAGCAAGCAGAGATCTCGAAAACGGTGAAGAATTGATACAGAAAGTATATTGGAATACAGTTCCTTACACAAAGAATATCATTTTTTTTGCTGAAAGTGGACAACCCCTTTAATTTTATCAGAAATCTTTTCCTTAATAAATTGAAAATGTGAAACACGTGAAACTCCCTTCACGTACGGCAGCTGCGCTTCAATGGTAATATAATACGTGACCAAACACAGGGAATATGAATCATAAATTAGAATAGCAAATTGTCCGCTGTGTATAAATGGGGCTGTGACACAAAAAATTGCAGGAAAATCCTTTCAACTAAAATGAAGATCTGGTTGCTAGGAGAAAAGTATTATAAAAAAACCTACAGTAATAAATGGAGCATTCACCAAAGAAAAACTGTGCGGCCAAACTACCGGAGAGCGGGAAGCTGAGGAGCAGCGAGAACACCCACACATGGTTGATCTTTCCTCAAATAGACGGCAGCATTTACATACTTGTCATAGCTGTCTGGGAGCCCAAGCACTGAGAAGTGTCAGGCTAACAATACAGTATGACAGGCAGCCACGTCCTTTGTCTGCCGGCCAATAACAATGGCCAGAAACTTTTCCTGTAGGCTGACCTCATGGACGTATTGATTTCCTTGTAATCACTTATCCAGTAACAATTAAGGTAATTAGACTTCCGCGGCCATTATCTGTAGGTCAGTCAATGTCAGATACCTTAATGATAAAGAATCAGTCATAATGACGGGAAAAGGCGAAAGATGTTGGTTTAACAAAAAAGTAAACATATAAATGTATAAGAACATGTGGAAGCATCGACCAGATCAGATCACACTCGATCAGAGTAAGGCCACATTCACACTGCCGCATGGGGGACGTATATACGGCTGATATACGTTCCCCATAGATGGCAATGGGTGCACGGCGCCCTACGGGAGCGGTGCGGTGCAGCACACCTGCGGCACCGTACCGCTCCGTACCTGGGAAAAAGATAGGACATGTCCTATCTTTTTCCGTATTACGGTGCCGTGCACCATACATCCCTATGGAGACGAGCGCTCTCCCCCTCCTCCTCTCCCCGCGCTGCCGTTGCCCGCCTTGCTACGGTACGGTACGGCTGCCAACGGCAGTGTGAATAAGGCTACATTCACACGGACGTATGAAAATGGCCGTATCCAGACCGTACCGTTTTTTTACGGGTTACATATGGCCACATTCATTTCAATGGACAATACATCCAACCATTTATATTGCCTTTTTTGACACCGTAGCGTACCTTACCGTATACTAGCTGTATAAAAATATAAAGCATGTCCTATTTTCTCCCGTATTTCAGTTCCGTATGACCTAGAAGTCTATGGGGGCGTGCTGCATACGGATGAAAAACATCACGTATATACGGGCTCATATGGCCTGTAAATATAGGACTGGAGAAATCATACATCTGTGTGAATTTAGCCTAACATAGAGTTATCTATGTGGTTACCATAGATATCTGTTGTGATAAAAGTCTAAACCACTGTAATCAAGGGTATCAAACTATTTTTAAAAACTTTGAGACCGCTGGTATACTGAAAAAGAACCTGTCATCAGAAATTGCCCTAAGAAATCACTAGCAGTATGTTGTCAAGCAGCTGAATAGTTTGTAGATCATGTTAATTTCATGGTCCTACTTGGTGGCATCATCCAGAAAATCAACTTTGAAGTGAGGAGAGTTTAACCCCACCCATGTGATTGACATAATGCACCAGAAATCGGCTCAATGATGTCCCTGGATACAGGGCCATCATTTACTGTGAAGGGCCTTTCTGAGGAAGAGAGAGCTTGACTTCACTGGTAAACTCTCCGCCTCCTTGACTTCATAAAACCAAGTTACATTTCACTTCAAAGTTGATTTTCTGGGTGATGAAACATGATATAGAACCTTCTCAGCTGCTAGACAACATACTGCAAGTGGTTTACTACCCCAATTTCTGATGACAGGTTCCCTTTAATGGGCACAGAGCCCAAGTTGCCCCAAAATCTGGCGTATTTTTTGGACATGAAAAGTTTGATCAGATGCTCTTAAACAACATCAGATTTATCATTCAGCATTTGACACTTTGATAAATGTTCCCCGTTGAATAAACTGCTTCAGCTGAACAACCACAAGACCATCACTTAATTGGCACAAGGCTCTCATAGGGTGAAAGGGTCATTGTGAAATCTATTGGGTACCTTCTCCAAATTTGCCTTTAAGCACATTAGTCCTGTGGCTTTGCTTGGCTCTGAGAACGTGCACCGAGCTCTGCTGTGAGCCTGACAAGAGGACTAGGATGTACAGGCAGTCCCCAGGTTAGATACAAGATATATTCCATAGGATAACACAGATGATGTAGCCAAGACGGGATCACATTATGGATCTCCAAAAGAAAAGTTTTGGCAATAAATTTGACATCTATGAAGCATACCAGGACTAGTAGAAGTTTTGACCATACAAAATTTCATGGTTGGTTATTGACCATAGAGATCCTTGCAACCATACCTTCGTGTTGTTAGTAGCAACAGGACTGTGAAAAGTGCATTTAAATTCCAAGATTGTAGCTGGACTTGTAGTACTGGGGCATTCTTATTTGGTCACTGCCCTCAAATTGCTCTCTAGCACCTCCGGGCAGCTGTGTGTGTTTCTTACACAGCAGTGCACTAGCCAAAATCCTGGAATATAAATGTATTTTTCAGTCTTGCTTCATCGAACAACGCACACAATGGGGCAGATTTACTTACCCGGTCCATTCGCGATCCAGTGGCGCATTCTCTGCGGTGGATTTGGGTCCGGCTGGGATTCACTAAGGCAGTTCCTCCAACGTCCACCAGGTGGCGCTGCTGCGCTGAAGTTCCCCGGAAATATTCGGGTAACACGTAGGGAAAACGCGAATCGGGCCCTTAGTAAATGACCCCCAATGAGATGGTTACACACATCTCCAGGGACAATACCTAACACCACTTGCATCTTTGTATGGTAACTGCTGGTAGGCCACCTCTAAATAAATTTACAATGTAAAATTGTAAAATAAGTTTTGGACAATCCCTTTAGGAGACATACTGTATATACTTGAGTAAAGGCCAACCCTAATATAAGCCGGGGCACCTAATTTTACCACAAAAAACTTGTAACCTATTGACTTGAGTAGTCTCTCCCTGATGGGATTGTTTTCTCTTGAGCCAATTCAACCCTTTTGAAAAGGTATCCAGAAGACTACTTGCAGACATTTGTCCACTGTTTGAAGGTCCTCATGTCTTTCCTGGACACTGAAATAGGTTTGCCAGAATTATCCAAATCATAATGGGGCACATTTACTAAGGGGTCCGCACGGCGAGTTAACGTCGGGTTTCCCGACTATTTCCGATTTGAGTTTAAGTGGGGTTATTGGCGCACGCCATCGGATTTTGTCACAATCGCGCCGACTTGCATGCGACACAAATTGGGGGGGCGTGGCCGTTGGAAAACCCGACAAATTCGGATTAAGCGCGGGATTTACAATTCAAATTGTGTCGCAAGACAATGCACTCACATACATCGGGAAGAAGAAGGTGAACTCCGGTGGACCTGAGCGGGGAAGCAACTCATGCAGGAAAATGGACTCACGATCTTGAAGAATCGCGCCGGACTTCATCCTCGTCGGAGAACGCACCTCGGGATCGCGACAGGATCGGGTAAGTAAATCTGCCCCAATATGTCTGATGGTCAAAATTCTACCATCTCAAGTGGCAAACATGTGGCACCACACAGCACGAGCACACGTCTGAGAGGGCACTCATATACTTCTCTATCTAGTGATGGTCTCCAAAGTCTCCAAATTTTGTGTTCTTTGTGTCTAGAATGGTGGTCATTGCCTGAGTATCAGAGTATCCTCTGATATTTCTTAGGGCCAGCGTCACGCTTCAAACCTGGCGTCTTCCTACCCTTTTCATTCCAAATACTCAGGCTGGAGAACTTTGAGTAAACATTTTTGAAGTAACCAGAAATAAAAGAGCAGGTAAGTTTTTAGGCCCGGTTTAATATTTCATCACTCGGTGTGTTTCTGCACTTCATGAAATAATAAAAAGCTTCATTCCGGATGGTACATTATCAATTCTAATAATAGAGGCGCCGCTTGATGTGTGTTTGGAGGCTGGGAGTCCTGTCGTACTGTTCTATTGTTTGAAGTACACATCAAAGCCATGAAGTCAGAGGAGGGGAAGCATCATTTCAGATTTCCCTGTTTGGGTTTTTAGAGATATTCACTGAACACCATCAGTACATGAAAGTAGAATTAATAGCTGAGGCAGCAAACCTTGCGCACAAGCTGGGAGATAGCGTCTTCTCATCCAGATTTGATGTTGATGCCATGGTGGATGGAATTGGGAGCACTGTTATTTCTGCAGAGTTTAATGGAGGATCCCATGCAGTTAATATTTCATCATCATCTCTTCCTACCTCTTGTATGGTGGACAAGCAATGCCACATTGACCCCCTACTAATGCTACTAATGCCGGTTCCCTTTCTTTGGCCTCCTTTCATTTCAAGCACCACCACACTTTTCACACGTTATTTGCATATGAGGGTGTATTTTTGGTATCTTTTCTTATTTAAAAATAAATGTAACGTCTCTTCTTCTAATATCACAAGTGACATCTCATGGTGAGAGGAGACTACTGATCGGCCAAAGTTTGTCCCCTAACACTTGTCACTGTCCAAGTCAACAATGCTGAAGACCAGAAGAGTGTCACCTGCTGGAGGTGGAGCAGGGTAAGAACACTTATTTTAATGTCATCTCTGCTACCCCCAAAGGTTTTCCTGGATTTCTGGAAAACCCTTATAACAACCATATGTACTCAAATATAAGTACATTGTTTCAGCACAGAAAATGTATTTATAAGTATATACTCGAGTATAAGCTGAGACACCTAATTTTACCACCAAAAACTGGGAAAACCTATTGACCTGAGTATTAGCCTAGGGAGATGTATTGGTCACAGCCTCCACCCAGTATATAGATATTCATCCCCATGCCTCTAGTATCTAGCCAGCAAGTACATGCCCCCCAGTATATAGCCAGCAAGCACATGCCTCCCAGTATCTAGCCAGCAGCCCCCCCCATTACATAGCCAGCCAGCGCATGTCCCCCAGCATATAGCCATCCCCTGCCCACTAGTATACAGCCAGTAGCCCCAGCGGTATATAGCCTGCCAGCCCCCTGTAGTACATAGCCAGCCCCCAGTAGCATCTTACCTGCCAGCTCCCTGTAGTACACAGCCTGCCATCCCCCTGTAGTATATATCTAGCCAGCCCCCTTTAATATATAGCTAGCCAGCTCCCTGTAGTATATAGCCAGCCCCCAGTAGTATATAGGCCGCCCATGTAGTACATAGCCAGCCCCCTGTTATATAGCTAGCCTCCTGTAGTATATAGCTAGCCCTGTGTAGTATATAGCCAGCTTCCTGTAGTATAAAGCTACCCCCTGTAGTATATAGCTATCGCCCTGTAGTATAAAGCTAGCCCCCTGTATTATATAGCCAGCCAGCCCCTTTAGTATATAGCTAGCCCCCTTAAGTATACAGCCAGCCCCCTATAGTATACAGCCAGCTAGCCCCCTTTAGTATACAGCCAGTCCCTTTAAGTATATAGCCAGCCAGCCCCTTTAGTACAGACTTGTTGCTGACTTGGAGTAGGTACCAGAAGTAAGAAGACCTGTGGTGAGTACTCAGTTTACTATTTTTTTTAAATACCCGAGTATAAGCCGGGTGGGAAATTTTCTGCACAAAATTAAAATTATAATCGAGTATATACGGTATATTCCAGTTAAAAACAACCCCAGTGCTCACCTTTTCGAAGCCCCACCAGGTCCTCTTCATTCTTCCGGCAGTGGAAGGACACTGACATCATAGTGGGTGCGTGGCCAGCACGGTACCTGCCACTGCCAGGGGACTGAAATCAGTCGGCTGGCTATATACTGGGGGCAGGGAGGTGACTATCTATATACCGGAGGTAGGGGGCCTCCCATGCGCCTCCCTGTTCCCCCTCATGCCAGCAGCAGATCCACTTACCTTGCCATGCTCCAGCAATGGTGTCCTCACTCCAGCGTCTGCGTACCGCCTCTCAAAGAGCGCACGCTGGTCATTTGAGATTTAAAGGGCCACCACACCACTAATTGGTGCTGGCCACCTGGCAATCTATAAATAGCCAACCTCTTCCGTCATGCCCTAACAGGTCTTTGTGCCTCATGCCTCAGAGAAAGCTTTGACCCTATGCCTTGTGATTGTCTGCTGAATTCTCGTTGTGACCCCGGTTCTGTTCCCAACTTCGCTCCTGTGCTGCCTGACCTGACCTTCCGCTATATCCCCGTCTCTGATCTTGTGCTGCCTGTCCTGACCTCCTGCCTGTCCCCGACTACGATTCTGCTCTATGACTCTGTACTTCACCTTGGAACGCTACCATGGACAAAGTCACGTCTGTGGAGCGACCTGGTGGTACCATGCCGCAACATGTCCATCCTGCTTTGCGGCAGGCACTGGTTAAAACCGGGTTCCACTTAGACTCCGCTTCCAGGTGTCGGCTTATGTCATCGTCCGTGGTGGTACAGAGTGGACGGCGGTGGTCCACTACCACTGATCCTGACACTGGGGCAGATCCTGGCTAGCTATATGCAGGGGGTTATGAGCTGGCTGTCTACATATCAGGGTGCTGGCTATATACTGGGGGGCAGGTCACTGAATAGCTATATACTGCGTGGAAACTGTGACCATTCTATTTACTACCTTAGGCTTATACTTGAGTTAATAGGTTTTTCTGTGGTAAAATTAGGGGCCTCAGCTTATACTCACGTATATACGGTAAGTGCCAGACAGCCGTCCTTTTCCTATTGAAATCTTTGACTTAGGATCCTCGTTTCTCCTACAAGCATTTTCCATAATAATAATGCTGAGTTACTTTCACTTTCTGAAACAAAAAGAATATCTCAAAATGGTGTTAAAAAAATCAATAGTAATCAAGAGAATTCTACCCAGTGACATGCAGTTAGAGCACTTTTATTTAAAATCTCTACATTATTAGAAAATGACATTCAATAATAATAAAAAAAATTATGTATGGACGCTGTTAAATGAAAACCAGAGAACCTCTTTGCTTTACACTAGAAAAATCATTTGGATTCTGGTTGCTATGGGCAACCATTCTACTTTTGTCTGCATTCTACATCTGTCATTGCTTCTACCTGAAATCTATTTCTGCTGGGTGATAATCCCAACCAACCCAAAAAAAAAAATTCGAATAAAAATACAACTTGTCATAAAGAAAAAAACTCAAATTGTTTCAGGTTAGTTAGAAATTACAGTACATTGAAAGGTTTTTTGCAATTTAATAAAATGATACTAAGAGGGGGCCATATGGGGGCCACTAAAATAATCAGTACTGCTACTTGCCGCTCCTCTGTACTATTACCAATGCATCTGATTTGCACTACAACTTCCTAGGCCAGTGATGGCGAACCTTTTAGAGACAGAGTGCCCAACCTACAACCAAAATCAACTTTTATGTCGCAAAGTGCCAACGTGAGAATTTAAGCAGAAACCTATTGATCCCAGCTGTATCACAGGTTTCAATTGTATTGACGTCCTGAGGACACAATATGGTACCAAGAAGATGGAGAAATTTGGATTATAGGTTCCTTCCAGGGTCCCCTGAAGAGGAAGAATCAGGGGATCCAGAGCAGCAGCACCAATGTTAATCCATCTCTGTCCACACCTAAGCGTAGCGCGTCCTTGGCTGTCTTGGACTGCAGGAGGAAGCCTTGAGTCACGTATGGCAAATTCTGTGCTGGGGTGAAGGCCTGGGTGCCCACATAAAGGGCTCTGAGTTTGTCACCACTGTCCTAGGTGTATCCTGACCCCACACAGAAGCCACACCGGTTAGGGAGGGTTGGGGATGCAATGTTAGTCCCCTGTATGTATAATGTTATTGTACTAGACAACCCCTAGGAGTTTTAAATTTGTTTTGCTTTTGTGTATCGTAACCTTTTTTTATTCTCGCTATATGATGCTTTATTTAAAGGAGCAGTTGTACTAAATATAGGTGCTATCATTTGTTGCATACTTAATGTTATAAATTTTACATCATATAGATATTGAATGCAGTAGAAACAGAGCGGTACTCACCGGAACTTAGTGTAATTCACCTTTATTGATGGGTGTGGTAAAGCATGAGGACACTGGTCACGTCAAGGTAATGGGTGATCATCTCTTATCAGATTAGATTAGACCGCTGAGTAGGTATTAAAGCCAATGTCCCACCCCACCCCATCAAAACAATTGTCCAAAGAAGGAACAACTTTAATGGAATCCCCTGGACTCTTAGAGTTTACCCTTTAAAGAGTCAGACAAAATCAACCCCTAAACTAAATATATTTTCATAAACTGCCATTAGAAAGCATTGCTCCTATCCCTTCATTGTCCCTCTATATGCCTGTAAACCTAAGCAATGAGGTCCTAAAGCTGTATGCAAATGACCTGTGAAATGTCCAATGAGTCATTAACATATTGAAACCATCCAGCTTATTCATGAGTGGGAGGCACAGCCACACCCCCAGTGCTTGACTGACAGTCTGTATAATAGTGTGAGGTATAATGGTGTAATGGCTCCTCCATATGCTTCCTGGTGCTGGCGCCCCCTGCAGCCTGTGTGTATGAGATACTCCTATACACATGACTGACAGCCTGTATAATGATGTGAGGTATAATGGTGTAATGGCTCCTCCATGTGCATCCTGGTGCTGGCGCCCTCTGCAGCCTGTGTGTATGAGATACTCCTATACACATGACTGACAGCTTGTATAATGGTGTAATGGCTCCTCCATGTGCTTCCTGGTGCTGGCGCCACCTGCAACCTGTGTGTGTGAGATACTCCTATACACATGACTGACAGCCTGTATAATGGTGTGAGGTATAATGGTGTAATGGCTCCTCCATGTGCTTCCTGGTGCTGGCGCCCGCTGCAGCCTGTGTGTGTATGAGATACTCCTATACACATGACTGACAGCCTGTATAATGATGTGAGGTATAATGGTGTAATGGCTCCTCCATGTGCTTCCTGGTGCTGGCGCCCTCTGCAGCCAGTGTGTGTGTGTATAGGAGAGATACAACAGCTACAGGCCGCCATGTTATAGCAGAACATGTCAGGTACATGTGTAGCTGATGTCTTGTCTCTGTGTATTAGGAGGATGCAGCATGTCAGCAGATAAAACCCAGACACTAGCAATGCTTTACTATACATTACACACAGACATGAGCAGGGGGAGGAGAGGGGAGGGGTCACAGCGGTGACATCACTGCCTCTGACCATGTGACCAGCCTCATTTACATAGTAATGAAAAGATAATTTTATAATGATTAATGTATGAAATGACCAGATAAATGCTGGGATGGGATCCTTGTGAGCTGCTCCAACAGGTAGAGGTGACAGAAATAGTGACACAGACCTGATGACAGGTGTCCTTTAACAATTGATTGGATTTAAAGATCACATAACTACTCTTATAATTTATGTACCAATAATCTGATAAATAGGCGTTAAACTTTTTGTAAAAATATGAAGCCATATTCTTTTTGGATGCGTTATGTGACCTTATAGCACCTGAGCCTGGGAACCAAAAATGCAATTTACTTGTAATTCAAATACAAATGTCAAAAGTAATGAAAGCTGTAAGCGGGTGCGTTATTCCTGATTGTGTCTATGAAAATCTCCTATGCAGCCCCTGAATCTATTACATCTATTTCAGCGCTGATATTACTTCCCGCTATGTCCACATTTTCTCTCATTATCCAGCGCATGTCTTCAGATGAAGATATATATATATATATTCTACTCACACTTTATAATCATTAATCAAAATGAATTAACTTCAGAGCCCTGATATTTCATGTATTCCCATTCTAGGGTATATGAATATGTATATGATTATCATGCTGGGGTAAGTTGTCTCCTACCTACCCACTGCCAGTACTATAGCAGGAGCCAGGTAGTAGAGGGGAGCAAGAGATTAAAGAGGTTGGCCAATTTACCTCATGTGCTTTGTAATGTGTGTGAGGGGCAGGATATGAGGTAATTTACCAATATACATTTATTAATAGTTCTGTTCCGCTTTCTTGATATGTAAAGTGAAGCCTCCTGTCTTTTACCTCATCAACCAGAGTTTCCTGACCATAAAATGGCCGCAGATGGAGGGTCATGTGATCTCTAACTGGCAATTGTTTATGGATGGATAGAGATCACATGACCCTCCATCTGTGGCCATTTTGTGGACAGAAATCTCTGGCTAATGAGGTAATAGACAAGAGGCTTCACTTTACATATGAAGAAAGCGGAGCAGAACTATTACTAGATGTATATTGGTAAATTACCTAATATCCTGCCCCCCTCCACACGTATACACACATTACAAAATACATGAGGTAAAGTGGACAACCCCTTCATCTCTTTACATGCGACCCCAGCATTTATCTCCAACAAAGATGGACCTGCCACTTAAAATAGTGTCCCTTCATATTTGATGTCAGCATTGATAGGAGAAACTGCAAGGAGAACCCACTTACTAAAAAAATAACCTGATATATTACTACCGGATGTAGCTGAGGGGCGCCATTCTGTAGCTCACATCTGGCAGGAGTAATAACATTTTTCTTTGGTTTATCATGGTGGCACATGGAGGCACAAGCCCCACCACAAAGCTATAACATTTCATAACTTAAAATAAATCGATACCACACCAAGAATATTTTGAATAATTTGCCCGCGACGTTTATCAAAAGAAAAAAGAGAAATATTTTATTAAATAAATTAATTAATTAATAAATACACATTATTTGACATAAAGCAATATATAAAATCTCAATGGGGGTCATTTACTAACGGCCCGATTCGCGTTTTCCCGACGTCTTACCCGAATATTTCCGATTTGCGCTGATTTTTCCTGAATTGCCCCGGATTTTTGGCGCACAGGATCGGATTGTGGCGCATCGGGGGGCGCGGCCGAACGAAAACCCGACGGATTCGGAGAAACCGGCGCATTTAAGAAAAAAAAAAGTGTCGCTGGACACGCGCTTACCTTCACCAGGAATAGGATCGTGAACTCCAGCGACACCTGATGGACGTCTGAGGAACTGCCTTAGTGAATCGCCGGAAGACCCGAATCCACCGGATTTTTTTTTCCCTCCCACCACAGATGGACTTGGGTGATATCTTTTTACATTCTGCACTTTAACATTGCTGATGTTCAGACTCTTGGTCATCACCACTGATTATTTGACCTGTATTATATGCACTTTGTCCACATTTATAAACTGTCAGATAGATAGGCATAAGTGAGGAGGACTCCCCTGTTATATTTCTACAGTGGTAGGATGGCACATCAGGAGGTGCCAGATTTTAGATGTTTTTAGAACATACCAATAAAATATTTTTGTGTTTTATCCCAGTTTGTGATTAGTTTTGGTTTATAACACTGACCTAGTAGTTTGTTTAGCATATTGTGCAATTTCAGTGATTTTTCCACACATACCATTTATTAGTGGAGAGGCTATTCGCTTCATACACGAATCCACCGCAGAGAACGCGCCGCTGGATCGCGAATGGACCGGGTAAGTAAATCTGCCCCAATGTATTTACTAATATAAACAAGGTCTCCCCAGCAGCTGGGAGACATAGCGCCCACTGATAAACACTGCAACGAAAAGAACATGACAATACATGAGCAGGGAAGCGACACATGCAGGATATCGGGCGCACAATCTTAGTGAATGGCGGCACAGGGCATCATCGTCGGACAATGTACTTTCGGTGAACTCCGCAGACCAGGCAAATGTTATTCTGTATCTTCTAGAAAACTGCCGAAGATCACCGCCGACTGTTCTTAATGAAGGTAAGTCCCCCATACCAGTGACCAATCAAAATAGCGCCTACAAAATCTTGCTCAGGGACACACATTTCATTGCTCCAGCCCTGAGCCAATCACAGCTGAGATTACCTCAGGCCCTCATAAAACCTGAAATAAGACAACAGGAGACAAGGGAGGGAAACAACAAACCGCAAAAAGTGGGAAAATATGAATTATTCATATTAACTAGAGACATTAGCCCATAACATGTCAAAGCCCATTCAATTGGACAGACCCTGAGGGGGGGGGGCTGCAAAAATATGTCCCCTTCACAATTATTCTAGGGGGCCCTAATCATTCATGTATTTGTCTGAAACAGGAAGAATTCATCCCCCATAAGGCTACAGACGCCATATCTTTTCACGGGGTACGGAGCGGTACGGTGCCGCATGTGTGCTGCACCATGCCACTCCCGTAGGGCGCTGTGCGCCCATTGCCATCTATGGGGGGGGGCGTATATTGGCCTTATATATGCCGTCCATATATAGGTCTCCCATAAGGCCGTCTGAATGTAGCATAACACTGGATCTCTTGGTGCAGGCTAAATCGGGTATTTGAGCGTTAGACTAATTTTCGCCTGAAATATAACAAATTGCACATTCAGCGTGGCCCAATTGAAGGGAAATCTATTCAAGTTTAATTGATAATAAAGTGTAATTTTCCAGAGAATGAACAATACAATTGACTAATGACCTCTGCAGGAAATGAATATGTGCATTGTATTTGGTGCAAGGAATTGACTAAGCATTTTGTAAGGTAGGATAACTAAACATAGGGGATTGATAAAGCTAAGAAAATATGGCTTCTTCCAGAAACAGCGCCCCACTTGTTGATAGGTGGTGTCTGATATTGAAGCACAGCGTAATAGAAGTGATTGGTGCTTTTTGTGGGGAAAAAAGTGGATGTGTTTTTCTGTACTAGGCTCTAATATTAGTTACGGCTCCAAAACATACCTCTAGGGTAGTGAATTATTTTGGGCACATCTAGGAATAATGGGGGAGATTTATAAAGCTGCCTAAGAGTAAAAATGTGCTTAATTGTCCATGGCAACCAATTACAGCTAAGCTTTCATTTTAACAGTGCTCTTGAATATTTGAAAGGGGAACTGTGATTGGTTTCCATGGGCAACTAAGCACATTCTTACTCTTAGGCAGCTTGAGTAGCTCCACTAATTTCTGCACAAAAGTAAGCTTTTTCAATTAATAAAGCAATTTGTGATGACTGCCTCTATTAAACAGAAAGATGTAATCTTATCAGTATAGCAGGGACTGGACTCCCAATTTAAGGCTCCTATATTACTCTTGGTGTATATGTGAAAGCAGTTTTAAAAAAGATATTTACTGCTAAAAAGTGAATGTAAACAAAATGACACCCTATAATTATACAGGTATAAGTCTAAGCCCTGAACTTCCCACAACCTCTGTCCCTGCCTACTTGCTGGTCCTGCTCTAAATTGCAGGTGTCAACTGGCCACAGTCCCTATTTTGGATAAGGACAGTGCTGTAAGACAAACACACAGACAAGAGACAGACAGGAACGAATGTTGAACAACCCAATTCAACAACAAAGATAGCGGCGAGGTACAAAATCATAAGGAAGAAGAGGATTAGAAAGATAGACAGAAAAGTCATTACTACAGTAGATTCTCGCAGAAGATCACAAGAGAGCCAGAAAAGTATAAATGCAGTGACCCCCATGCCACACCAGTAGCCAAATAATCAAACATCTGCTACTCCAATTGACACCTGAGGCACTCCCAAAGCTCAGAGAGGATGCTTACCTTTCACTCAAGAAGTCTCACACAGAACATCACACCAGGGAGTTGTTTCAAGCCAGAATATGGATCTGCAATACCTTACTTACTAAAACAAGTAGCAAGGAAGGTGCACAAAGAGTCAAGTCAGAAAGGTCTGACATTAGTTTTTGCTGCAACTTTCAAGGCTTTTTGACACCAACAGTAATACTGTTTGCAGAGATGTCTTTACCTGCCAAAACTGCAGATTTTACCTGCCAATACAAAAAGACCATGTCATGGGTGCTCCTGCAACCCATGTTCGGAGTCGCAGGAGCACCCGAGTACCTCCCCACTACCCTGGAGCCCCGCTGCGGCACTTACCTTTCCTCATTCCAGTGGTGGTCCCCTCGCACCCCTGCATGCGCATCGGTGTTCTAAGATTTAAAGGGACAGCACGCCGATAATTGGTGCTGGCCGGCCGCCTTCCCTGTTAAATTCCCGACCCCTTCCTGTGTCCCCTGAGAGATCTTTGTGCCTCGTGCCTCTGAGAAAGCTTCCCTGCATTATTCCTGTGATTATTGTGATTTCCTGTTGTGACGTCAATTCCTGTACCTGACTCCGATTCTCTGCCGCCTGTCCTGAGCTTCTGCCTTGTTCCTGACTCTGCTCCTTTGCCGCCTGTCCTGACCTCCTGCCTGACCACAACTCTGCCTCCACCTCACGATTCTGTACCTCGCCTTGGCCACCACCACGAGCAAAGTCACACCTGTGGAGCGACCCTGGTGGTATCCCACCGCAGCAAGTCCAACCCGCTTTGCGGCAGCCTCTGGTGATCACTGGGTGCCACTTAGACTCCGCTCCCAAGTGTCGGCTAACGTCATCGCTCGCAGTGGTAAAGTGGGTCCACTACCCCTGATTCTGACAGACAACAGTCAGTTTCTCAACACAGCCCCTTTTTTGGACACTCATACAGTGTTCTCCATGCTAAAATCATAGTCTGTGGACCCCTACAATATAATAAGTACATGTGCTGGAATATCTGGTTCTTCATATATAGCACTTTGCAGAGCAATTCACATCCCTACAATTAATTATCTGTGAATTTCACAGATGAGAAAAACCTATAGTTGACCTTTAACAACACATCTATAATTTAGAAGCTTCACATGTGAACTCGCCAGGCCTCAGATGCACCCGTGAAAAGAGATAGGTGGCTATTTTTAGATAACTTGGATATTCCATTTTAGTAAAAGTGAGAAAATCTCACCTTGTGACCCAAGAAGACAGTGAACATACAGAGCTGGAAAAACATCCGCCACTGATAGAATAGCCATAGAATGCCCTGACCTGCACCATTATGATATGAACCGCCATACGATTTATCTGCACAGCCTATCATACGTCTCAACTTTCTCATAATTCCATGAGTTAAGGTTACCGTTTTAATTGAGGTCATTTTTGAGGATCAATCCAAATATCTTTTAGCGGATCTGTTAGGCACGAAGTTTCTGGAGCCATATCTTAGGGTATAATGAAAGTGTTTGCCAGGAACAGCTGTTAAATAAATTGCAATTTGTGGCTATATTTGTTTCTTTTCAGCAGTTGTCATAGTGCGGTGACATTCCGTGGTCAATCGGAGCTCGGAACTTCTTAGCAGCATCGTAACACCTTTTCTGCTCATTATATTCATCCTTTAGACAAGTCATCCTTTAATTTTGTTTTCAGAATGCAAATAACTTATGGATCAAATCATATTTTCTCGACAACTTGAAATTTTAGCAATCTGGGGTTGAAGTAAATAGAAAAAAGTCTGGTTAGACTGACCTAGATTTCCGAAATCAGAACGGGAAGCGTGAAGATGGCATAACAATATACAGGATAGCAGGAAAGCTTTATACAAACTGTTGTAGAGCAAAACTGGAACATGTAACTGGATCATTGCTTACACTTCTCAACTTGCCATGGGGTAAATTAACAGCACATGGACCCAGAGTAGTCAGAGGGACAAGTCACATAAATGTTTTTATGTTGACACTGTCAGAACCCTCTGAATGGATTCTGGCTGCAGAGTTCTGACCGTGTTAACCACACCTAGGGCTTCTCTGCTGAAGCTGTGATTGACAGTTGCCTTGCAGAGTTGATTACCATGGCTGAGTTGGGTGGGTGTTCTGTGGAAATCTGGGTTGTTTAATCACGGTTCTTAACTGGGTGTTAGCATGGGTTGATTGATGGACAGCCGAGCCAGTCATCTGCGAGGGTGGCATCCAGGAATGCCTTAATTATGCAGTCCTCAGTTCCCCCAGGACTGGTTATACTTTTTCCAGTGATTTGGAGTACTATAGTCGGTTTTGCTGACTGAAACCTGTCCTGGAGCCTTGATCCTGCCTGATCCAGAACCTTGAACCCCAACCTGATCTGAAACCCTCAATACCACATGAAAAAATAAGGAGCTACTCAGTTCTCAAATATAAAATCACACAGAATTTTTATTCAATTATCACATAAAACAAAATTAATTACAATGGATGTTAATGGAAGAAATCCAATATTGTTGGCCCGAGTTAGCTGCCCACCTCACTAACACAAAAGGGTATATCCACCAAAAGAGTAACAGCTAACAAAATTGATGTCTTCAAATAATCTCCAAACTGCATATATCCCAATTGGAATGCACTTATTGACTAAAGTAAATGCAATTGGTGGAAATAACAATAGAAGACCAGTGTCTTACCCATAATGTGGTGTGGCAGGGAAAGCTCTCGGACACCCCAACACGCGTTTCGCCAACGCTTCCACAGCTCTTCTTTTTCTCCCTTGACAGAAATACAGTGCGGTGCAAGTAAATTAATGCTCTGCTCACCAGTAGGAGTGCATGACCATAGAAAGCTCTGTATCCACATGTAGATGCAAAGAAGGAAAAGGGAGCCAGAACTTCGTTCAAAGTATAGTTAATTTATAAAAAAAATATTTCAAAATATAGTGCAAAAACCCAATAGAAACATTTTAGCTGTAACTCAACAGCAGCTGATACATTTCTGGAGGAGGCTGCATGAAGCATTTCTTTACTGGGGGAGGCTGCTGGGCATTACATTACTGGGGGAGGCTGCATGGAGTATTTTTTTACTTGGGGTGGGTGCTGGGTATTTGATTACTAGGGGAGGCTACTGGGCATTACATTACTGGGGGAGGCTGCTGGGCATTACATTACTGGGGGAGGCTGCTGAGCATTACATTACTGGGGGAGGCTGCTGGGCATTACATTACTGGGGGAGGCTGCTGGGCATTACATTACTGGAGGAGGCTGCTGGGCATTACATTACTGGGGGGCTGCAGGGCATCTCATTACTGGGGGAGGCTGCTGAGCTTTACATTACTGGGGGAGGCTGCTGAGCATTACATTACTGGGGGAGGCTGCTGGGGATTACATTGCTGGGGGAGGCTGCATGGGACATTTCATTACTGGGAAAGGCTGCTGGGAATTACTGGGGAGGCTGCTGGACAATACATTACAGTGGGATGCTGCTGGGCCTTACATTACTGGGGAGGCTGCTGGGCATTACATCACTGGGGAGGCTGCTGGGCATTACATTACTGGGGGAGTCTGCTGGGCATTGTATTACTGAGGGCAGCTGCAGGGCAACTCATTACTGGGGGAGGCTTCTGGGCATTACATTACTGGGGAAGGCTGCTGGGCATTACATTACTGGGGGGGCTGCTGGGCCTTACATTACTGGGGAGGCTGCTGGGCATTACATTACTGGGGGAGTCTGCTGGGCATTGTATTACTGAGGGAAGCTGCAGGGCAACTCATTACTGGGGGAGGCTTCTGGGCATTACATTACTGGGGGAGGCTACTGGGCTTTGTATTACTGGGAGAGGCTGCTGGGCATTACATTACTGGGAGAGGCTGCAGGGCATTACATTACTGAGGACACCGCTGGGCATTACATTACTGGGGGAGGCTGCTGGGCATTATATTACTGTGGGAGGCTGCATGGGACATTTCATTGCTGGGGGAAGCTGCTGGGCAATACAATACCGGAGGAGGCTGCTGAGCATTACATTACTGAGGGAGACTGCTAGGCATTACATTACTGGGGAGGCTGCTGGGCATTACATTACTGGGGGAGGCTGCATGGGACATTTCACTACTGGGGGAGGCTGCTGGGCATTGGATTACTGGGGAAGGCTGCTGGGCAGTATACTACTGGGGGAGGCTGGGCATTACATTACTGGGGGAGGCTGCATGGGACATTTCAATACAGGAGGAGGCTGCTGGGCATCACATTACTGGGGGAGGCTGCTGGGCATTACATTACTGGGGAGGCTGCTGGGCATCACATTACTGGGGGAGGCTGCTGGGCATTACATTACTGGGGGAGAGACTGCTGGCATTAATGACTACTAGCGGAGGGGGTGCTGGGCATTACATTAGGGGGAGGATGCTGGGATCCATGATGGGGGAGGGGCTGCTGGGCATTACATTACTGGGGGAGGTGCATGGAGTATTGTTTTACTTGGGGTGGGTGCTGGGTTTTGTTACTGGGGGAGGCTATGGGCATTATATTACTGGGAGGATGCTGGGCCTGAAGATTATTGGGGAGGCTGAAGGGCATCATTAGGGGGAGGCTGCTGAGACATCACTTCTGGAGACTGGCTGGGCATTCAAATACTGGGGAGGCTGCTGGGGATACATTGCCGGGGAAGCTGCATGTGGACATTTCATTACTGGGAAAAGGCTGCTGGGAATTACTGGGGGAGGCTGAGGACAATACATTACAGTGGGATGCTGCTGGGCCTTACATTACTGGGGAGGGCTGCTGCGGCATTAAATCACCTGGGGAGGCTGCTGGGATTACATTACTGGGGGAGTCTGCTGGCATTGCAGTACTGAGGGAAGCTGCAGGGCATCTCATACGGGGGAGGCTTACCTGGGCATTACATATGGGGGAGGGCTCTGGGCATTGTATTACTGGAGAGGCTGCTGGGCATTACATTACTGAGGACACCGCTGGGCATTACATTACTGGGGGGAGGCTGCATGGGCCATTACATTATTGGGGGAGGCTACTGGGCATCACATAAGGTCTGGAGGAGAGCTGGCGGGCATATACATTACACGACTGTTTCGGTTCTTGCTGGGCATTACATTAATGGGGAGGCTTGCTGGAGCATTATATTACTGTGGAGGGCTGCATGGTACATTTCATTGCGTGGTGGAAGCTGCTGGGCAATCAGACTGGGGAGCTGCGAGCATTACATTTACGCGGGAGAACTGCTGGATTACAATACTGGGACGGCTGAAGGGACATTCATACTGGGGGGATGCCTGCTGGCATTGGATTACTGGGGAAGGCTTGCGGGCATTATATTACTGGGGGGGCTGGCATTACACATATACTGGGGAGGCTGCCATGGGACATTTCACCTAGGGAGGCTCTGACGCATAATACTGGTAGTCTAGGGCATCACATTACTGGGAGGCTGCTGGCATTTGATGCATACCTACTGGTGAGGCTGCTGGGATCCAAATTACTGGGGGAGGCTAGCTGCCTTACATTAGCTGGGGGAGTGCTGCTGGGTCATTAACATTACTGGGGGAGGCTGCTGGGCATTACATTATATAATATCATTTTCCCAGTATTTTGTGGTAAAACTAGAGGCTTTGGCTTGCACTCGAGTATATACGGTAGATATTATAAGATACATACTTAGATATATAATATTAGATATTTAGTTATATATGAGATAGATAAATAGATTACATTTGTATGAAAATTTGCTGCAACCTGTTTCCTTCTCTTACTAAGTATCAATCTTATTCCCAGAGAGAGAAATCCTGAAGCACGGCCTCTGCAGGGAATACACAGCAGAACATTAGTGTTAACAACAACCTATTTAATAGATCTTATACAATGGTGTAAAATAAGTCACCGGGAATACGGTAAGAACCTCTAAGAATGGGATTCAAAGGCCATTTGCTATGATTATAGTTAAGTGTAATATCCATAAATATTCATTTCACCCAAAGGAAGGGAATTAAATGGAGAGAATAACGGAGGGGATTTGTGTAAGAGACAGTAGATCGTTATTTCTAAGAGATTACACCAAGGAAACATACAGCTTTTTAATAACCGGGGACAGAAAGAAAAGCTGACAAGCTGGAGATGTAAGTTTATAGATCCAGAGGTGTTTTCCACCTACAGATTATTATAAATAGACGCATCCTTGGAACATGCGGCTTAGAGAGTATTAACAAGTTCTGCATTTTTTTCAACACGTAGTAATTTAATAGGAATTGTCTCCGGTTCTTTTATTAGACACATTAGAGATTTCAGTAACATAAGTGTTAAGTTGTGAGGAAGAAATAGACGGTAGCTTAAAGTATAGAAGCTGGTTTTATTGTCATGGTAATGTGTAAGAGAAAGCTCCCATTTTAATATGGGGGGTCTCTTTAAAGGGGTCCGACATTTATAAAAAGCTTTGACAGGCCGAGTATAAGACCCTAATAATGTCACCCACAATATTATTGCCTTGATAAAATTTCTTGTTCGCGGCCACGAGCTGCGGGTCAATTGACCCTGGTGCACGTGGTACATGTCCCGTGTACTGCTGCTTTCCAGTATAGGGAGAAGGATGTGCAACCTTTGCTGTATGCATGGCTCCTCCGTCATAACCACTCCAAGGACATCCTCATTACTCTCAGGCCACTGATATGAGAGAGATTATAGCTGACAACAATGACTGCACAGCCCCCTCCATACACCATAAGCCAGCAGGACACAGGACATCACAGGAAGTCTTGAGTCCTGCTCCCCAGGAGCTACAGTCAACGCGATGCTCTGGCGGTGGAAAGAGTTATAAAGTATTAAATCATGGAATGAACCCTAATGGGGTCTTATACTTAACCTGCTAAAGTTTTCTATAGGTGGCCACCCCCTTTAAGTGAGTTGTTTGATTTGGACCATCTCTTTTTACTAGTGGGGCCCCCCCCAGGGCTGCCGCCAGCACTGGGTATACTGGGCAGAGATCCAGGGGGTTCCACATAAGGCTGTACATAAGGAATCTATTGGGGTGATGGGGGCTGTATCTAATGAATCCATAGAGGGTAAGAGGGGTTTTATATAAAATAACCATAAGGGGCTGTTTGGTAGAATAATAGAGAATCAGAAGTACTGTTTTTAATGATGCCATGTAAGTTCACTGCAAAAGGGGCCTACTGTGGCTCTGTCGCTCAGGGGCCAACTGAAAATCGTTGGTGTCCGACCCTAGGGTCGCCGCCAACGGTAAGCTGATCACTGACCGTCCATTTGTCTGATTTAAGCATTGGAACCAATTCCAGGGTTCGGAGGTGTCCCACCGGTGGTCGTGCGATCTCCGTAGCCCCTTGGGTAAGGCCGGATGGGCGGTGTGGTGGGTGTGGGGGGGGGGGTTTTAGTTACTCTCACTCCTAATCGCCCCGGGCCTCTCTCCTTTCGGTTCTAACACAACGTATGTAGCACTTGCCTGCAACGTAGGACTAAGGGCGTCCAGTGGGGGCCCCCGTTCGGTATGCCCGCTACGACCAGGGGCCTCCAACTCCCACATGAGGCCCACTGCCAGTGCGTGACAGCACGGTACTCGATGTGGCCGTAAGCGACACTCGTAGTTACCGTCTTTTATGCAATGTGCGTAGTGATGTGCTGTGCGGACGCAAGGCGGTCTTTTTTTGTGCCGGCAACGCGTCGAACTGTTGACACCCAAGATGCCGCGGTCAGACGTGATAATTGGCGACTTCACGCTGCCGCGCATCTTGTTGTTCATGTCGGTCTGCAGGGGCTAGAGAAAGAAGAAATGGAGGGACGCGGGGGAGCGCTGCTAAAGGTGATTGAATTTTATTATTTCAACTATTGCAGAGAAATATATAAACACATTTAAATGGGCCCCTAGAAGATTATATATTAAAATGGGCGCCCTAGAGGGATACAGTAGTAATAAGGGTGGGGGGGATATACAGGATAAATTGAGTAGCGTAGTAGTGTGCTGTGGTCATGTATACAGGATAAGGAGTAGTGTAGACTTTGGGTGCCCATATATACAGGATAGGAGTAGTATCTGTGCTGTACCCATATATACCAGGATGAAGTAGTGTAGTAGTAAGTAACTGTGCTGTTTCCCAGGGTAAAGGATAGGATGTAGGTAGTACTGTGTCTGTTCCCATGTATACAGTAGGAGTATAGTACTGTGCATGTGGTTCCCATGTATACAGGATAGCGAGTAGTAGTACTGTGCTGTGGTCATATATTACAGGATAGGGTAGTAGTACTGTGTGTAGCCCATATATACAGGATAGGAGTGTAGTACTGTGCTGTACCCATATTACAGGATAGGAGTAGTAGTACTGTCTGTACCCAAAGTACAGGATAGGATAGTCCATAGTACTGATGCTGTGGCCCATATATACAGGATAGGAGTGAGTAGTACTGTGCTGTGCCATCCAATATACAGGATAGGAGTAGTAGGAGCTGTGCGGTGGCACATATATACAGGATTAGGAGTAGTAGTAGTAGTGTCATGGGCCCATATTCACGGGATAGTAGTAGTAGTGTGCTGTGCCATTATACACGGATAGGGGTAGTTCGTAGTAGTACTGTGCTGTCCCTATAACAGGATAGGGGTATTAGTAGTGGTAGTATACCATAATACGAGATAGGAGTGTAGAGTGTGCTGGGCCATATATACAGGATAGGAAGTAAGTAGTAGGAGTGTGCTGTACCCATTATACGGGTAGTTTGTAGTGTGCTTGGCCATATATCCAGGATGGAGTAGTAGCGTAGTGGGTACCCATTACAGGGAGTTGTGTGTGCTGTGGCCTATATCCAGGATAGGAGTAAGTAGTAGTAGTGTGCGTGGCCATATAACAGGATAGGATGATAGTAGTGGCTGTACCCATATATACAGGTAGGGTAATAGAGTAGAAGTATTTAGTTAGTAGTAGTGCTGTGTGCCCTATTATACAGGATAGGAGTAGTAGTAGTACTGAGCTGTACCCATAATACAGAAAGGAGTAGTAGTACTGAGCTGTACCCATATATACAGGAAAGGAGTAGTAGTACTGTGCTATATTTCAGTAGATAGAGTAGTAGTAGTATGTGTATTTCCCATATACAGGATAGGAGGTATGTATTGTGTATTCCCATTTACAGGATAGGAGTAGTGTATTGTATTCCCCATATACAGGATAGGAGTAGTAGAGTATGTGCTATTCCATATATACAGGATAGGAGTAGTAGTACTGTGCCTCTATACAGGATAGGAGTAGTAGTACTGTGCTGGTGCATAACAGGGATGGAGGAGTAGTACTGTGGCTGTGCCCATATTACAGAATAGGAGTAGTATTACTGTGCTGTGCCATATATACAGGATAGGAAGTAGTATGTTGCTATTCCACATATACAGGATAGGAGTGAGTACTGTGCTATTCCCATATATACAGGATAGGAGTAGTAGTACTGTGCTGTGCCCGATATAACAGGATAGGAGTAGTAGTACTGTGCTGTGCCAATTATACAGGTGGAGAGTAGTCTGTGCGTGCATTACGAATAGGAGTAGTAGTATGTGCCTGTGCCCATATATACAGAATGGGAAGTGTACTGTGCTGTTGCATATATACAGGATAGGAGTAGTAGTACTGTGCTGTGCATATTACAGAGTAGGAGTAGTAGTACTGTGCTTGTGCCCAATATTACATGAAATAATATATTTCATTAGGATTTTTATATAAAAAATATTTGTTAAGGGAGCAGTAAATATTTGAAGATAATTAAGTAGAGCATATATAAAACATAATAAATAAGTTGAGCACTATAAGACTATAGATGAAATGATTACGGTATTGGAAATCTATATGTGATTATTAAGGGAATGATGTCCATTTAATCATTAGGTGTAATGGAGAGCAATGATGGTTTGTTATGGGGGTATGTTTTGTATGTATGTTTTGTGGGGTGCACGGCGTGGTCAGTTTGTGTTTGTGAGTGGTAATATATGTAGGAGCCGCAGAGTAGGACATTGTCATCCAGGTGACATTATGCTGTAGTGACGGTGATATTTTAGTTGCACAGTGTGGAGATGTGGCCAACAAGAATGAAAGATATCTGGTGAAAAATTCTCCCAGTGATGAGAAAAAAAGGAGAGAAGTGGTCTTGAAGTTCAGTACCCAAAGGAGAAGACGGTGTGACAGGAGGTTCTGAATCCACTCTAACTGGTACTGTAGTTTATGACTAAACTATCTAGACTATTTCTAAAATCAGTGCTAGTCTTCTGATGCGGTTGCAGAGAACATACGGAGAAGGTGAAGGGTTATGGTTAGTTATTTTTATGGTAGTTAGTGCTAAGCACAATGTAGCCGCTGTGAATCCTGGGAAAAACGAATATTTCTAGACAGCGGTATGGTGGGCCCCCAAAATCATTTTCTCTGGTGGGCCCCAGGTGCCCCAGTCCGACCCTGGCAACGGCTCTTCAATTTTCCTACAGAAACCCCACATGTTAAATGTGGCATTACACTTCTCCCAATGGATAATGCATTAAAGTGCATGGTTGGCCCTAAAGAAAGACTGTTTATTTTATGTACAATATAACCCAAATTAGATACGTCCTACATAGCAGTAAGGGTAACTTCCCCCCAATCTAAATCACAAACACTACAAACGGGGAACTCGCAGAATATATTAGAAAGTTACTCTTTTATTGCACTCAATATTAAACACAACCACACATTGACAATTTACATTACATTTTAAATGATCCCAAGAATAGATGTAGCAGGCAACCCAGCGTAACAAACCAATATTAACTATGTTTCAGTACAAGTGACTAGCATCTCATTGATTAATCCAACAGTTTCTTCATTAGTAAAAGTTAGGTGGATGTACCTTACATGCGTGGGGCTGCCGTCTGCAATACGGAAACGCGCGTGGGGCGAGGGGCAGGACGGCAAACCACAGCAGTAGGTAACATCAGCCTAACTTTTTACTAAGAAAGAAACTGTTTGGATAATCAATGGAGATGCTAGTACTTGATACTGAAAAAATATGTAATATGTGTTTGGTACTGCTGGGTTGCCTAGCTACATCTTATTCTTGGGATCATTTTAAAAATGTATGTAAATTGTCAATGTGTGGTTGTGTTTTAATATTGATGCAATAAAAGAGTAAACTTTCTAATATATTCTGCGAGTTCCCCTGTTTGTAGGGTGTTGTTTATTTTATGTGATGGAAAAGAATTAAAAATAAATTACCCCAATCTTCTCAAATACTTGAAAATAGATTTCCTAGACAGACTCGTAAATTAATATCTCTTGACCTACCTAGTTCAACTGACACCTAAACCAGGACTACTTCTCCACCAATTCTAATTACTTGATATTCTTTAATAGATACTAGTGAAATCGGCAGAATTGCAAAAATAACTACCGTAAGTAGAATATAAAAATCTGATGTTGAGTGTGCAAATTTCCTACAATAAAATCTGAATTTCCATATGTATTGTACGGAATATAAAATACAGAATATGTGTATCTTTCTGAACAATACAAATACTGAGATTCCATGCATGTAGTTGCCATATTCAGTCCCCCCTGTCTTCAAAGTCCACAGAAGAGATAACAAAGCCCTGGGAATACATTGTAACATGGAAACTTTGGAAGCTCGAGGATAAAGAGAGATATGCGGATGCAAAGTATATCCTGCACTCGGTTACTCGGATACCGTCATATCCCTCCAGATGTCCCTTATCTATGAAGAACACACCATTGGACTTAACACATTGTAGACTGAGCCTCTCAAGGAGATTGCTTCCATCCAGCCTGCCGTATACTGATTCTATAGCAGGAGTTATCGGCTATTCCCTGTAGGTATTGACATGGCGTGTGTGGGTGCTGTGATACTAATGATATCTCTAACTCATCCTATGTGGACTCGGTAAACAGATAGTGGATAGTGATTTATTATCATTGTCAGGGGACCCATTTCTTTACGCAGACTGTATTGATTTTCCAAAAAAAAACAACCTGCAAAAATAACTATAAACTGGCAGACATAGATACACAGAAGTAGGGGAAAATATGCATCTACATATGTCAAAAATATATAAAACATTTCTAAGTAACGACTTAGTTCTTAGTAGAAATTTGTGTTATACCAAGACAGGATCCCGACTTCTTGTGCTTAGCTTGTCTAAAATGTCCCAGCATGTGACGCCAACCTGAACATTTCTTACAAGACGGCAAGCGGAGGCAGACTCAACCTACATAGGCTGTGGACCATCCCCACGACCCACCTCAGAGCTAGCTCAATGCCGTCCTGTAATGCTGACCAGAAAACATTGTTGCTTTTGTCATTCAAATTGACCCCAAATATTTGCTTTGTCCCCTTCCGGCAAAGCGTGGTGAATAGGAATGCCACCAGTGGATCGAAAATGTTTAGACACCCACAAATCAGAAATCACCTTGACTTTTCAATGGCTCCCACATTGCTGGAACCCTCCAGGGTGTAGAGGAAGTAACATCAGACCAGACTAAAACAACCTCGACGAAAAACTCACATAAATGGGACAGGATGGTCATTGTCAACAAGGACTGTAGGGCTAGAACATTGTTGACCGATAGCCATGACCTCTGCCAACAGTTGCACCCACCTCAAACACCCCGAACATCTCTCAAACCCCGAATGGCCAAGCAATCATACCTGTGACCTGGCAGAACCTGCCCAGCAAAAAATAAACAGTAAAACTGGAACCAAAACCTGTGAGAAGGAAAAAAGGAAAGGAAAAAGACAGATGAATACTACAAAACCACCAGTTCAGGCCGTATGTAATATTTGTAACATGCAGAACACCATCTGCCCAGCCGTCTGATGCCATCTTCCCACATTCCAAGCACATTGACCTCTATGACGGCACTCATGTGAAAGGAATGGATGCCCAACTCGCTACCGTCCAATCCCACCACCTCGAGACAATGTTTAAACACCACATGGAATTGGAACCTCCTCAGGAGACCCTTGGGCATTCACTAAGAGAGAAAGTAAGAGAAGAAGGATGCAGGCAAGAATGCTCACCCATAAGTCAAACTGGACAAAACTCACCAACCTCTAACCTAACTGATGGGTTTGAGACTTGAGATGGGTCTCACACAAACTTTTACTCTTATCACCCACTTACAATGACTTCCCCAAGTCAAAGGTACCACCGAGAAGTGTACTAACGTCAAACAGTATTCATTCAAATTTCAATTGTCAGCCCACCCACTGATGAAGTTTTAATGGCCTATTCTTAGGATTCCGGACACCCCCTTTAAGGCCAAATCTTATCATTGTATGGTTTTCAAAGTATTACTTTTAGGGCACCAAAAGCACAGATATAAATACATTGTGCGATCAATACAAAATCTAGAATAGATACATGAAGGATAGGACAAGTGATGAAGGTTGTCCTTGGAGAATGGAGACTACACTATTTGTCATGTTCACTTGTCGGCATGACACACGTCAGATACTTGTTATGTAAGCAGATAACATAGAGGTCATATCCTGACAAGAGCATAACCCAGGAGGTCAATTAACCCTCAGAAACCCTTCAGGAGTCATTGATCAGCTCTGCCAAGCTCAATGACTTTGACCCGTTTCAAAAAGACACAGGGTTTTGCTCTGGATTTGAGCCTGTCCTGTGTACATTCTAGAGGGGTATAGGTCTGGCCCTATGTTTTTGTCTGCTTCCATATTTGAGAAAAACCTATGAATACAGCCATGTGCCTTTTACATTGCCTTTGTTCCTTTAAGTTACAACATCTGGGGGGGGGGGGCAGGGTGATTCCTCGTTGTTGTAACTTCATTGTGGCCAAAAATTTGAAGTAATGAGTGCAGAGCGCAATTTAGAAAGAACAAAGTGGGGTCTGTCCTTGGCTCGCCGTGGCTTCCCCTTCACTGCTGGTCTATAATGGGGGGAGATGTATCAATCTGTCTACGCCAGAAAACTGGAGTAATTTGCCTCAGAAATTCCGTGCACCACATTTACTGAAGGTATTAGACCATTTTTAGGTTGTTTTCTCACTCCTCAAGAAAATGGGTGTGTCCTCTGTAACAAGGGGCGTGGTCAGACAAAAAATAGTCTGTGCACCAGAAAATTCAATGTTGTGCCAGAGCAAACTACAAAAAACTAATAGGAGGTGCAGTAGGACCCACCAGTCATAATCTGAGGCAGCAGAGAACTGTCTACTTCTACCCTACACTGGTCCAAAGACCGACACATTAATACATCTCCTCCAATGTGTGACTAAATGTGTCCTGTTGTGTTTTAGATATTTTTATGACTTTTATGAATACTGTTATAGCCTTGTCAGAAATGGCTTTGAGGAAAGTAGGCAAAGCCAAAGGTGCATCGTTCTACAACACTTTTTGTGCAAACTGTACAATTACGAGTAGGCCCCATTGTATTGGGAGACATGATCTGGCCAAGCAAACTGCGGCTGTATCACGGCTGCTATAGTGGTCTATTACCCCCAACCATGGCACTGCAAAATGGCAATAACCGTCCTGTAGAACTTAATAGGAGGCAAAGTATGCAATGGACAAATATATGGGGGTCTAAATCACAGTTGCTGGTTCTCAGACGAAATTAACATCTAACTACAAGCAGTCCCCTACTTAAAAACACCCAACTTACAGATGACCCCTAGTTACAGACGGACTTCTCTGCCCACTGAGACCTCTGGGCAGGGCTGGCGTTAAAAGGCGGCAAATTGGGCATTTGCCCAGGGCCCTCTATCCTAAAGGGGCCCCTGCATGTGAACTTTTGTGGGCAGAAGATGTATTGCTCCTTTAATACCCCTTGGTTGAATGCCCGGGTAAAGGAAAATGCCTTTTCCTGGGGGCTTGGAGGCAGCTGGCCCAGAATACCGGAGTGGATGGCTTGTGCGGCCTTGGGCACGCTGTGGTGACAGTGCTTGGTATGGGGACCGGAGGGCTGACCTACAGCAGGTGGTGTGTGCAAGATATATGGAGGGAGAGGCTGATGCAATGGTTTCTCCCTGGGAAAACCCCTGAGGTGTCTGTAGGATGAGTCCCTGGGTGATGGATGGGAGCCTGTGGTAATAAGCAGCCGTATCCAGGGATTAGATGGAGGCAACGTTGTGCAAATCAACTTACAGTTCTTTAGTCAACAGCAGGCAACAGCCAAATGATAACAGTAGATTGAACAAGCTGGTGGGATATCCGCAGGAAGGTTACTCAGCCTGGTGAGAACTGCAGGCTGGGCTGGAAGGGATGGAGCTGAGTGAAGATGGGGACCCCTGTTCTGGGGCTTAAGCCTCCTGACTTGCTCTCAGGTATCAGGCAGTGGCCTGAGATATCTCTTCTTCCTGGTAGTGGGTCTGGAGAGCAGCTCGGCAGGAGCTGCACACTGCACCTGCTTCTCTATCTACTGACTGGAGTCCAAGACCATGTGCTCCCGCCCAGCAGAGGTTTTTATACTCCCTTGGTCAGGTGTTAGTACTTGCTTTACAAAAACATCATTGGACAATAACATTTGGCATTGTTTAACTCCAGGCAGTGGCTACTTAGAGACCTCCTAGAGAGGTGATCAGTCTCCGTAACAGCTCCTGGTATGGAGAGGGCGCTATTCGCAGCAACCACCTTACCTATGTGTTGGCAGGGGTGTTGCATAAGGCACTAATACATTTCCCCCTCCCCCCATATACTTTCCTCCTTCTAGTGTATATTTGGTAATGTTTATGTATTTTACAGAGGAAACATTTAATTGCATCAATGTGACCAGTTAATGTTTACATCATATAGCAGAATAATTTACCTCCGCTGCTGCTGCTGCAGTAATGTACTATACCGGGGGAGCGGCGTGTACCTATAGGAAAGCACTTCACAGCAATTAAATAGAAAACGCTCTGTAATATGGGTAATAGCCGTCTGCTGAAGAGAAGCTAAAAAGCCATTTCTATAAAGCTCACACTGCTTTAGCTTTTTGGAATATGTCATTTGACTTGTTTTTTTTTATCCTTTTGTAAATGCTGGGGGAATTAAATATCAAAAATCACTGGTACATTTTTTGCAGAACTAAGTGCAGCTGATTGCATTCATGTGGATCCCGGAGACTTCTGGCTGTGATCAATGCTCCGCTGAATAGTAGCCTAATGCATCTCACTATGGCTTATCTCTTTTCCTATAATGTGGCATTAAACACTATGATTGGGGGGACATTATTCACTGTCTCTTAGGCACTTAAAGCAACTTGTATCCAAAGGGGTTATAATAATGTTATGGAAATGGCTGTCGCTCTAGACGACATTGAAATGTCAAGAAATGTTGGGTCATTGTTGGAATGTGCAACATGATGTGACTTGAGACAATGTAAGGGTCTCTATGGACAGAAGGAGAACTAGGCCATAAATTCCTACAATGCTCCTAATAAAGATTACTGGATAAACAGCTATATGGCATTGCCCCCTGGGGATTCTCCTAGTTCTAGGACAGTGATGGCAAACTTTCTAGACACAGAGTGCCCAAACTACAGCCTAAACCCACAGATCTTTTGCAAGGTGCCTATATGACGATTTAGGCAGTAACATATTACTCCCTGCTCTTTCACAGGTTTAAATCGTATAGGCACCGGAGGACACCAATACAGTAGAAAGAAGGAGAAGTTTGGATTATCAATGTAGTTTCATGGTCTTGGGCTGCCTGGGACTGCAGGAGGCCTTGAGTCCTGTTTGGTGAACTTTGCACTGGGGTGATGGCGCAGGTGCCCATAGAGAGGGCTCTGAGAGCCACCTCTGGCACCCGTGCCATAGGTTCGCCACCACTGTTCTAGGGGGAAGCAAAGACTAAAAATTACTTGCGAGATATGGAGTCAAGGATGGCACCTATTGACTCCGCACCATCATCAGATTGTGATGAGTATATGCTATATTTCTGTGTATATGATGCATGGGTGTATATGGTACTGTATTTATATGCTGTATGTATATATGGTGTTTGTATACTGTGTGTGATTGTTACTCACATGTGTGAGAATACAAATATGTATATTATGTGTAAAGAGAGAAGACAGGCTCCATTCAGAAGTCTGCTATGGGTCCCTGCCTTTCCTAGTTACACACCTGACCTCCCCATATCTTCACACATTGGTATATTAGATTTCAAATAAAAACTTTCACTTTGTGACGTCTTTCACGGAACTTTGATTGCAAAAAACTGGGAGGTGTGGAGCATGGCCCTCCTTCAGGGATGCGGCAACAGATTATGGAATAAAATGATTTCTGTCAGTAACTAACATTATGGGCAGCTCCAAACGTATGTATTTTAAAGGGATTTACCATCCCATAAAGTGATAGTTTATCTTTAGGATATGACATCACTTTCAGAGTGAGAGATTGAGCTCCACAATGGTGCTCCTGGTTACCCACATTTCAGAAAAATGTATTCATACCTACCAACCTTTTGGAGAAGAGGTATAAATGTTGCAGTGCACGTAGCGTATTGCTGCACCATATTACTTCCAGTCAGTTACAGTGGAAACCACCTTTAAGCCATGCCCCTAACCCCACCCCCAAGAAAGCCATGTAAATCACAGGGAGTCATCATGAAACTATCGGCATCTGCACCCATAAGGTGCACATTAAGTGAATTTCACAGAAGTCATTATGTATAGATATTTTCCCTATTACTACCACCATATAAAAACATTAACCCTTTTAGCAACTATATGATTAATTCAGCTGCATCTTGCAAAACAAAAGCAATAATTGTCCGCCTCACATCGCTTCCTCACTTCCGATCTCGTTTTTTGTCGCCCAGGTTTGTTATGTGCATTCCGAAAATGTGCGGATGCACCACTGATGTTTCGTGTATCATTACTGGTTGATATGTTGATATGTTCAAGTAGTCTGACTTTGAATTTTCTCGTGGTGCAACCCACATTAAACAGGTTGCATTCAGTGCATTGAATAACATACACTACATTTTGACTGTTACAAGTCACATGCTGTTTGATTTGATAGACTCTGTCACAAGAAGTGTTAAAAAATTGTTTAGTCGGTGTGATGAAGCTGCATGTGCGGCATTGCCGTTGAAAAAACCTTGGTTGGGTAGCCATGTTTTTTGTGACTTAGGATCTGTTACCATGGAAGGGGAAAGGATGCTGCCAAGGGTGCGACCTCTGCGTGTCACTACCCTGCAGCCTTTCTTGAGAATATGTTCTAATTTATGGTCATCAAAAAGTATGGGAAGATATTTTAAAACAATATTTTTTTATGTCATGGAACTGTGAGCTAAATTGCAAGGAGAGTACTGGCACATCCTGATTTAGATTATGCGTCTTTTGTTTTTTTGAAGAAATTTGCTGCATTCTTTTTGAATGGCAATGTGACTAGCTTTTAACAAAGACCATTTGGAGTAACCTCTACGTGTGAGTCTGTTTGAAATTTCTGAAATTTCTCTCTGAAAATCAACATCAAGGCTGCAATTTCTTCTACTTCTTATCATTTCACCTACAGGTATGGCCTTATGCACATGTTTAGGATGTTGGCTGTTCTGGTGTAGAATTGTGTTCCCAGCTGTGGGTTTTCTGAAGGTGCTGGTGATGACATGTTTCCCAGTTTCACCTCGTAATCTAAGGTCCAAGAAGGTGACCTCAGAGATATGGGAATAGCTTGTGAAGCTTAAGTTGCAGTCATTGTGGTTAATGTACTGTATGAATGAGGGTATGGCAGATACATCGCCCCTCCAAATGAGGAGGAGATCGTCGGTGTATCTGCCATACTACTCAATGGGGGTCATTTACTAAGGGCCCGATTCACGTTTTCCCGATGTGTTACCCGAATACTTCCGATTTGCGACGATTTTCCCTGTATTGCCCCGGGATTTTGGCGCACGCGATCGGATTTTGGCGCATCGGTGCTGGCATGCACGCGACGGAAATCGGGGGGCGTGACTGAACAAAAACCTGATGCATTTAAAAAACAAAAAGTGTCGTGGAGCTTGCACTTACCTTCACCAGGAATAGGCCGGTGTACTTGAGTGCATTTCAGCGGACTTCAGCGCAGCAGCGCCACCTGGTGGACATTGGAGGAACTACCTTAGTGAATCCCAGCCGGACCCGAATCCACCGCAGAGAACGCGCCGCTGGATCGCGAATGAAATAGTTATGCGACATAAGATGATATGTTACTTGTAAAATATATTCTTTAAGATCGTTGGTATAATTACTGTATGTCTGTAAATGAAACTCTAAGGCTTTCATGGCAATGGTGTAAGGGATGGCAGTATAAAGCGAGATAACATTGCAGCCTAACCAGCTGAGATTGTCAGACCAGACATAATTGTTAAGAATTCTTAATACATCTGAAGAGTCCTGTAAATAACCAGGAACTCTTACTACTAGAGGCTGGAGAAGACTATCCAGCCATTCACTTAAATTCTCATGGATTGAACCTATGCCAGAAATGATGGGTCTCATGGGTGGAGGGAAAATGTTTTTATGTGTTTTTGGGAGGCCGTGTATAATGGGAATACGAGGCTCATGAACCTTTAGAAAATCTCTTTGTTTAGAAGTTAACACACCCAAAGAAAAACCATCATCTATAATGGAAAAAAAATTTTTCTTTAAATATGTTGGTGGGGTTGTGGGTCAACTCCCTATATACATTACAATCAGACAACATAGAGTTTATCTGGGAACAATAGAGTGACTTGTCCATGAGCACTACCGTGCCCCCTTATCCGACATTTTAATGGTTAACTCAGTCAGGTTTTGAAGTTCGGAGAGGGCTCGGAGTTGACCCGTGGACAAGTTTCTCCTGCCACAGGATAGATTGGCATTTTGTAGTGTGTAAAGATCACGCATTATTTTTTCTTGGAATACATTTATGGAAGGGGTTCTAGATTGTCCAGCGACGTCAGGTTCAGCAATGTTAATTGTTCTTGAAAATTAAAATCACAAAATATATTGTCAGAAAAGCCGGTAATTTCATTGTTGTTCTCAGAGGTGAGAAACTCATCAGAGAGAAAATGTCTCTTAACAGTTACCGTAAGTTCCGTACAAACCTATTTATATCACATAAGGTAGAAAAAAGATTAAATTGTTCGGTGGGAACGAAGTTCATGCCCATCGAAAGTACCTCAAGTTGATCCTGTGTTAGTTGATGCGAAGAAAGATTCAGAACATCAGTATTCCTTATTGTTTCTGGCTGCGTAGCTTTCGTGTTATTGGATCTGGAGCGTCTGTGTTTGCGACCGCTCCTTCGTTTTTTGACGATGAAGGTCCATTAAGCTATATGTGTTTGTCAGGTTTGTCTTGTGTGGTCTGTCAGTGTGTATTGTTTGGTAACAGAAGTGGAACTTGTTCAATCAATGTGCAATGTATTGCAAGATGATCCCTGGGGTGCGTGTAGGACCTCCTCCCGGAGTGTAACTGCAGGAAAATCAGCTATAGCAGCTGCTATGGGGCCTGCAGTGTCAGAGGGCCCCAGAAACCCCCTTTAAGCCATGCCCCTAACCCCGCCCCCAAGAAAGCCATGTAAATCACAGGGAGTCACCATGTGACTACATCGCCCTCTGCGCCCATAAGGTGCACATTAAGTGAATTTCACAGAAGTCATTGGTCCCTCTCATTGGGTAGTTGTTAACTAGTTTTAGTAGTGCTACCCCTTCAAATTATGTTTTCAATATATTTTCCCTATTACTACCAGCATATAAAAAACATTAACCCTTTTAGCAACCATATGATTAATTCAGCTGCATCTTGCAAAACAAAAGCAATAATTGTCTGCCTCACATCGCTTCCTCACTTCCGATCTCGTTTTTTGTCGCCCAGGGTGAAATTATAGAGAATTCCCTTACACTGTAAATACATATTGTCCCCGTGGTTTGCCTCACACAACAAACAGGGCGACACTGATGTCAGCTAAATGGTTACAATTTGGAGTTCTTTGCTCGGGACCTCTGCTAGTTGGTAAACTAAGATCACCTCATTCTCACATGTCACTAGAATACAGAAGAATTGTCATAGGTAAATAGGCTAAAGTAGTCTAGAAGTTTAGGGACTGATTGAGGTTCCTGATGATGGTGAATGTCCAGACATGTCATCCACCAAGGTACTGATGGCGTCAATGCTAGACCAGGGTCTAGACTCAGGTCTCAATGATTGTCACAGTTCGTGAGGGGCGAACCGTCTGAGAGTCTCTTTGGGAAGAGTCTGTGGACCTTCTGGACAACTTCACTCCGTACCAGTGTTACCAGTTTCCTCAGGTTGTGACTGTTTCCTGCATTTATTACCTTGGCTGCCACCCCAGGTCCCATAGCATCCCCCGCGGTGGCAGCCAAGGTAATGAATGCAGGAAACAGTCACAACCTGAGATGACAGCAGGAACGCAGAGGAGCACTGGTAACACTGGTACGGAGTGAAGGCACCGCTGGGCTGGGACCTTGGAAGGCACGGCAGAAGCACAGAAAGGCAGGAGGTCACCACTGGGCTGGAACTCTGGACGTCACAGCAGGAGTACAGTCTGGACACGGACCACAGGATATAGACCACCGGACACGGACCACAGGATATGGACCACGGGACACGGACCACCAGAAACAGACCACAGGATACACACAGGAATGGGACCTTGGGATACACACAGGAACGGGACCTTGGGATACACACAGGAGGCTTTCACTTCAGTTCTGAAGACTTGAAGATCCGGCAGGGAATGAAGGAGACCGCCGGGTTATATAGGAAACCTGGAATTGACCAGCGCCAATGGAAAGGATGCTGGCCCTTTAAGTTCTGAGGAGTCATTGCGCTCATGCCCTAGGAGCGGGGGCGCGGGGCCTGGAAGGCAGAAGATGTGCAGCCTGCACGCGGGCGACCAGGAGCCAGGATATGTAAGTCCGGGGATGGGGCAGAGATGCCGGCACAGAGAGGAGAGCGGATGTGCCCGCGATCCTGGTCACGGGACACCTGTGACAATTATAATCAGGTCTTGTTGATCTAACATTTTTGTAGGGTGTGGTGTCTTAATAATTTAGAAGTCTGGCCTGGGGTTTGATGCCTAGACTAGACATTTACTGAAAATGGGTTGGATTTATCACAGTGTCATTCCCTTTCCTCCAGAGTAATTTATTAAGACGCATCTGGTCCTATGAGTGTCAAAACTTCAACTCCTAACTGGCGAAGATTTGGGCTAAAATATTTGTTTCTGGTGTAAATTACAGAAAGTTTGTCAAACACAACCCTTCCATGAACCCCTGCCTATACTTCCATGAAGCCTGAATAGGCGAAACCTGGGTCGGGCGAGGTGTTTTAGGCGTCTTATGCTTTTACTACATGCGCGTTTTTAAATTGGATTGTGATTGGGAACACGCCGTGGACACAGTAACGAGACGAGGATTGTGTTTCAACCCACTAAAGGAGGACGATTGGCGATGCAAGGAGTCGGGGATATCTTTTATTTCCAGTCCATGAAGAGGTGGTGAGAGGCTCTAGCCATTTGACAAACAGTATAAGGAGTAGAGCACTAATTTTATATCTTTGACCCTGCCTATACTGCCTATACCCCTGCCTTAGGTTGCATTCTTACATACTATTTCTCATTGAATGGGAACCTAGAGGTCAAGAGGGTCCACACTTTAGTAGGATGTAGCCAATTCTTGAGGACCAAATGCAGGGGCAGATTAAGACTGCCAACGGCCCTGGGCTTTATGAATATTATAGCCCTTTCAAGTCTGAAATTCACTTCCCACATATGGCACTAGAATCTGCTTTTTTCTTTTGTGGGCATGGAGGGTAAAACGAAAGGGCGATATGTGACACTAAATTACCAGTTCATAAGGACCTGTGGACGGTTTAGTGTCCCAAATTGCCCTGACAGGTTCCCTTTAAATTCTTTCTGCCTCCTCTGGCCGCCATAACACAATGATGCTATAGCCCAGTTGTGGTGAACCTATGGCACGGGTGCCAGAGGTGGCACCCAGAGCCCTCTCTGTGGGCACCCAGGCCATCACCCAGCATAAAGGTCACCATTCAGGACTCCTCCTCCTGCAGTCACAGGCAGCCCAGAACATGCCATGGTCAGCACTATTTTAAAGTGACTTGAAAAGTAAGGGAGGAGCAAGGAGGAGTGGGCAGAGCTGGATTATCATTGAAGCCCCTTCTCAGGGCCTGCGATTCATCCTGTTAAGGGGACCTTAGAGGGCAGCTACAATAATAATCCAAATTTCTCCATCTTTCTACTGTATTGGTGTCTTCAGGACACCAATACGTTTCAATCTGTGACAGAGCTGGGAGCAATAATTTACTTTAAATTGGCATTTGGCACTTTGTGAAAAATATGTGGCTTTCGGTTGTAGTTTGGGCACTCGGTCTCTAAAAGGTTCGCCATCAATGCTATAGCCCCAAGGGCATAACTACAATGGGAGCAGCCACAGAAGCTGCTATGGGGCCTGCAGTGTCACGGGGCCCCGGCATCCATCCTGACACACTAAAGTATGGAGGATGTGCACCATTATACATGTTATGCTGCACATTATACACCATAATATGTATATAACAGTGCACATCTTCCACAGTACACAGCATGAATCTGTTGCTCAGATAAGAAATGAGAAATGTATGGGGAGATGGAGAGGACAGTAGAACGACTGTACTAGGGATCTCTAATTCCTGCCATGTACTTCCCCCATGTGGTCAGCAGCTACTGGGACAGATCTGTGTAAGTGTATAAATCAGGGGCGTTGCTAGGGTGGTAAAAGATTCGGGGCACGGGCCCCAATGCATTTGTATTGCACTTCCAGTAATGCCCCCTCCTGTACATAACCCCCTCACATGTGCTTGCGCCAATAACAAGGTTACTTCTGGTATATACAGCTACAGAGAACAAAGGAGAAATCCCCATCACCACATCTTATGTTCCTCATTGTCCCTACATCTTGGTTCCCTGGCAGTGTTATCCTGCTGCCGCCCCTAACAATCTCCCCAAATACTGTAAGGCTGCGCTCACACGTTTGTCTTGCATTTAAACAAAACCAGGTGCGTGTTACCCATCACATGTGTATTACTGGAAAATATATGTGATCAAACCAAGGCCCGTCCTAGTGACATGTGTGAACACACTCCAAGAAATGTCCTCACACAGCCCCCCAGTAAGTAATGTGCCCCACACAGCCCCCCAGTAAGTAATGTGCCCCACACAGTCCCCCCAGTAAGTAATGTGCCCCACACAGTCCCCCCAGTAAATAATGTGCCTCACACAGCCCCCCAGTAAGTAATGTGCCTCACACAGCCCCAGTACAAACGGTCATATAAATTAAAGGAGATCTACCATAAACTTACTCTTCTTTGTTATCCATAACCTCCTTCCTTCCAAAATCAACTTTTAAAAGTATGCTAATGAGCCTTAAATGTATAGAGGTGTTACCAAAGTTTCTCTGTACTGTAGCTTCACAGGCTTTTACAGTGTGCAGAAGCACTTCCCCTCTCTTACTGTGTAAGATTACAGCAGGTAGAGAGAGGGAATTCTGAGAAAGCATGGGGAGGGGAGACACTGTAACAGCCTGTGAAGCTGCAGCAAGAAGTGGGGCTCTGGTAATGCCAGAGCATAATTATAAAAACTTGATTTTAGAAAGAAGGAGGCCATGGATAACAAATATAAGCGGATTACCACAGTCACGATGCCTGGAACTAACTCAGAGCCCCTGAGTTTGATGGTAGATTACCTTTAGGGTGTGACAACACGTGGCATTTGCATTTCCTTTACAAACGCGTGTGACAACATAACCAAGCTGGAATTTGAGTAAATCCAGGGTTTAATGAAGGAGTCTCAAGTATTCTACTACTATAGCTTGTTGATTTATCAACCTGTAGACTCCATGTTGTGATGCAAAACATCTTCTTGAGGTGGAGGCGGCAGGTTATTTTTGGGGGCCTGGAGTTGAGTCAATATTAATAATAAGGAATTTTATTTATATAATGCCATCATATTCCATAGCCTTAAAGGATTCTATAAAGGAGTCTCAAGAATTCTATTACTACAGCTTATTGATTCAGCATAGTCTTACCAGTAAGTATTTATCAAGGAGCATAAGTTACCTAAAGACCCATTTGTAGTAACAAAGAACCATAGGATGGGTAACCGTGGCAAGTCCTATAGAAATACAAATAGTAGATACTAGAGAGAGATCTTAAGAATGAAATCCCCCACCCTTGTTGACCTAAATATCTTCTGCTTCTTCCAGTAGGTAGTGTCAGTAGGTCCTCATGGTTGTGGCATAATTTATGGAATTGTATATGCAAAATGCATATATTTAGACACACACGTTAACAATGTGTCGGAGAGTGCTCTGTCCCCCTCACTGTTACCATACAAACCTCTACAGATGCTTCCTCCATCCTCACTACGAGCTTCATGAAACTTCTGTAAGGGTGAGAAATCAGGTCGCTGTCTAATCTATTCAACGTCAGCTTTCACTTCAGCAACTGGGCCACACAAGCGGCGCAGCCATTCCCCGGAGTGTCCAAAACTTGTCTGCAATATTTAGAATGAGGTTGTGTGGTCTACAGCTGAGGCACGCACTCCCATCATTACAATAGGACGTGGGCAAGATGGATCACAGGTGTATACTGCACATATAGAAAAGGAATGTTATGTTCCCCAAATAAACCTTGTCAGTACATTGGAGAGCATCCACAATTTTCTATCGATTATAAACTTTTGGGCAAGGTCGTCACCTTCTTTTTTGGTAAAGCAGAGCAGTTACATAACAGGTTATACCCCCATCTCCCAAACACCCACTATCCAGTTGGACAATCCTGGATTTTGGGGTCTGTCCTGCTGTCCCATGCAGTGAGAAGTATGTCCCAAGCTTCAGATATTGGGGGGAGGGGTCACAAGGGCGTTATACAAGGCAGCGGGTAATCTACAGTGTGGTTGGGCCACAGTGGCAGGGGCATTATACATGGTGGGGTGTGATAGAAAAGGGTGCATTGTAGGGGTCACCTGTGGGGGCAGTATACTGGGTGAGAATACTAAGGGTTAGGTTAAGGGGCAGGTGAATGGCATACAAGTCTTCTCTTCATGTCTTCTCTTTTATGTTCACCATCATCCGCCATGAACGCCTATTACTATGACGTGTTCTGATTAATATTTTTTGGGAAAAGAGCTACCATCAGCTATGTGGCCTTTGATCTGGGACCAAGTTGCTTAGACCCTCTCAATGGGGCGCATTTATCAGAGATGGAATGAAATCTAATGTAGAAGCCCTGAAATAGGCTACCTCTACTCCAAGTGGGCATGGGGGGGGGGGGGGGCGTGAAGGTACATGGCCGGCAACAAAGGGGGCCGGCACCAGGCATTCTTACCCTGGATCGGGGGTCACAATGCAACATATTTTCTGGACCTTTCCCCCCATTAGCCCCTTCAGGAGAGTAGTGGAAACTATTATAGCCGCTGTTATTAGCTAAACTTTGAAAAATGCTTTTAACGCCCCCTTACCACAAGAGGTGATTTATTTTGACTGGATGGAAACAAGCAAACTCCATCTTCCTGTATTAACCTCTGTTCTAGAATACAAGGGGGAGCACTTGAACCCTACTTCAAGATTGTTATCTATGATAGCCTAATAGAAACCCCACTTATGACTGTTTTGATGTTATTTCTTTATGTTTATTATGAAAAATTAATAAAAATACAGTTGAACAAAAATGTACTATTATTATACATAGTAAACCAAATGTCTGGGTAGTAGGTAGTATATAGTCTCACATTCATACATCGGTCTATCTTATCGTAAAGACATTTTAATTCACACACGAAATCCAAATAGTGCGATATTTATAGAGTCGGCCGTATACGAGCTGTTATCACAGTTGCTGTTCTGCAATGCATAAGTAATATTACCTCTATGGTAATCCATGTAGCCTGCAGAGATGAAAGGTTGCATAATATGTTTTCCCCTTGATCTTTGAGTGGATAATCTGCACAACGACCCCAGGCCAAAAGGAGAGACACAACCCACCAGAGTGCTCCGAGCTCATAGATGGACGTTGCTATTTACAAGAGGAATGTATATCCTGGAATATCTGACATCAGACTGGAATGTAAATGACATCAATCACAGATATATTATGGTGTATTGTGCGGTATCAGACTCTCCAGGGTAGAAGAGTTTTTATTTCTCATATGTTTGAGTTTGCCCCCGACCAATCTCTTAGGATTGTAGATTTAAAGGGAATCTGTCCAGAGTTTGGACCATACAAAGCTGCAGACAGTATTAGGTATTTTCCTTAGAGATCTATGTAATCATACCATTGTGTGTGTTGTTAGTAGTAGCAGGAGTGTGTAAAGTTTATTTTTTATATTCCAGGATTTTAGCTGGACTTGAATTATTCTGGTGCACTGGTGTGAGGGATCTCTTCACATGAGATATCCCACCCTGAGAGGAGAGTCTATACAACAGCACATTGAGGATTTCTGACAAACTGGTTGTAACATCCATGCCAGGATTGTCTACTGTCCACAGAAGGCGGCTTAGAAGGCGTTGATTCTCTTCTGTGTTTTGTGTGTGTGTGAACAGTGGCTAAAGTTGCTGCTGTGTTGGGATTGATTGAGCCACACCTAGCTCCTCTGCAGCCCAGCCCTGTCCAGAAAGGGTTACTAGAATGATGGACGGCCAATCTGCTGCTGGAGGCAGCATACAGGAACCCCTCTATATACCTGGCCAGTCCCATTGCACCTTGCTGGTATTACAGGCCCCCTCATACCTTTTTTCTGTGATATCTTGCTTTTCTGTGTATCTGACCTCTGCTACGTTTTTTCGACCTCACTCTACTGATGCGATTTTGTGCCTTCCCACCACTATTTTTTTTTACTCCAATTGTTCTGTGTCTGTTGTTTGCCCCTCTGTGAACTAGTATGAATAGTGGTCTATCGCTGACTTCTTGTTGCATGTCCTTTCCACCATCCAACAATAAGATTTCACCTTACAGGATCTCTCAGGGTCCATTAGTTAGGTTCATTATAGCCGGTTTGCCCTAATCAAGGTGGTTTATCTGCTTTAGGCAGTTGGTAGCCTGCAGGGACACCATAGGGTGAGTTCGACAGTGGCATAACTAGGGGAGGAAGAGCCCCGTTGCAGGCTTCTGAATGGGGCTCCCCTTCCAACTTAAAAAATATACATATTTATATACTCACACATGTGATCACACAGATTCATACATTTATAGTATACTCACATATATGTTATATTACATATGTTATAACATATGCTATATATGTTATACAATGTGCAGCATAATGTATCTGGCGCACGTCCTTTATGAACCTGGCGCCCCCTGCATTGCCCCAACAGAGTGCACCCCTATTTTTTGGTGAATCTTTAACATGGGGCTCATGACGCATTTCTGTCGGACTTTGCATGCTAAATGTGGCGCACAGTCAGTGCAGATATTTTGCTTGAAGACTAGCTCAGCCGTGCCACAAAAGGGTCACGTGCAACACAATTGTGGTGCCGACACTTACCTGTGCAAGCAGTTTACACCAGAAAGTACGTGCAAAGTCCAACAGAAAACTGGCGCACGGCATGGCTGGGTTATGAAAGTGTTACAATTTTTGTATTGCTAAATTTGCACACACAAGTTGTAGCCTGAAGAAGTAGAAGAAGAAAATCACGCATCTGATCAAACATGTCATCTTTCTGTTACCCGATTTACAGAAAGTGCTAGTATTACCCATGAGCTCACAATTCTGCAGCATCTCCTCTGTGCTGTGACTCTCTGTTATCTTCATCTTTAGAAAGGGAGCTACATGGAGATGCTCTCATACTACAAGATATTTATCATCTAGCATCAGACACTGTAATAAATTTGGTACAGTATAAAGCCGTCTGTCTCACTCTGCTTGGTTCTGGTCCTGTATCTACAGTATGTCAAAATTCTTGTTTCACTGATGTTTCTATGTAGTAATCTTGATTATGGTAAGATGTCCATTTAGTACAGTCATGGCCAAAAGTTTTGAATGACACAAATATTATATTATCACATGATCTGTTGCCCTCTGGTTTGTCAGATGTTTTTATCACATACAGAAATACAAGTGCAATCATATTATGAGTAACAAAAGCTTTTATAGACAGTGAGAATGAGTTACTGCAGCGAGTCAGTATCTGCAGTGTGGCCCCTTCTTCAGGACCTCTGCAATTCTCCCTGGCAGCTCTCAATCACCTTCTGGACCCAATCCTGACTGATAGCCGTCCATTCCTGCACAATCACTGCTGCATTTTGTCACAATTTGTTGGTTTTTGTTTTTTTGTTTGTCCACCCGTCTCTTGATGATTGATCAAAAGTTCTCAATGGGATTAAGATCTTGAGAGTTTCCAGGCCATGGGCCCAAAATCTCTATGTTTTGTTCCCTGAGCCATTTAGTTATCACCTTTGCTTTATGGCAAGGGGCTCCATCATGCTGGAGAAGGCATTGCTGATGACCTGAGCAAGCTCTGCACTGCTGGTAGCCCCATCCCGAAGCTGAAACACTTTTAAGAGACGGTTCTGGTGCTTGCTGGTCCTTCTTGGGTGCCCTGGAGCATTTTTGGCAACAATGGAACCTCTCTCGTTGAATTCCTTGATGATGCGATAGATTGTTGACTGAGGTGCAATCTTTCTAGCTGCCAAAAACCATGTCAATTTCTCATGTGGTTGCATGGTAAAATTAGATGCCCACCCCTACCCTAGACCATTGGGGAGGTCACAATCTCTTTGCAGGATAAGGCCTAACTTACTGATTGTGGGGGTCTCTGCAATCTCCATCAGATCCATACAGATGAACAGGGCAGCCCAGACATGCCGGCTGCTCCGATCATCTTGGGGCTCAACAAGGGGTCAGACTGGAGTACAAGGGACCACATCTGACCCCCCGTTCTGGTGATCTGTGGGGTCCTGTGGATAGGGCCTAACATATTTAGTGAAAAACATCCTTAAAATTCCCTGCAGCTCAACCAACATTTAGAATGCCATAACTTTCCATAGCTTCCCAACGTATGTTGTGTCCCGCTGTCCTTTTTTTTAATTATTTCCTTTTTTTTCATAGAAATCTGATACCCAACTTTCCTTATTCCCACAGGAGATCTACTGTCTTCTTTGTCACTGCCAAAGTCAAAAAGTCAAAGGACTTCATCACAAAACTCCTGCTGCCAATCTTCCATATATAGAAGCAACATAGATTGAATGGTGAAGCAGGAACTGGGTGGCATTTGGAGGACACAGGTGGAGATCCCACCTGGGACATACTTCCCGCTCCTTGTAATGTAGGGACAGACCTGGAAAGTCAGGACTATCCCACTGAATCCAAGATGGTTGGAAGGTTTGTGATTCAAGAACCCCTAGCCACAAACGAACTGATCATCGCCATCGCCAGTCTATTAAACCTCTGGAGAAACTTGGCCAAGCACAGTACTCAGCGATCTCAGGCAGTGCCATGGAGAATGGATACAGCGGAAGGGTGGATGGTGCATCTCATCAATTTTGGGAAGTGTGACCCCCTATCTGTGTCCAGGTCTATAAATATGGAAAAAAAAAAACCTCTTTAAGACTATGGTCAAAGTTAAGCCACTACAACTTCAGAGTTTTACAGAAACTTTATCAGCCATAGTGAAACATTCATTAGTATGACGGTCGGGGTAATTTATTGTCTTTGATAAATATAATGTAACTGGCTTTTCCGCTTATGAGATTATGTGATTTCACCCAACACAGCGCTTTTTACTTTCTATATACATCACCACCCGCGTTTAATATTCCTCCTTTGCGGCATATAAAGTGATTAATGCCACACACTCGCTCATTTGAAAATGGCCGGCCTAATTATTTAATCAAAACCGCCGCCACCGCTGCCGTGCCCTTGATGTTTCGCAAAGTTTTTCCACTCATTGCCTATGGGGGGATGTGCTATGATGCCGGAAAACATACAATTTTTTTTTTACATTTTTAAGTAACGATCCATTATTCATACATTCCGACTCTGAGAGCATTTGGCTGAAATAATTGAAATTAACTTTTAATGAGAACGAGTTTGAACTGAAACCTCATAAGACAACCAAAATTGGCCTTTCAATGTACTGTAGTTACACGGGATGTTAAATATGCAGCTAACATAGTGAAGATGTGTTTAGCAATAATATATGTCTGTCTGGGGAATGGTAGAATAAGCAGAATCCAGTAATAGGCCCATTTACATGCCGGCGGCTGGGTCCATTTATCATTTAATTAAATGGTTTCAAATATTTCCCAGAATACAATGGGTTAATGATTGAAGGAGAGTGAAGTCATTAACAGAGCAGACAATTCAGATTTCCAGTCATTTGTTTCAAATGTCTCATTCCAAGGCTCTTTATTAACCCCTTAACGACTTTTTTTTTTTCATTTTTGTGTTTCTGTTTTTTGCTACCCGCCTTCAAAAATCTATAAAATTTTTATTTTTCCATGTAGGACTTGTTTTCTGTGTAACAAATTGCACTTCATAGTAACGGTATTTGGTATTTAATATTGCATGCCGTGTACTGGGAAGCAGTGAAATTGGGGAAAAAATGTGTTTGTGCCTTTGTCTTGTGGGCTCTGATTTTACGTCTTTCACTGTATGCCCCAAATGACAGGTCTACTAAATTCTTTGGGTCAGTACGATCACGGGGTTAACACATTTTTATAGGTTTTAGAATGCTTTCATACATTTACAAAAATTAAAACCTCCTGTACAAAAAAAAAATTCTTCATTTTAATTATAATAAAAATAATTCTTTATATAGCGCACACAGATTACGCAGCGCTGCACAGAGCTTGTCACATCAGTCCCTGTCCCCAATGGGGCTCACAATCTAATCACCTACCAGTATGTTTTGGAGTGTAGGAGGCATCTTCTGGCGCTAATAACTTTTTCATACTTCGGTATGCTGGTGGTGACTTTTTTTGCAACTTTTGATGATGCATTTAATGCTACTATTTTGAGGACTGTACATTGTAATAAATGGGGCTCATTTACTAAGGGCTCAGCCGCCACACTTTCGTCGGGTTTCCAGAATTTTTCAGTTTTGTGACGAATTCCGCTGGGATTTTGGCGCGTTTTTTTGGCCACAATCTCGCTGGCTTTCACGTGACAGAAATCGGGGGGCATGGCCGCCGGACAACCCAACGGATTTGGAAAAAGCACAGAATTTAAAAAACTAATTGTGTCGCAAGATCAAGCACTCACATGCACCGAGAAGAAGCAGATGAACTCTGGCAGACCTCAGCGCAGAAGCGACACCTGTCGGATATCGGGCGCACGACCTTAGTGAATCCCGGCAGAACCCGAATCCACGTCGGACAACGCACCGTGGGATTGCGACAGGACCGGGTAAGTAAATGAGCCCCAATGAATTAAAACTAGACAGCCTTTGTATGACCCAAGGCTGTCATAGCAACTGACTGCCACCCCCCGATGAGCTCGCAGGGGGGGCTAATTGAATCCAAAATGGCAGCGCTACCAGGATTTACATGCCTCTGGCAGTTTTGCCATGGGCACCCTAAAAGGCTTTGGACCCGGGCTACCACCCAAACCACCTATTTAATAATCCTTTACTGGACACAGGGGAAACTAATCATTACTTGCATGCCAGTTTTTCTCCCCTTATGCCACCTCCATAGCCAAGTGGGCAGGGAAGGACAGGGAGGGGGCAGGATGTCCCCTGGGCTAGCACATTTACTATAGTTTGTAGCAAGATTCTGGCGCAGACCGTACCTGGTGAAAAATTCATCTCGGTGTATTAGGAGCTGATGTCTCTTTCATATTGAGTGTATTGTGTGCCAGAGAGGGAAAATCACGATTTGCGCCTGATGCCTCCGGTGTTTGTTTATAAGTTCCTCTAATATTCATTTTTACTATCTTTGCCTTTTTGACGGGTCAATCGCCATTGAGATTTCTATTTCACACATAGAAGACGCTGGCATTACATTCTTACATATATTCTTCACACAGATTGGGTATGAGGCATCTCCCTGGGTACAGATTGTGCAACACTGCGTAACAACCATGTGGTTACTTAACTCTGTGTGTACAATGCTCTAAAAGCCTCTTAGATATCAGCGTGGAGGATAAACCACTTAACAAAGACCAGGATCACTAAGGTGAGATGCAAAGATTGGGGCACGAGGTCCTCCTCTAAATAGTTCTCATGTTACATACCGCCATATAGATCTATAAATACCAACACATCCGTTTCTAATGGAATTTATCGAGATTGACTTCTGGACGATCTACTGCAGGATGAAAAAGAGCACAAAGTATTAACACCCCGTGGATTCTGCACAGTACAACATATTAGCATGATGTGTATTTCACATTCTCATTACTGTTAAATTTAATTAATTTATATGTAATTGCATCAAGGGAAACCCCTAGGGACATAAACACCAGCACTGAGAGGGGAGGGACTCCCAGAAAATATATTTCAAAATAAAAGAATATTTTTAAAGGGCATTTTGCTATAAGTCCTGGTATGTTCTAGTTAAAGGGGTTTTCAGGCTGAGGTCTGAGGAATCATGCACTGATTGACTATTCTAGGCAAACTCTAGTGCTTAAAGGGGGTTATCTAGGGACTTGAAAAAAAAACAAACTCCAAAAATTTCCCCACCAAACAAGTTAGGCACTATTAACACGAGATAGGGCCTAACTTGCTGGAGGTAACTCCATCGGACCTCTCGTTGCTCCCCGAGATGAGTGGAGCAGACGGTGACGGTCGGGCATGTCCATTCTGCTCCATTCATCTCAATGTAGCTGATGGAGATTGGAATAGAGGTGCTGCAGCCCAGATTTTCCAGATTTTTCATCTGTGGAGCCCTATTCTCATACTATTGTCCCTGCTAAACTTCCAGGATAGTTGGAGAGGCTTCTCTCCACATGGTTTCCTTTCTATCTTCCAGCATAGGTACAACCTGCATCACTACTTTCAGCCCATCACCTTCCATGTCAAGGCACACGACTGCAATGGGATTGGTTAGGGACGGCACAGAAATTAAGTTGAATATTTCTTCCTCCCATCTGGTCTGACATCACAGGTCACGCAATTTCAACCAGCTCCTTGTAATGATGTGACTAGAATTATCTGACACTGAGAGAAATAAAAACCTCCTTCTCTGTTTTATGATCACAGAATCTAAGGTCATGATGTCATAGCATGTGATCCTGTGATGCTACTTCCTGCATCACATAACTATAGATTAGATTGAAGAGCAGGGAAACTGACTATATATAAGTACATTACTTGTAGCTGGGAGTTTATTTTAATAGTGTGAATCAATGTTTCCCTGGACAACCCCTGGACAAAATTGCTGCATTTCCATGGCCAAGCCAATATAGCTTAAAGGGAACCTGTCACCAGGAGACCCATTTTTTGCACTCCACCAGTCCCCACAGAGCATAGTACATACGCTGCCAAAGAGTGTTTGTATAAAAAATAGGTTTTACAGAAAAAAAGATATGTTATATTGTACCTTTCAATGCCATGTCCTGTGTGACTAGGCACTCGTCACCTGGGAGTGGTTGGAAAGGAACAGTCCCACCCGCAGCCTTGGGAAACCGCTCCTCCGTGTGTCCTTTATAAATACATGAAACCACCCATCATTTGGCTTAGCGACACCCTCTGCTCATCTACAGTCAATCCCGAGTGATTGGAGTAATTAATTTATTTGAAAAGGACACATGGAGGTGCGGTTTCCCAAAGGAGGGTGGGAAACTGCTCCTTTCCAGCCACTCCCAGGGGACAAGTGCCTAGTCACACAGCACATGGTATTGAAAGGTTCTATATAACATATCTTTTTCTCTGTAAAACCTACTTTTTATATAAAAACTCTTTGGCAGTGTATGTGCTATGCTCTGTGGGGACTGGAGGAGTGGTAAAAATGGGTCTCCTGGTGACAGGTTCCCTTTAAAGAGAACCATATGCTCCTAGATATTTCCCTTGTACAGAGTCTGGAGCCCGAGGTTGCTTGGAACAGCTGATCAGTGAGGGAATGAGGTGTTGATGATTTTATACTGATGACTTATAGGTCAACTGAGGACAGGTCAACTGTATCAAAAATGGCCCCACAACTTAAAACCCCTTTAATGTAAAAAAAAGTGACTTTAGTGTATTATCTGCTCAACTATGTTCTGTTTCAGTTACTCTCAAAGAGCTCAGTATCGAGGGCCAAGTTCATGACAGGTGGTCATGGGGGGCCAAACAAATTTTGGCGGACCATTATGGGGACAGAATTCTAAGTTTATTCTAATTATCAACAGTTCAGGGAAAGATCATCAGTAGTGGATCATAAAATGGGTGATAGCCCAGAGTCCAGGCATTTAAGAGGGACCCTGGAACACCGAAACCACCCACCAAATTTTATACTCAGACCTTCACCCATGAAATCCTCGTACATCTGTTCATGCTTTCAATAAACATGTACACATAAAGATCCTTATACGTTTCCCTTCCAGAGTTCTGCCATAGTTTCCTGATTGACAGTTGCTTGTTTCCGGAATTGGACTGCCATATGTTGGGCCTACCAGAGGCCTACCAACAAGATATAATAATCTACTGTATAATATACTGTATTGGAATCATCCTATATGGAATAGATCATAATATCAAATTATTACTCCATTCATTTCCAAATGAAGATCTTTGGGACCCATTACAAAGTGTTAGAAGCTGGGGCCCACCGGAGGATTCTCCGATGCTCTGGTGGGCCCATCCGACACTGCGTGTTTCAGCCTCTTGCATTCATACTTTTTATACCATCTAGTACCACTATTGCCATTAGCTCTACACAGTATCTACTATACTGAGCTGTGCACTTAGTAGCAGCTCATGTGCAGCTGTATTAGTAATGCATTTGTCTCTTTTTCATTAGTTTGTAGAATTATCTCTAATAGGCGGATAAATGTGTGGCTCTGATTCAATGTTACAGGCAGAATCTCTATAAATAATGAGAAAGCCTCAGGACTCAGTCCACACACAGGTGGCAGCCGCTTAAAATGTCTTCATTTATGTTGCCTGTGGTGAAGCTGCAAACGTCACATCTGTCAAGAGAAATCCTGCCATCTGCTTAGTGTTATCTCCAGTAATTACCAATGGATGGAAGGTATTTGCTCCACCATGTTTGCTGTGAAATTATAGAGAATTCCCTTACACTGTAAATACATATTGTCCCCATTGTTTGAGTCACACAACAACCAGGGCGACACTGATGTCAGCGAAATGGTTGGTTTGCGTTACAATTTGGGGTTCTTTGCTCGAGACCTCTGCTAGTTGGTAAACTAAGATCACCTCATTCTCACATGTCACTAGAATACAGAAGAATTGTCATAGGTAAATAGTCTAGAAGTTTAGGGACTGATTGAGATTCCTGATGATGGTAAATGTCCAGACATGTCATCCACCAAGGTACTGATGGCGTCAATGCTAGACCAGGGTCTAGACTCAGGTCTCAATGATTGTCACGGTTCGTGAGGGGCGAACCGTCTGAGAGTCTCTTTGGGAAGAGTCTGTGGACCCTCTGGACAACCGCGGGGGATGGTATGGGACCTGCGGTGGCAGCCAAGGTAATAAATGCAGGAAACAGTCACAACCTGAGAAGACAGTAGGAACGCAGAGGAGCATGTGTAACACTGGTAGGAGTGAAGGCACCGCTGGGCTGGAACCCTGGAAGACACGGCAGAAGCACAGAAAGGCAGGAGGTCACCACCATGAGTGTATAAATGTATATATCACTGCATAAATGTGTGTGCATGAGTGTATAAATATATATATCACTGCATAAATGTGTGTGCATGAGTGTATAAATATATATATATCACTGCATAAATGTATATATATCACTGCATAAATGTGTGTGCATGAGTGTATAAATGTATATATCACTGCATAAATGTGTGTGCATGAGTGTATAAATATATATATCACTGCATAAATGTGTGTGCATGAGTGTATAAATATATATATATCACTGCATAAATGTATATATATCACTGCATAAATGTGTGCGCATGAGTGTATAAATGTATATATCACTGCATAAATGTGTGTGCATCAGTGTATAAATGTAAATATCACTGCATAAATGTGTGTGCATGAGTGTATAAATGTATATATCACTGCATAAATGTGTGCGCATGAGTGTATAAATGTATATATCACTGCATAAATGTGTGCGCATGAGGGTATAAATATATATATCACTGCATAAATGTGTGTGCATGAGTGTATAAATATATATGTATCACTGCATAAATGCGAGCACATGAGTGTATAAATGTATATATCACTGCATAAATGTGTGCGCATGAGTGTATAAATGTATATATCACTGCATAAATGTGTGTGCATCAGTGTATAAATGTATATATCACTGCATAAATGTGTGCGCATGAGTGTATAAATGTGTTAGTATGCAAATATGTATATATTGTGAGGGGGGCCCCATTCAGAAGTCTGCTATGGTGCCCAAATTCTGCTAGTTATGTGCTTGTATATCTCTGCTATTTAGAACCGAGCTTTGCATTAGGAGGGCACCCAGAATTAACCCCACAGATGCCAAACACTCCCATTAGGAAGTAAACCATATTAACTCTGCTCACTGGAATTATTTTGTTCTTAATTACTTTCTTGTTTTATAAAAGTAATTTTTCAGGAGAGTGCATGTTCCGCGGCTTGTACATAGAGCTCTGTGTGTAATAATGGTTGTGCCATCATATCGCTCACTATGTAATGCATGACATAACACACATCATTAACAGCCAGAGCTGAGGTTTAAGTGGGGAAAGATAAATCCTTCCCTGAGGGGGGGAACCTAAACTACAAAGAAAACAAAGGGTCACATCCATCAGGTAAACGGAGCAGAAATTATTCATTAGCTTCATGGCTTTATGTCACTGTGGAGGCAGTTTTGTACACCCCATACTTTATCCCTAGAGGCCAGCAGCTTTTTTAATACTTTTTGTATTATGACATGTTTCATACTATTTGGACAGGAGGATTTTATGGGTTGTAGTTATTTTATCCATACACGGAAAATACGAATTTTATAAATTCTCTATATGATGTGTCATTGTTATATCTGCATGGCTCATGGATATTACTCTAACCTTTATCATGGCTAATATTTTGCAGTGATTAAAGGAAATCTACCATGTTTTCATGCGTTATGAAGCAAACATACCTTGAGAATGCTGTAGTTACACTGATGCAGAAACATATCTTGTTTAATCCCTGAACTGAGTGGTTTTACTGAAAAAACAATTATAAAATGATGATAATGAGGCTCTGCTGCTCCTGTGGCTAGTCCGGTGCTCTCCTCACCCTCGTCCTGCCCAGCATAAGCCGAGAATAGATCATCAATGTGTTGTCACTGATAGGCAGAAGTAATCAATCGCTGCACCATGCCTCAGCTGCTGCGTATGAGTCATCCAGCTCAGGTTGATTAGTCCTGTCTGGACAGTTCAGACAGTTCAGGTCAGCTCCTGTGTATGTGGAGGTAATGTGTTTATCCACATCAGCTAGACTGCACCCAGCTTTCCCAAGGTCCTGAATTTTATAATTGTTTTTTGAGCAAAACTACTTGGTTCAGGGATTAAACAAGATCAGTGCAGCTACAGCATTCTCAAGGTATGTTTGGTTCACAATGCATAAAAGCAAATGGTAGATTTCCTTTAAGTGTATACAATCTGGGACAGTGATGGTTTTTCCTATTAAAAACCTATGAAACTCGTGATGTCGAAAAAATAAGAATAATAGGAAAGAATGGATTCCTGTTACGGAATAACAACCTTCAGGCCATATACAACAGCCAGTGCCAAAAGGATCTTTGGTGAACTCAATAAGGGGCATTTATTATTTTTGTTGCTATGGCGCATGATTTTGGCACTGTTTTTAACTGTGAATTTTTATTCTGACTCATGGCCTTTATGTATTTGGCGCACTGGAAGAAGAAGAAATCACATTCATGAAGGGGTTTTGACTCGCTTTTTGTTGGTCTTATTATGCTCCTAAAATTGCACAAATGAAAGTAACCTGTGATAACCCAACGCAAAACAGATACAAATCCATTAATGAATGTACTGCAATCCTTCCATATATTACCGAAATACTATGTCTTCGTCGTGTTACATTGTACAGATCAAAAAAGGAGATAAAATTATAACATTACAAGAAACAATAAAACTGTATAAATGACTCAAACTTGACTCCCAAAAAAAAGAGGATCTGTCACATCTACTCCTCCGGCTGTTTGTTTACTTTTATTTCCATTCTATGAACTGAAATTTTAGGGTTTTTTTTGAAGAAAATAAATTTAATTTCTTCAAGAAAATTAGTTTTGTCCCTCTATGGTTTCTGAACTTTAGGGGGTCTGATTGCTGATACAATGTACTATATGTAATATAATACTCCTGGCTGCCGCAGCAACAGATTGCTGCTCCCTGATTTGACTATCAGGTCTGACTATCCTATCCAATGGGGCACATTTACTAAGGGTCCGAATCACGTTTTTTCCTCCGGGTTTTCCGAATTTTACCGTTTTGCTCCGAATTGCCCTGGGTTTTTGTCGCACGCGATCGGATTGTGTAGCATCGGTGCCAGGTTTCACACGACGAAAAAGGGGGGCATGGCCATCGGAAAAAGCACGCTATTTTTTTTAAAAAAAAGTGTTGCTTGACACACACTTAAATGTACCAGGAATAGGATGGTGCGCACGACCTTAGTGAATCGCCGGAAGACCCGAATCCTCGCCGGAGAACGCGCAGCTGGATTGTGACAGGACCGGGTAAGTAAATGAGCCCCATTATGTTGAAGCGCATGTGTTTGACCGCAGCACTTAAAGGGGTTGGTCATATTACTCAAGTTTTTTGTAATTTACAGTAGGGGGGCTAGGAATAGGGTACTTCTTTTGTACTATAATGTAAAAAATGTGTTTACTTTTTTGCTACTTGTGTGTTTTTGTTTTTTTTTGTGTCTGTGTACGAGAAACATATATTAATTTTTTTTTATTTAAAAAATAAAAAGCAACAGCCCTGATAAAAAAGGTGGCACTGTTTCATGGAAGAGCATGACCCCTTTATTGTCATACTCAGGTGGCTTATTCCAGCTCTGGCCAATTTGTGTGATACATAAAATTGACCATTGAAAATGACTTTGGCTTTGACAGTACATTCACTTACAGCATCTTTTTCTATAGCAAGACTCATAATGAATATTTATAAGTGTAATATGGAACACAATATATACATCATGAACATGTGGCTGGATTATTATGGATGCAGCATTAGAAGTGATAGGGCACATTTTGAGGAATAACTCAATTTCTTATAAATTGTCGCTGTTATGACCTTTCCATCTGCAAATCCAGATAAATGAGTTTCATAATTCACGGACGGGCGGAGGCTGAAATGCCTATTGGAAGATAATGTATATTTTCTTATTCCACTACGAATTAATGAGCTTTAGGGAAATGTTTAATACAATTCTTCACTTTACAAGTCTTTTTTTTAAGATCTACCCTTTTGTTAAAGTGCTTCTTAAAGGGAACTCAACACCTAAACCACTAGTATGTCCTTATGCGGCAGGGGTGTAGGGTCCCAAACTGGATAACTTCTGTAGGCCCATTCCTTATTTTCATAGTCAAATATTCATATTTAGCTGCTCTGAAAACATGTACATAGTTCTATTAAAGCCAAATACAGTGGGGCTCATTTACTAAGGGTCCGAACAGCGCATTTTCGTTTTCCGCATTCCGTTTTGCGCTGAATTGCCCCAGGTTTTTGGTGCATGCGATCGGATTGTGGCACATCGGCGCCGGCTTGCATGCAACAAAAATCAGGGGGCATGGACGACGGACAACACGACTGATTCGGACAAACCGCGGAATTTAAAAAGCAAATTGTGTCACAAGATCAGCACTCACATGCCCCGGGAAGAAGAAGGTGAACTCCTGCGGACCTGAGTGGGGAAGCAACACATGCAAGAAATTGGACGCACAATCTTAGTGAATCGCGGCAGACCCAAATCCTCGTCGGACAACGCACGGCGGGGATCACGACGGGACGCGTAAGTAAATGTGCCCCAGTATATTTTGAGCCAAATACAGTATATTTTGCTGGTCTACAGTTTGGTGATCTGATCTAAGCTTCTATAGTTTCACATGTATTGAGAGGCCTAGTCTGTGAGTTGTACTGTTCCCACTTTCAAGTAATCATAAAGAAAAGTCCCAAACTAAATAAGACAAACAATCGCTAAAACTGAAATTAGATACAGTTCCTATGCAAACCGGTGTTTCCATGGTAACAGACTACAAACATGCCCTGTGTAGTCTGACCATGAAGTCGTGTTTGCTAACCTGCTGAATATACCATATCATCTATGACATCTATGGAACATCTAAGAGTACTTGTACTGCGTACACCAGTTTTTTTTTTTTGTGTACAAGCCCTGAAGTAATCATGATTTCTTGTAAACTACCAGTAATTGTGATTATTTTCCCCTTCACGCTACACGTGAGGTGCACTCAGCGGCAGAGTGGGCAGGCACGGTGTGTTGGTCTGTAGCCCAGTAGTTTGAGATGGATCGTGGCCCACTCTAGTTTTCGATCTGTCGGTTTCAAGACTTATGGGGAGATTTATAATAAGTCTCTTAGAGCAGAACTATTCTAGTTGCCCATGGCAGCCAATCAGAGCTCATCTTTCATTTCCCCACAGATGTTTATGAAATGAAAGCTGAGCTCTGATTGGTTTCCGTGGGCAATTAGAACAGTTTTAGAAACTTTATGATAAATCTCCCCATTAGATATCCATGTGTCCTTTCATTCAGTGCATCCCTGCGTCCCAAAAAAAGGTAGACGGATCAGGATGAACAGACCAGTCATCGGAATTTATGGGTCAGTCCTGGCCTTCGTACTACAATGCTTCTTTGCCCTTTAGTAGATGGAACAATTGGTCTCTGGCATATAAAGACCTTCCACCTGACATGGCTTGAACGGTGAGGCAAAGGTTGCAATTACATTTTTATGAACATCAAAAAGTCAAAAAGTTTTCTTATACTGCTAAAGTTTTTTTTTGTTCTATAAAAAACAAGAAACCAATTAGAAGAACATCTACAGAACAAGAGGGAGAATAATAGATGGCGTCTGTACGGAGCAAAAACTTCTTTCACAGAACTGCATTGAAAACTCACAACAAAAAGAGGTTGTAGTAATGGCCGATTAAATTGCCTCGAAAAGTACAGAAGTGCTCCGCAACATGTTTTTGATTGTGGAATATTCTGAAGTGTATCATTATTTGTAGAGAATTGCATTAAAAGGCTGAAATAGGAAAAGAAAATGTATGTATTCTCATAAATAATTGGTAGCTAAATGCATTAAGACAGGGATGTGTATTATTTGATAGAAAGGTAAAGTCGGTAATTATCTTAGGGGTGGATTCCACTTGTCGGTTGCCGCTTTTACCAAATGGCGGATTGACCTAATGTTATAAATGAGAAATAAATTGCAGTGTGACAATGGTTATTATAATAAAAAGCAACGTAAGAAAGAAGAAAGATAGAAAGGGTTAGAGAGTTGGACTGAGTTGAACAGCATTACATTTTTTTTTAGTAAAATTGCTTTTAAAGGAGTTTCCCCATGAAACAATATTTCATAGTCCATAGTGTGGGCAGGGACTATCTATCCAGACATATGATGATCCATCTAGTTCTGTGGTTGGATTATCAGGGTACAAGGTTTATATACATTTTCATTTACCTTCTGAACATTGTACTAATATCTGACACATAGAAAGAGAGATAAGACAGGTGAGAGATGATGAGATCCATGAGATGCGTATTAGACACAATGACACTCTGTCAGCACTGCTACATATCAGCTCTCACACTATGCAAGTAGAAAAGAGCAGCACTCCAGTTGATGGTGATAAAATAAAAAGTGAGTTGTTCTCTTTATTCCATACCCAAGTAAGCAGCAACGTTTTGTGTTTGTACACATCAGGGATGGAGTGGATGATGAGACAGCTGCATACAGGGGCACATTAACTTGCCTGGTCCTGCAGTGTTCACGAAAGTGCATTGTCCGACGATAATGCACATCTGTCGCGATTCACTAAGATTGTGCGCCCGATATCCTGCTTGTGTCGCTTCCCCGCTCAGGTCCGACAGAGTTCACCTTCTTCTTCCTGGTGCATGTAAGTGCTTGATCTTGCGACACAATTTTAATTTTAAATCCCGCGCTCAGTCCGAATCAGTTGGATCGTCCAACAGCACCGCCCCCGATTTCTTTTGCATGGAAGCCAGTGTGGATGCACCAAAATTCGATCACGTGCGAGACAATCCCAGCGCAAACCACTGTTAAATATCTGTCAAATCCTGAAAACCCTGAACAGTCCGGCGAAAGTGCGACCCGCGACCCTTCGTAAATAAGCCCCATTGTATACACTATGCATTTTAATTCCCTTTACCACTGTGCATTTTAATTTTAAACACGATGAGGATTGAGATGTACAAGATAATTATGTATATGCACATGCACTTTACTATTGATGTCTAATATGTATATATGTAACACATATACCGTATATACTCGAGTATAAGCCGACCCGAGTATAAGCCGAGACCCCTAATTTTACCATCAAAAACTGGGAAAACCTATTGACTAGAGTATAAGCCGAGGATGGGAAATGCATTGGTCACAAACCCCCCCAGTATGTATACAGCCTGCCCCCAGTAGTATACAGCTTGCCCCCAGTAGTATACAGCACTGCCCCCAGTAGTATACAGCACTGCCCCCAGTAGTATACAGCCTGCCCCCAGTAGTATACAGCACTGCCTCCAGTAGTATACAGCACAGCTCCCAGTAGTATACAGCACAGCCCCCAGTAGTATACAGCACAGCCCCCAGTAGTATACAGCACAGCCCCCCCTAGTATACATCAGTCCGAATCAGTTGGATCGTCCAACAGCACCGCCCCCGATTTCTGTTGCATGGAAGCCAGTGTGGATGCACCAAAATTCGATCACATGCGAGACAATCCCAGCGCAAACCCCTGTTAAATATCTGTCAAATCCTGAAAACCCTGAACAGTCCGGCGAAAGTGCCGAAAGTGTCTCCTTTGTGTTTCTTTGGACTCGCTGACTCTGGTTTTTGTAACAGTTCTTATCATCACCACTTTATCATCCTTTGTCTCCTTTAGTGGATGCCTTGTGACTTTCCATGGACGGGAAACGGTTTTAAGAGCTTGTGTAGGAGCCATCATCTAATTACATAGCGGGCAAGTGCTCGGGGTTGTGTAGGAGCCATCATCTAATTACATAGCGGGCAAGTGCTCGGGGTGAGATATAATAGATAGAGGATACAATCTCAATTATTATGAATATAGGATGATCCCAGGTGAAGCACTTGTGGTCGCAGAAGTAAAATCTCTGCACTTGTAATGTCCTGGAGAGCATCAGTACAATTTTCATGGGATGAAGGATAACCCTTTAAGACATATAATTAAATATAAAGTCTGTCTTGGTAAAATGGTTTTACTAGGACCACAATCAATAGAACATTGTAGGAGTCTGACCACCAATGTAAGGCCCCATGCTCACGACTGTTGGGGGGACGTATTTATGCCGCAAGCTTGTGGTCGTACATACGTCCCCCATAGACGGCAATGGGCGCACGTAGCGATACGGTACTGCACACCATGGGGCTCATTTACTATTTTATTATTTTGCACCGCATCGCGCCGGGGATTGTGTCTCAAGGGATCAGATTTTGACGCATTCGGACAACACGCAAAATTTAACATTTAGAATTGTGACACGCACTTACAAGCACCAGGAAAAAGAAGGTGAACTCCGGCGGACCTCGGCGGGGAAGCGACGGATGCAGGAACTCGGGCGCACGATCTTCATGAATCGCGCCCGACTTCATCCTCGTCGGACCGTCCGAATCGAGGATCGAGACTGGACCAGGTAAGTAAAATTGCCCCCACATTAAAGTATTGAAAGTTTTTTAATCTAATTTCCCTCATGGATTCTATCTTTTGCAGCTGGATTGCATCTTTTCCATAACATAGGTGTTATGTCCACTCTTATCGTACCCACCTCTGGTACACTCATTGGTAGAGTGTGAACCATGGATATTACCAAATGGCCAGCTTGAATCAGGAATGATGGGTTACAAGTAGTGATGAGCGGCACTGAACCACAATGTTTGGGTCCGCGTCGAACCCGAAACCGGACTTCAGCTAAAAGTCTGGTTTCAGTGGTCGGCTCACCTCCTGCTGGTAAACACTTTAACTGCCGCTGGCAGCTTTCTGATGTTTGTTGATCTCCGATGACGTCATGGGGAGCTACGACCCTTAGAAAAATGCCAGCGGGATAATGTTAGTGCACTCGTGCCAGCACTATATGCGAGTGTTACGAGGGGGTGAGTGTTTGGAACCCCAAGAAGCAGGGGTGAGCATTTGGGACCCAAACAGAACTTTCAGGTTCACTCATCCCTGGTTATAAGACCTCTGTTTTCCCGAGTAGTGAGGTCTACAGCATTTTTGCCATATCCTGTAAATTATAATGCCGGTATTGTTTTATGCAAGCAACTACTGGATTTAAGGGTGGCTTGTATCTTTAGGTCCCCTTCTTTATTGTGGCCAGTTTTGTGGCACTGTTTTGCCAGAATTATCACAAGCTACAACCAACTGTAATAAGTTAAAAATCCTCCCCTATAAACCACTTGCATACCGGGCTCTATACCATTTTTGTGGTTCTATATTTTACTTTTTCAGGGGCGTAACTCGAAGAGGCAGGGCCTCATAGAAGACTACTGAATGGAACCCCACATCCTCCTTAAAAAATATACATATTATATACTTACACATGTGAGTTACAATTGCACACATGTACTATACCCGATATATATATAGTATATATTATATTAGTATATATTATATATATATATACAAACTTACCTACAGTACCATTTACACAGACATACACTTTATAGCCCCTTTTAAACTTACAGAGCTCAGGAAGATGGGGAGTCTGACCTACACATCACCTTACACACCCAATACATAGCTAATACCCCAGATGCCGTGGGCCCCTTAGCAGTTGCTACATTTTAGGTTACACCCCTGCCCTCTTTCCACAAGCCATATTTTAAAAATATAGATATATTTGAGGGCTTATTATCTGCAGGACAAATTGTACTTTATATTTTGTTCATTATACAGGAAAGCTGGGAAAAAAAAAACACGCTTGCGCCATATTTATATGCACTTTGTTTTTACATCTTTTCTTAAGCGGTCCAGGTAACACGTCCCCATTATTAATTGGGTCAGTGTGATTATTTAGGTTTTATTATGTTTTCATTCTAAAAATATTAGAATCATTTGTGCCAAATTCTAATTCCAGTTTTTCATTGTTTCATTATTCAGTTCAGTGTACGGTGTAAGGTGTAACTTTTTGTGGGACAAGCTAACGTTTTTATTGACACCATTTTGATGATTCTACAACCTTTTGCTCACTTTCTTTGGATTAAAATTTTTATTTGTTGCGAAATGGCAACAAAGTGGCGAACACGTATATCATGTGTTCTAGGGAAAGGGGGGGAACTTTTGTATTTATTTATATTTTCTTTTTTTTTAAAGGGAACCTGTCACTGCTGTTTGCAAAAATTTAGACATGGGCAGGTTCCCATAGAGCCCTTATAGCATAAGGGGACCCTTTTTTCACCTAAAAAAATCTCTGCTCTCAAAAGGATAAAATGAACATTGATTCTCTGCCAGGCAAAGCATTTAGCAGTGTACTACGCCTACTTGTTCGATTCTCTGCCTGGATACCAGGCAGAGAATCAATGTTCATTTTATCCTTTTGTGAGCAGAGATTTTTTTTTTAGGTGAAAAAGGGTGCCCTTATGCTATAAGAGCTCTATGAGAACCTGCCCACAACTAAATTTTTGCAAACAGTGGTGACAGGTTTCCTTTAACTATTATTTTAGCCCCTCTAGGGTACTTTACCCCTAGGGAGTCTGATCATTCATATAATATGCTGTAATACAACTGTATTGCAGTACAGTGTAGATACTGCTTCTATTCTACAGTCTGTCTCAGTTCCGTGACAAGAATTAACTAAACACATGCTAAATAGTTACAAGGCAAATTCATGCACGAGATGGCCAAGATGATTTTCTATAATTGCAGTCTCTCTTTCAGAACTCAGTGGATTTGAGATTAGCAGCCTGAAAGTCAAACGTTCAAAGCGTTGTCCCCTTTTGTTCCTCAGTGTACATAGTGGATTGGGGAATAGGGTGCAGTGCTCCTGAATTTGGGAGAACATCATAGCGGTTTCATCCCTTCTAGAACCGAATGCGGCTTAAAAATATCCTATTTAATAGAAAGATGGAAATAGATATAATTTCTGTTTGCAGTGACTTGCCCTTCACGATGCATTTTATACTTTTACTTTCCTCCTACTTTTAAGTTCTTTATATATTATAATGACTCGGAAGTCAGTTGTGGAAAGCACCAAGGACAAAACATGCACATTAAAAGTTTTCAAGCAAGTCAAGTAAGTTCAAGTAAGTGCCCTAAGGCAACACTTTGCTGTCTGAATATTTTCTTCTTTCTCCATTCAGACTGGCGGCTCCACGTGACCATCTGTGGTTTTCACGTATTGTCTGTGAGAGGCCTCCTGCGGCGGCTGGCATTTCGGAGTAATAGTGTGGAGGGGTATAGACTTGAATAGGTGCGGGGCTTGTATTCAGCGCATAGTTTGATTTTTCCATCACTTATTCTGAAGTTCAGTCTGTGACCTGCTATTAATTGCGCGGTGTGTGGCTCGGGCTTTTTGTGTCAAAATTTTACAATAGATATTTAGGGCTATTATTTGCTGTCATAATTGTCCTGCTATTTTTTTTCCCTGTGACTTGCTTCCAACATAGTCAATAAATGTTTGAATGGCATACTAAGTGATTTACGAGAAAATGAATTTTTATTTTTCCATTGTTGTTTCCTACAAATGGAAGTTGAATGTCTGCTGTGCGTAGTGTGCGCTCACCAATCTCCGTCAGCTCCACAGAGATTAATGGAGCAGAACGGTCATGCGCGGCCATCTGCTCCATTAATCTGATGGTCCGGCAGACCCCTCGTTTCTGCGATCCGCAGAGCAGAGTATTTCATCATTTAATTTATTATGAAACTTTATTTGCCAAATACACTTAAAGGGTTAATAGACTTAATAGAAGTTGTATTACATACGTTGAGGGGTGTTGTTTATATAGTGGGGTAATTTATGGGTTTTTACTATTATTTAGGCCTTTGGAAGCTGAGTTGTCCCTCAAAATGTGAGTTTTGGGGATTTTCATGAAAATGAGAAAAATCGCACCTAAAGTTCTGCACCTCATAACATCCTAGAAAAATGACAGGATGCATAAAATATCATCTCAACATAAAGCAGACATTCCGTAAATGTTAATTATCAAGCTTTTTGGGTAGTTACTTCCTGTCTGGAAAGCAGAACATTTCAAACTTGGAAAATGAAGAATTTTTTACGAACTTTTGCCAAATTTTCAGACCGAAACGCAAAACTTATCACTTAAATTTTACAACTAACATGAAGTACAATGTGTCACAAGAAAACATTCTCAAAATCACCTGGATATGTTAAAGTGTTGCGAAGTTATAACCAATTATCGTGACACAGGGCAGATTTGAAAAATTGAGTCTGGTCATTAAGCTTAAAACTAGTGTCGGTGATAAGGGGTTAAGGCTCCCACCGACTCTCATTCGCAAATTCCTAAAGCGTTGCAAACTGAACTTCTATTCAGTTTAAGCTATCTTGCCCTTTTCTGGGATTGCAAAGGTCCTGGTGGCCCAATCAGTAACTTGCTCAACTTAGTTGCCCTTAGTGAGACAGGAATACAGGTCCACAACACCTCAGGTAGCAGTAAGGGTTAAGATGCTGCCAGAAGATTGGGGCTCCATAGCATGACTGAGATGATGAGGTCCAGGAAGGAATGACACTTGTAGGCCAGACATTACATCTAGATGTCATCTCAGTCCCCCAATGCTGGGTAAGTGCCTACCAAAAGTGGTCCAAGGAAAGCCAACCACCTGCTAGTTGTAAGTCCAAAGTACATCCCGCATAATTTGGAAAGAAGGATACTGGTTGGCCAAACATTACATCTAGTCACTCAATACTAGTTTAGTACCTACCAAAATTAGTCACCTACCTGCTGGTTGGACGTTCACAGTACATCTCTTATAATTTAGAATTAAGAAAAAAATCCTGACCTCTTCAATATCAGAGATTAAACATAGTCACAATTGGATTATTTTTCTTTGACCGGTGCTTACTATCGATTGTTATGTGACATCTATTGTTTTCATCGCTTCCTTATTTCTATATATAGATAAAAGACAAAGGTGTACACAATGAAGCATCTTTGGTTTTTCCCTATTATCCAGCAGGAAGGATAATCGATAATATCGATAACAGTTTCATTCCCACCAGCAGAAAGTCAATAGTTGTCTCGTTCCCTTAATGTAGAAATCCATGACAATTTTATTGTTTAATCAATGGTTTTCTCATTCTGTTAATCATAAAATGCGTATTGATCACATGTTGATGCTTGGTTTCTCCCACGTTGGGCTTTTGGGTCACTCTGGACCTCATGATAATGAATCAAACCTGGAGGGGATCACTATACGTCTCTATCTAGAGGTATGACTAAGAAGTCCTCATAATGTTTGTTGTCCATTGTCTGTTTTCTACGCGTGAAGGAAACACATTGGGTGACATTTGTTAAAATGCCATCGGAAAATTACAAAATTGGCCTGAGTCATTATTCTGTAGGTGGGCGGAATAACACATTTCCTTCTTTTTGTGATAGATTATCATTTTGATGATAAAATGCCTTCAGGATGGATCATTCACTAATGTTTTTCTGTATCTGGACAAATGTATATCTCCATTGACTTCACTAAACATCAATTAGTGCTTTCAACGCTCATAAGCTTTCCTCTAGGCAAGGGGAAGCAGAAATGTCTCCATTTAGCAACGTTTCAATCCCTACATGGGTTCTTTGTCAGGGCTGTGGCTGCTATGGGCGCCTTGGAAGGAGTAAATCGGGTCCTGAGTGGTGGCCATCCTCTTTATTATTGGGTGTCACAGTCTATGTAGAAATCATCTTTCCAGAGAGGTCTTCATGGTCCTCCAATGTAAGCAGTTCCTGTGGTCCGTTGTTTGTGGCCTGTGGCTCCACTCGCATACTGATGACATGAAAACATGGGCAGGAATAGGACCAGATCTATAATTTGTGGCCTGTGTAGTCACCTCAAACACAGGACTGTGGAAACCACAGCCGATTGTAACGTCAGACTGTGATGCCAAGGACCCACCAGTAAAACAGTAAAATCTTGTCCATCAACATGTACCCATATCTTGTAATTGTATGTATACATAGGATGGTAGAGATGCAGTATGCTGAATATTTGTATGAAGTAAAGTGAGGCTACCCTGTCCATTACTACTGGGACTGTGGGCCCAACTATCTCAGGAGCCCGTTGGTGGATCCATCTGTTAAGATGTTGGCCAGGACGAGCTTGGCCGTGGCCATGAACCCATAGAAATGCATAAGGACAGGTACTAGACAAATAAACTAAACAACATGTGCATGAGGCCTTATTTTATTCCTCCTAGAAATGTAAAGACAATTTGACAACTGGGCGTTACCATTCCTCTTGTGAAATTGCCTTGTGTCACTTACTTTTTAACAAACTTCTTTGCTGTGGCAGAAAGTTCACATGAAAACAAGTAACTTTGAAATACATCTTACCAGATTCGGATGATCCAGCTACCAGTTGGGTAAAAATCCCACAATGCATTTTGACAAATGAAGCAAAAATAGATTGCCCTTGACCCGTGTCATCCTGACAATACACAAGGGTTTTCTGTTGTCATTTTCCTGCATTAGACCAGTCATGTGTGAGAAGGGAATCACAAGGTGAGAAACGGAAAGAAAGTGTATTGTATATGCTCATGTGGATCACTAATCCCATTATCACCCCAAGTCTGACAGTTTGACAGAAACTAACCTGGAAATCTCAAAATCACAGTAAAATAAACTATAAAAAAATATACATTATTTATAGTACAATGGTCCTCAGCCTTCCTTTCTTTGGCTATTGTAGTATATTGGCAGTAATCACCTTCAATTCCTATAAATATATACAGGCAGTGATAGATGTGCTCGGTTGTTCTTAAAGGGGTTGTCCGAGCAAGTAAAAATAAACATGTACTCACCTCCGCTGTCCCTCCTGGCGTCCCAGAATGCCATCTCTTCGGTCAATGTCCCATGTAAACAAATAGGGGCTTTCAGCTTCCGGTCGGCTGAGGTGCCTGGTCCCTTTTCCCAGTGCTGTATAATGCAGGACAGGTGGGCGTGGCCGACCACTTCGGGTGGCTTGTAGCAGATCGCAGCGCAGAGGAAAGTACATGTTTATTTTTTTATGCAGGCCCCTCCCGGCCACCAACATTTTATTTTACTGTCTCAGACAACTCATTTAAGTCAGGGACCGCTTGTTTTAAATACGTTTCCAAATAGTCTGAACTAAAAATCTGTTACTTGTGTGTTCTACTGATATGCAGAACTATATCTCCATGCCAACAGACTACAAACAAACCATGTGTAGTCTGATTCTAGAATCACACTTCCTACTATCAAAAACTAATACTAAAAGTACAACATTAAGAGCAACTCTACCAATACAGTATTACTAAAAAATTGTGAGATAATTGAGCGACACAATTATTTTGTAATTTGATGTTATTAAAAAAAAGTATTTCCCTGTTATATATAGAACTTGTCTCCATCAGTTCTTCTTATGTGGAATTTGGTTGCCCAGGGACCCAACCATAAACTCATCCTGACTGGTCGTGCAGGTCTTTCTGTCATCATCATTGATCATCAACTTCATCTTCATAATGGCAAGGAGGACAAGAAGGGAGGACAAAAGTAAAGGGAGGATTAAATTAAAGAGGGTTATTATATGTTGCTGAGTTGCATTAGGGGGTATTATATAGGTCCTCAGGGGGCGTTGGCCATAGAAAGGGGACAATATTCTATGTGAGGGCCATTAAAGTCGATATGTTACTATGTTTGGCGGTGGGGCAATGGGCGTGGTTTCTAAGAAACTTTTCTCTAGCCCAAAAGTTAAGAGGTTTGTATAGAGGAATGTTTATCCAGGCAGGAGCACTCCTAACAGTAAAGGATCCCATTCAAACTCCGAAAGAAGCCCTGAATGGTGTAGACTCTGATTTCTCTAATATCTATTCCAGAGTCAATCACTAAGTTCACAGAGTCTATATATTCCCTGTTATAGTCGGATTGTACCAGCGCCAACCATTCATGAATAAAAGTCATTTTCTCAAATCAGTCAATTGGAGGATAATTTTCATTTTCTGTTTGCCGTGTATATAATTGTCTGCAACCTTGTACACAAAAAATCCTGGGATGAAACAACTCGAAATCCTCACTTTAATTTCCTCCAGGATTTAATTATTTTGGTACAAGGTTGAGGTGAAGCTTTGTGAAAAGCCAAATTATATTTTATTTACGCTTGGAAAAACATGGACAGAAAGAAAAAAACGTAAAATAAGATGTGTCTAAAATAAATATAACACAGGGAAGAAGCAGGCTCCCCTGGGGCAGTAGGGCAAGAGCTCGCTTCATCTTGATTTTTAGTATGAATACAGAGCGGGAAAGTGGGGCCACAACGTCCTTCAGACGTGGGACCACAACGTCCTTCAGACTTTTTAGGTTTTAAGTAGATTTTTAAGCAGGTTTTACCACAGGGATAACTGACTTGTGGCGGCCAAGCGTTCATAGTGTCGCCGATTTATGATCATTCGATGTGTGCTTTTCCTATCAATGTGAAGCTGAATCCTCTAGGCGTTGGATTTTTCCCCCACTAATAAGTAAAATAAGTTAATACAGGCAGTCCCCGGGTTACATACAAGATAGGGTCTGGAGGTTTGTTCTTAAGTTGAATTTGTATGTAAGTCGAAACTGTATATTTTATAATGGAAGTTTTAGACAATTTTTTTTCTTTTGCCCCAGTAACAATTGGAGTTTCAAAATTTTTGGTGTAATTGGACCAAGAATTTTCAATAAAGCTTCATTACAGACATCTTACAGCTGATCATTGCAGTCTGGGACTATAGTAAAGCATCCAGAGAGCTTCACCAGAGGTCACATGGGGCAGAGGGGTCCGTCTGTAACTATGGGTTGTCTGTAAGTCGGGTGTCCTTAAGTAGGGGACCGCCTGTATTATGAATGTTCTTCACCAATTACCTGATGAAGATGCAAATTTACAAAGTTCAAATTCTGGTATTTTTGGCTTGTGAACAAGACGGCAACCACTGTGGGAAATACTAAAAACACTGGTGCAGATTTATCAGTGTGTTCAAGAAGCCATTTGCGCAATAGCCGGTTTACAATGCACCAATATAATCAAGGGATTAAGACATTTTTGGACACTTATGACTCAAAAACAACAACAAAAACGGTGAGTTCCCCCCCATGAAAGGGGATGGTGGCTGTATGGGAAAGGGACGTGCACGAAGAAGGTTGCCAAATTTTTTAGGCGTAAACTAATATAGAGATAATACACACAGTGATGTCACAGTACAGGAATAATACACCCTGTGATGTCACAGTACAGAGATAATACACACAGTGATGTCACAGTACAGGGATAATACACCGTGTGATGTCACAGGACAGAGATATCACCCACAGTGATATCACTGTACAGAAATAAAATACACAGAGATATTATATCACAGTACATGGATACAGTAAAAACAGCGAAGTCTCAGTATAATGTATTCAGTAATGCATACCTCCCAAATGTCCTGGATCACGCGGGATACACCCAGATTTTGGAGCTGCTTTCCATATGTGCTCTGTTCATACAGCTTTCACCATCTTGTCAGAAATAAAATACACAGAGATATTATATCACAGTACATGGATACAGTAAAAACAGCAAAGTCTCACTATAATGTATTCAGTAATGCATATCTCCCAAATGTCTGGATCAAGCGGGATACACCCAGATTTTGGAGCTGCTTTCATATGTGCTCTGTTTATACAGCTTTCACCATCTTGTCAAAAATGACTAACATTCTTTTATTCTTTGAGTCTCTATGATCACAGAGGTAGCAAATTTATATAGAGTTGCTAGGAAGAGAGGGTCTCCAGAAAGATGAATTTCAGGGATACGGGGTCCTGAAGGTATGCAGGCGCTGCCGAGACTCGGGTACAAATATGAACTACATTTTCAACATGGGAAAAGACAGTGACAATCTCCTCAAGGATAGATAATACCCTCATGTTTATGGCCTCGCGGTTCCTTACACTGATGAGCAGCAATGACACTGAGACTGTACACTCTGGGCGTCTCTCTCTTCCTTCTGGATGAGCCGCCGTTGTCAATTCCTCAAACTCTTTAACAATATTGTAAAAAAATTATAAAGTTCTTCAGATAAGTTTTTTTGAGCGCCAGTCATACATTTCATATTTGACTTATTTCTAGTCTTATGTTGTGCCTAGAGAGGTGCCTAAGTTATAGCAGCTCCTCTTTCTTATGTCGCTGTTCACAGATGTAAATTGGCAATCAAGTCGTTCTCATATTCAGGTTAAGGATGAACACAAAAATAAATTATTTCTTTAAAAAACAGCTCTGCTATGATGAAACATGACACAGTGTCATCAGAAAGTGAATAGGATTTAATTTGTTGTCGGGTCAATGGAAAAAATTAGGCTGCTAATTAAAGCAACGCATATGTATCTGTAATAAGGTCACACAATGTGACTGACAGGAGGAAATGTAGGAATTACTGCTCTGAATTTAATAGCAGAAGTCAACTGTGCCTTGTATAGAGTAAGAAAAAGTATTCTGTGCTGGTACATGAGGTTTTGTCCCTGTGAGCACTTACTACTCCCATTGATGGATCTTTGTGTATATAAGAGTGATTTGGACGATATCCCAGCCCCCAAACCACCCACCAAATTTATAGACATATAAAGTGAGGAAAACTGCACAAAGTGCAGTTGCAACACCCCTGCCAATGCAACGGTTAAATCTGTGTTGCAAAACTAATGTCTCACTCAAAGTGTTGGTAATGATAATGCAGCTGATAATTCTCTGAATGTGGAGCAATTGTAATAATGTTGACCATAGGAAGTATTGTAACATTGTGTAATGCCAGAAAGAAAGTCGGTTGGATAACAAGCTTGTCACCTTACAAGGGAGTTTATAAACACCTTGGGTTGAAAGTTCCAGGTCTTTTTTTATTGAGAGCAGTCCAGGAGAGTTCCTGAGAAGCAGAGGTGTCTTGGCTGTGAGAGAAGGCCCGGGCCCAGAAGAGACCTCCACCGTTAGGAGTCTGCCTAGCTGCAGCTGAAGCAGCCAACTATTCCTTCCAGCCCTGAAGCTTCTCACCAGGCTAAGAGCGCTCCTGAGGAACCGTATCCAGCAATGGGTTGCTGCTGTTGTGGTCATTGCCAAGTTAATAAAGGACTAGAAGTTGAATGTTTTACCAACGTTGCCTCTGAGTGATCCCTGTGCAGGCTGTTTACCACCAAGGGCGCCCCATCCTCCATCACAAGGATCCGTATATACACATTGGGTTTTCCCTAGGGAAAAAAAACTTTTTCACCTAACCTTCATCTTCTCCCTCCATTTCTTGTACTTCCACCTGCTGAGGGACCTGCCAGGCTGTGGACGAGGCCTCCGTTCCTGGTACCAAGCACTGTGACCAGTGATGAGCGCTAGGCCGCACTAGCCAGCCACTCAGGTACTTAGAGCCCCAGCCTCCCCAAGCCACGATAAAGGCTAGGCTCCGAATGCGCAGTTGCGGCGATTGATTTTTGAATACGAATCGATTATCAGGCGCTCCTGCACTGCTCGGGAAGTGTGTAACCTCTATCACTTGTTGTGCAGTTTTAAACACCAGCGTGCTGTCGAGTCCACGTAATAAATGTGTCACCAACTCTGGCTAAGCAGTAACAGTCCTTTAGGTGGCACATTTTTTCTTGTGACACAGAAGCAGCCGCGACAAAACTGGCGCAGGCACTTTATAAATACATACGCAAGCAGTTTGCACGTTCTTTCAGTGCAGAGACAGAAAAACTATGCAGCCATTTTGATTATCGGGCCATTGTGCTCAAGCAGAAAATCCGGACCGAGCCACACTGAGCTTATATATTAAACTTGCCTGCCTAGACAGTTCTGAGTCTGCCAAAGAATCACAGCCTGCTATACCTAGGAAAGCCACAAAAGATACATACATATAGAAAATAAACCATTAACGGGTTTGCTATTGAAAGAAAAGTTATCAAATATGAATCCCCCTAGTGATGTTTGCATAGTAAAGCTCATTTAACCCCTTAATTTACAATTTACTAGTTTATTGCTGTAAGCTCCTATCATTCAGTGTTGGTAGGTGTAAAATGTGGGAAGGGACTCTCTAAGCAGACACTTCATGACCCTCTCAGTGCTATGAGATCTGTGGCTGACAACGTGCTTAAATTATCAGGGTCCAGGGTTATACCACTTTCTTTTAGATTCTGACGATTCTACTAATATCTAACACATAAAAAAGAGAGATAAAACAGATAAGAGATAAAATAACGATGCGGTTATGAGATGCATATAACACATCACTTCTCAGACCCTGCTACATCTGAGCTATACACACCACACAGTGCCTTCCCCCCTGGATAAAGACTTGATCTTTAGCTGTGTCTTGTAGAGTAGTCTGTGCATGCTGTGTGTGAGCTGTCTTATAATGGAGGGGAATGGCATAGATCAACTGCAAGGTGGCAGACAGGAGAAGCTATCATGAGAAGTATCTGCCATGACCTGACCATAATCAGAAGATTTATGGTTGGATCCCGGGGCAACCAAAAAATAGTACACCAGGACTGATAGAGACCGATTGGAATATGTCTGTGAATGCTGTATTGTGTTCATAACATGAATTAGAGAATGTGTTATTTGATATCCTGAGATATTAAAGAATCTTGTCTTGTGGGAATACCCCTTAACTCTTTAAGGTACCCTTTTCTGCGACTTGGAGGGATGTTGTAATATGCACCTAACCAGGCGGATTTATAATACTGTATGTGATTACGGAAATAACTAATGAAACTTATTGGGCTGCGGGAAACCAGCAGGGTGATCAGTCTACTGGTTCCCTTAAGCAAGAAACTCCAGGGCTAAATCATAATGGTCAAACTCAAGGACATAACATAAGCACTTGAAGGCATTTATCATGACATTTCTGAAACCAAGTAATTCTCCCATCTCTCATATTTCTGTAAAATGTTGTCAAGAAGAAGTTCCTACAGTTTTGGTGTAGTACAGATTGCCATCCGGTACTACCTCAGCCTGCTTGGGTTTAGACTATGTCACCTTGTGATGAATATAATATACACAATAGGAAGAGGCTTGCATCTCACAGATATATTAAAGTAGGGATAAATATCACTTATTACGGGGTTCTGGTAAGAGCATATAACATGGTGTCATATGGGCCCCATAAGGGACGTTAGTGGGTTTGTGCACATGGCTCTGTAATGCCATTACATATTCTTCCTCGCCCAGTTTTTATTGCAATATGGCTCTCTAAGCTGTCATTACAAACACTGGGAGATGTCCAAAACCAGCTCTGTTTGCATACTGTACCAATCACAGGCAAATAAAGGAAATAACGAGGGCCGCGTAAAAAGCACGTTAGGCTGAAGAACGCAGGGTATCGTCCGCTTGTACATGGTTATTGACACAAGTCAGCGGACTCTCCCAGGCACTGACGTAGAGAACAACAAATAATTAGAACATCCACGTGGATTGTGGGGTTGCTAGATAAATCGATGAGAACAAAAGCCGCTGCGTTCGCCGCAGCGCCGTTTCTGTTACCCAGTTCAAGCAAAACAGTTAAAATTAGTCAGATCACGCACTATGCTATGACAGCGGTGTATAATTGCTCGAAGTCCTCCCCGGAAAGCTGTCTTTGTGAAACCTTGCAGTTGCGGCCAGGTTTAGATTACCATATGATTCCAGCAAGGTGCTGAACGCTAGGAGTGACAAGGAACACTGAATCTCTTCAGAGACATGTGTTGGCCAAACCCTGAAAGACGTGCGTTCCGAACTAACAGAGAATATAAAGGACGTGTGTGTATGCAACTTATGCCGAGTCTGTGGGGCAAGATTTACTTACCCGGTCCGTTCGGATCCAGGGGCGGCTTCTGCGTGGATTCGTGTCCCGCGGGCTTCTCACAGTGATGTCACAGTACAGGAATAATACACCCTGTGATGTCACAGTACAGAGATAATACACACAGTGATGTCACAGTACAGGGATAATACACCGTGTGATGTCACAGGACAGAGATATCACCCACAGTGATATCACTGTACAGAAATAAAATACACAGAGATATTATATCACAGTACATGGATACAGAAAGGGGGGGCTCTGCCGGACATTTCTTTATAAAGGGGGGCTCTGCCAGACATCAAAGAGTAGTTGCTGCATTTCCCACCCAAGGCTTATACTCGAGCCAATAAGTTTTCTCATTTTTTTAGGGTCTTCAGCCCTCCGCTCGGCTTATACTGGAGTATATACGGTAACCCCTTTAAAATGTGAGGTTGGGACCATCGGTGCATTCACTTACTTCTAGAACTTTTAGTTAGGTCCATAGTGAACAGAACTCTAGTACTGGACATTCCTGGTACCAGAGGTGGTGAAATACGGTGGATTAGGGCAGGACTGTAAGATCCTCCTGATGGGATGGGGAGTCCTGGAGACCAGTCCTGGTAGAAGTATAACTCCCATCCTCCTCTTGTGTGTTGCAGACGCTGTGCTTGTACTCTTCATCCTGTATTACAGCGGCAGTATGCGGAGCGCCTTGTCCTACTCCGGGATGTATCCTTTATCTGAGCCTAAATCCTGAGCGTGTGAATGTGGCCATATGATACATCAGGGCAGGGGCCCCGCGTCTCATTAAGGGATTGTTTGGAAATCTTAACTTGCACATTAGGTTTTTTGGTCTCTGGAACATTTTGGTGCTGAAGAAATGGATCATAGACGTGGCCCTGGTGAGTATCATCTCTTATCGGACTACCCCCAATACATCATATGCCATAAGTGTCACATAAATACTGGTCCTGCCTATGGGACTTGCAGCTACTAACACACACAAAGATATGTGTTTAGAATGTATTTCACCTTGTACTAATCCAACTAAGGACAAATCTTTGTTTGTGTGAGTTGTTCTTAGCAGCTGGACTGTGAAAAAATGCATTCCAGGATTGTAGCCTTGGACTTGTTGCACTGGTGTGTGAGACCTCTTCACAGCACAACCTCTCCTCATTGCTTCTGTTTAGATATTATGTGAGGGGCTGGGAATCCGTTTGCATGCAGAGCTCAAATAACATAAGCAGTGTGAGGACATCCCTCCAGTGCTTCAAGTCAAGCTACAATCCTGGAATATAAATACAGTTTTTTCACACTCCTGTTGCTACTAACAACATATGCAAATATATATGTTAAGATGGATTAGTACAAGGTGAAATCCATTCTAACGTAATGTTTGGATGTCAGCCATAACTACACTATTCATTCCAATACAGAGTATAGGGAAGCACAGCCCAGGAGGGAACAGCTACAACACCAGATGAAATCAAATGGGATTTCTGTATCTATATAGTAGCAGTATATACACTTATGGCATAGGATACCTTATATACTTGTGACTAGTCCCTCTGACTGCTGTATCTTCTCTCTTCTCACAGAATTTATGTACTTTGATAAGTGCATCCAGCAAGTTCCTCCAGCTGCAGCATCTCTGGCGCACACAGGACTCGGGCCAGGCCAGTGCACTGACATGGGCCATGGCCACGTACACCTGTGTTAGTAAGTACCATTCATTATAAGGTAGATTCTGATGATATGTTTATAACATTGCGCTCCCAGGCCATCAAAGGAAATCTACCATCAAAATTCTGCATGATAAACCAGATCCAGGCACCGTGACTGCGGTAATCTTTTTATATTTGTTATCCGTGGCCTCCTTCCTTCTAAAATCCAACTTTTATAATTATGCTAATGAGTAAGAGCCCATCTGTGCTATAGCTTCACAGACTGTTACACTGCGCAGAAGTATTTCCTTCCCCAAAGTGTGAGATTAGATCAGGCAGAGGGGAGGGGAGTGTAACAGTTTTGGAAACTACAGCATGGAGGAGCTATGGTAACACCTCCAAACCCTTCTGGCTCATTAGCATAATTATAAAAGTTTATTTTAGAAGGAATGGGTCCATGGATAACAAAGATTACCACAGTCGCGGTGTCTGGATCTATGATTAATGTCCCTGGATTATCATTATGGATTTTGATGGTGGATTTCCTTTGAAGTTTAGTAAATACCTGGAATCACTTGGAAAATAATGATTTTATGAGTGTTGGAAACCTTCTGAAAAAAATGTATTTAATAGTTTTTTTTCCCCTTGGTTATTAAAAATTTGTTATATTTTCAGGTAGCAATTTTCTTTGATTTTATTTTTTTTGTATTTTTTTTGTTTACAATCTGCCACTAGTTGCAGACATATATGGAGCAGGTACATCCAGTAATACATGGTGGGTGTGAGGTTTCAGGATTGTAGCTTCTCGAAGTGCACAGGGGGCGTGTCCTCACACTGCTGTGCTCTTGGCTCTCTATATGGAAATGCTGCACTGTTTTTCTGTATATAAATATCATATACCATAGCAGAGGGCAGGGTGGTGAAACAGTCAAATACCAAGAGCACAGCAGTGTGAGGAGACTCCTCAATGCTCCAAGTACAACTACAATTATTTTTCACAGTCCTGCTGCTACCAACAAAACACACACAAGAGTATGATTATGCAGTCTTCCTTTTTATAGACGGATGTAGAGCATAGAGGTGCAGGCAGCAGCACGGACGGCTAGGTGAAGGAGTTGCACAAATACTACATTAGCGAAATGATGGGATATATTTAATCACATTTTTATGAAACATTTTACACCATCTCCACCAATGCAGCGGTGCCCAGAGGAGGCCAAATGACATGAATCCAGTGGAAATCTTTTAAAAGTTTTTTTCTTTACTTTCAGCGAGGATATTTACAACATGGATGACCACGGGAGACATTGCAGGTAAGTCACAGGAGCGGAGAGTCACTAAATATTCTGGGTTACTACATATGAATTTATGGGATTTTCATACAACCTCCTTGTATCCCAAAAATTTTATTGGTTTGGCACACCACCAGACGGAGATTCAAGGCGATGTCCTCTGTGACCACACAGGTGCACGAGCCATCAGTATCACAGGGCGTAATAAGAGCCACGTGATAATGCACCTGTGTGACATCACATGACCATGGTCATATTTCCGTCCACTGGAAGTAAACATAGAAGCTTTCTATAGCAGGACAGCAAGCAGAGATCTAGAAAACTGTGAGGAATTGATACAAAAAGTATATGGGTAAATGGTGTAACTTTTTCATACACTAAGAATATCAGTTAGTTGCTAAAAGTGGACAGCCCCTTTAAGGGAATTTTTGTGATCTTGGAGCCTTCAGTGAACTTTCCATACATCTTTTCTGAAAAAGAGGCTTTAAATCCGAGGTGTAGAGCGAGGGGTGAGCCTAAACTTTCAGTTGCCTGAGGCGAGCTATAGAGCGCCTCCCCCTCTGTCCCATCCAGTAGTTATATCTCAGGTGAATTTTTTTAGGAAGTGGGTTCTCTACGCAGTGTCTCGCCCCCATGCTGACCTCAAGTGTGATGGGACTCTATTTTTAAGTGTCAGGTGCTGCTTTGTGATTATGCTCCTTATGCCGCCCCACATCATGCTACAGGTGGTGCCGCCTGAGGCAAATGGCTCAACTCACCTCATGGCTGGTTCACCCCTCTGTAGAGTTCAAGTCATTTGTTTATCTTGTAACACAACCACTTTCTGTAATAAAATGATCCATTTCTCCTTTCAGTTCTGGTGAGGTTCATTGTAATGTTAATCCTGAACTGCTGGGTCGTGATCACCATCGTGAAATATAGGAAGAAGCCCGAGGACAAGAAGAAGGAGGACTGAGGCGTCACATGCCTTTACACAGACCTCTCCCCTATAGGGACCGGTTATGTCTGTAATGGGGTCATGGACCGTACAACCAAAGGTTTATCTGTTATCTGTTACCAGTTGCTTGGATTTGATGTTACTACGTTTATGTAGACAAAGTGTTTTGCATTGTACATTGCCTTTGATGAACCTCTCTATTCCCCCGTAGGGAAACGGCTTACATAGCAATTCCTTAAATATCCTCAAAATCAATATCCATGTGAAGTACAGTTGTGTCCTCCTAAATCTTTCCAGAGTCTAATACTATCAAACACATAAGCTGCTGATCACAACACATAGATCCAGAACAAGGTAGAGGAGGACACATCTGTACGAGAACAATCCAGTGTCCCAAAAATCTTCTATGGAGGCCCACAAAGGGTTTCCATCATGGCTTCCTACAGAAGACCTGAGAGGAGGCAATATGGCCGGCTATGGGTCTACAATACACAGACAATGATAGGTCAGGGATTTTTAGTTCATTATTTTAACATCTCCTTCTCTCTCCCCCCACAGACTACTGTACAGGGGATATGTGATGTGTATATGTGGTGGTGGGTGGTCCAGGAGATGGGTTACATATACATGTGGTGGGATTGTGATTAATAGAAGGTGGGGTTTTACATTATAGTGGTGCTACCGGGGACTTCTCGGATATGGGTTTAGCCTCCTCCCTGTGGTGCTCTGGGGCTTAAACACTAGGATGTGGGTATACATGTAACATCGTGGTGCTGGGGACCGTCTCGGGTGTGGTACATGTACATGTTGGGTGATGGGGAGTATAGGAGGTGGGTTACATGTATATGTGGTGGTGGGTGGTCCAGGACGTGGGTTACATGTATATCTGGTGCTTGGGTGTGGGGAATCTTACATTTGTAAAAGTTTTATTTCAAAGGGAACCTGTCATCTGGTTTTCACCATTAAACCTAGTGACAGGTTCCTGCAGCAGTCTGCTTTGTAAAAAAAAACCCCATAGCTCAGATTTAGATAAAAATCATTTTAGAAAAAAAGTTTCGGCAAGCCATGTGGTGTGTCTTCTCTTCAGCCAAGTCACCATGTGATACAGCACAGCTCCCTCATCCCCCCTCCCTCATAAATGAGGTAGTCGAGAGAGAATGGACTTGGCTGTGTGTGACTCGCTGAAGAGAATTCCTTAGGGAGATAAGGGAATCATTCTGCTGAAGAGAAGACACACCCCTGTAACTTACCAAGGTGCCAGCAACAATTTTTTTTAAGTGATTTTAGCTAGTACTGATTTATGGATTTTAATACACAAAAAAAAAAATTGAGGCACAGTATAAAGATTTCTATGGGGATCTGTTATTAGGTATAATGGTGGAAGCCTGATGACAGGTTCCCTTTTAAGCTTTTTAATCCTAAATACGTATAAGGGACCCTGTCCTAGACTTTTCTCCCATTGAGGTAGGGGAATGGAATATAATTCTAGAATTTTGTTTTAATGTAAAATCTCGGCTGTCTACATATATAATAAAAAAACTCATCCAAATTCATGTAAAAATGAGCAGAGAAAAGTCAGATTTTACTGAAGATGAGTCAAGTTTAGAGGCTGCATGGGCGGTGTCACTCCAGATGCCTATCAATACAACTCAAACAATAAATTACCTGCCCCAGCAGCCAAGTAATGTGTATGGTGACCTAAGACTTGGGGCAGATTGACATATTCATGGCTCATCCATTGATGTAGTATCTTTAAACTGAACATCATTTCACTTGTGGGAACAAGCCTGGAAAGACTGTAGTCATATTACAGGACCCAGACCCCGTGTTTTTCGAGGAAACCGATCCTTGATCCCTATACATTCCAATTTACTTGAAGCACAGGAGGTCCTGGATGGACATACAGACGTACAATGCGGCTGGTCACAGCTTGTTTGCACTATATAAAGATTTTATTTTTGCAGTTTTAATAGGCTTTTACGTGTTAAAATTCTTGTTATTCCTTGTTCAGCTGATTTCTATAGGTTTCCATTATCTTCTCTTCTATGCACGTTGCTCTTTAGCTCCCAGATTTTGATACAAAACTCAGGCCGACTACTGGATGTGACGGAATTGGAGATAAATAAATAAAATGAAACCTATTAATTCCTAGTGTTGTATTTATTTATTCATGTGAAAAAATTGTGCATGGCTGGAAGACGTCTTTACAGAAAGAGGAGTGATGCTGCATGAACACTAAGGCAAGCTAGCCCATTATTCAGTAAATAAAACTTGAACCCTAAGCGATAAGATTGTTATCCCTTATCCTGTGAAGGCAGACCGTAATAGAAAGGCAATATATATTCCCTATCCTGTGGAAGCAGACCGTAATAGCGAGGCAGTGTATATCCCCTATCCTGCGGAGGCAGACCGTAATAGCGAGGCAGTGTATATCCCCTATCCTGTGGAGGCAGACTGTAATAGAGAGGTAGTATACATTACCTATCCTGTGGAGGCAGACTGTAATGAGGCAGTATATATCCTATATCCTGTGAAGGCAGACCTTAATAGAGAGGCATTATATATCCCCTATCCCATGGAGGCAGGCCGTAAAAGAGAGGCAGTGTGTGTGTATATATATATATCCTATCCTGTGGAGGCAGACTAAGAGAGGCAGTATATATCCTATATCCTGTGAAGGCAGACCGTAATAGAGAGGCAATACTGTATATATCCCCTATCCTGTGGAAGCAGACCGTAATAGGGAGGCCCATATATATTGCCTAACTTGTGGGGGCAGAATATACTAGAGAAGCAGAATATTCTCAATATAATGAAATACTTTACATGTGAATTGCAGTATATTGTGTTCAGACCTACTGGAATGCAAGTACCCTAGGTAGAGTGAAATAACAAAAAAAAAAGGGGGTTATGAAAATTCAAAAATCACCCCGTCTCTGGAAAACACACAAAAATAAACTGATAATAATCATAAACACATTGCAAATGTTCAAAACTTTTATCCAATGCCATTAACAATCCCTCCTCCGCTTTTTTTGCTATTTAAGAAATTTAAAAAAAAATTGTCCAAAAAGTTGTACAGTTGTCCAAATGAGAGCAATATGTCATCCCGCACACTTTGCCGAGCTCCGTACTCAAAGGTCCACGGACCGTTAGTTAATGAGCCCCAGATAGTTTTTGCTGCATATCTTGACTTTGATTGTCACTCCCCGTCACGTCATCGCGGAGTGACGATCTGCCTCCATGACAGCCTCAGGTCTTTGTAAGACCCAAGGCTGTATGATTTCTGGCTATTTGTTACAATGTGCAGTGGCACAGTGTAATAAATTTGTAGTAAAATCCCCATATACTGCCAGACTGTATGCTAGGATCAGACAGACAACCTAGGTTTAATGTACCCCTGGGATACAATAGTAAAAAATATATATACACACACTAAAAATTCACCCCCCTTTCCCTAGAACTGATATAAATGTAAAAATCATCAACACGTCAGATCCCGCCGCATCCCAAAATTTCCGATGTAATAAAATATAATACTGGTTATTCTAGGAGTTTACCCCTGTGACAGAAAATAGCGCCAAAAATAAAAAAATACACTTTTTGCCTTTTTGCAAACATTCTATAAAAAGTGATCAAAAGGCCGTACAGTCCTCAAAATGATAGCATTTAAAACATCATGTAAAGTCGCAAGAAATTACACCACCCACAGCTCCGTAAACCGAAGTGTGAAAAAGTTATTAGCGCCAGAAGACAGCAAAATGAAGATTCTTTTTGTACAGGAGGTTCTAATTTTTGTAAAACCTGTATAAATTTTGTATCCCCGTGATCGCACCGACCCGAAGAATTTAGTAGACCTGTCATTTGGTGCGCCCGTAAAATCCAAGCCCACAGGAAAACATCGCAAATTCATTTTCCCACCAATTTCATTGCTTTTGAAATTTTTTTCCCGCTTCCCAGCCATGGAACATTAAATACCGTCACTATGAAGTACAATTTATCACGCAAAAAACAAGGCCCCACAAAGCTCTACAAATGGAAAAATAGAAGTTATAGAGTTTTGATGGTGGGGAGTAAAAAATTAAAACTCAAAAACTTAAAGAGGACCTGTCATTCAAAATGTCGGCACTAGGAGCTGCTTACTAAACTAAGCAGCTCCTAGTGCTTGAACAAACGCCGCAGTGTTAGAAGGATAGCGTTACTGGAAACCTCCGGTAACGCTATCTAACACTGCAGCGGGGTACAGTGTAATCATCGGACCACTCGCAAAGCGGTTCGATGTATTCATGAGGGGGAGGTCCGAGGTGCTGCCTCTTCCCCGGACCGCCCCGCTCTCTTCATGCCCCACGCCCCAACCCCGCCTCCTACATTGTACCCCACCGCAGTGTTAGTGGAGGCTTCCGGTAAAGTGCCGGAATTTTGGGCGACAGGTCCTCTTTAAAAAGGTCTTAGCGTTAATGTTATTATAAAACTATATAAATTTGGCATCTCCGAGATTGTACTGAACCAAAGAAATACTGTGCATGTCATCTGAGAGCGTGGAAATGAATGGAACAAAAGACACGTTTAATGATTTACTAATTAAGAAATAATAGATTCAACTTAACTGGTTTAGTAAAAGGGCCATGAGCTGTAACACATGGAATCTTCAACTATTAATGTGTCCGAGACAAAAGTTCCAAGACTCATAACTGAAGAGGATAGACCTCTAGACAGCATTATAGACCAGGAACAGAGGCGCCAGGTCATTGCCACATTTATGGTTCAACGTCTGGCTGGTAGACCAAGATCAATCAAGCTCCTTCTGTTGACCCCCTAAACTTGGTACATAAGGTCCGATAGAACGTATGACGACAATTCATCATATTCATCTGGTGATCCCTCCGCGCCACCTCTCGATAATTCCACTTTGCATTGTTAAACTGGTGGAGGGCTGCGCCTGTGGTGATTGGTAGTGGAATCGTGATCCAACACTTCAACGATTCTGGTGCTTTCAGTTTGCAACAAACAGGGCTGGCTTCAGCACCAGGCAAACCCAGAGCTGCTGGCGGGGCCCTGCAGCCGAATCTCAGTCCCCAGCAGCGCAGCATATATAATAGAAACACGATGGGGCTGTATATAAATAAACTATGATGATATGGCTGCTTGGGAATGATAATCCAGGGAATATTTTAATTAGTTTATACATTTTTAATGCCGCCACGTGAGTGCATGGCAAAGAGGCCCACTGAGGTCCTGTTGCCCAGGGGGCTTCTGAAACCTTGGTAGCAAATGTGTGATAACTGGAACGTCAATGAACAGGAGGCATCTCACTAGAATTGATCTGATTTTTGAGGTTTCATGTGGCTCCAAAAATTTGCTTATAATCTGAAATTTTATACCCCTCCTATATGTCACAGATTGGTGCCAGATGTTTGATAATTTCCTCATTGGCGATAGTCACTGCTTCCTTGATTTGCATAACGTTATGGCATATTCTTTTTGGTGCTGCGAATGAGTGACAGCTCAGATAATATAAGGAAACAGGAATACAGAAGACACGAGGCACCGAGTGACAGCATGTATCAGAATACAGGAGACATGAGGCACCGAGTGACAGCATGTATCAGAATACAGGAGACATGAGGCACCGAGTGACGGCTCGTATCAGAATACAGGAGACATGAGGCACTGAGTGACGGCTCGTATCAGAATACAGGAGACATGAGGCACTGAGTGACAGCATGTATCAGAATACAGGAGACATGAGGCACCGAGTGACGGCTCGTATCAGAATACAGGAGACATGAGGCACCGAGTGACGGCACAGATCAGAATACAGGAGACATGAGGCACTGAGTGACAGCATGTATCAGAATACAGGAGACATGAGGCACTGAGTGACATCACGGATCAGAATACAGGAGACATGAGGCACCGAGTGATGGCTCGTATCAGAATACAGGAGACATGAGGCACTGAGTGATGGCTCGTATCAGAATACAGAAGACATGAGGCACCGAGTGACAGCACGGATCAGAATACAGGAGACATGAGGCACGGAGTGACAGCACGGATCAGAATACAGGAGACATGAGGCACTGAGTGACAGCACGTATCAGAATACAGGAGACAGGAGGCACTGAGTGACAGCACAGATCAGAATACAGGAGACATGAGGCACTGAGTGACAGCACGGATCAGAATACAGGAGACATGAGGCACAGAGTGACAGCATGTATCAGAATACAGGAGACATGAGGCACTGAGTGACAGCTCGTATCAGAATACAGGAGACATGAGGCACCGAGTGACGGCTCGTATCACATATTAAGGAGAAATAAGGCACTTACAGCTGCTAACACATAAAGGACAAGTGGCAGCTGAGGACATGATATAAGGCACATGAGGCACCGCTCTGAGCACATATGGGCCACATGGCACTCAGTGACAGCTCCGAGCACATAAGAGACACGAGGCGCTCAAGGCTACATGTTATATTTTATTGTCAATATGGTTAACATTTTATCATACTGCTTTTCTGTATAAAACATGCACTTTGAGGGATATTTAGGCGTACAGCATGAACGAGCCCACATAAATTATATTTATATATATACTTTGTTTTTCTTAATAAGACCATGTAAAAATAATTCCAATAAGCACCTCCGAGGTCCTTATTACTCTCAGTTATTTTTTGTATTTTTTTCCTTTTTACAACCCGGTAAAAATTCCTCTTCCGACTCGTCCTTTATTTTTCGTCGTTTCTGAGCGGGCGTTTTCTCGCAGCCATTCAGCGTCTCTTTTAACTCTCGGCCTCTCTCGTTTTTTCCTTTGCCTTCTTTTTTCTGTTTTATGCCATTGTCGCCATGTTTTCTTTTTCCCTTTTCTTCCCTTTCCTACTTCTCCCTTTTTTCCCTGGCCTTTCTATCGGTGCTCGTCTTTTGTCTCCCCCTCTCCTATTTTTTGGTTGACTCTTTTTTCGCGCTCTTCCATGCCCTGCTAGGTTTAAAAAAAAAACTTGCTTCGATATGAAAGATTCGATAACCTCGGCCGGTGTGTGGAAGACAGTTTCTGAAATATTAAATATCCTACGTAACGGGTGCTCGTGAGCCACGGGTTTATGATGCGGTGGTGTGTGGGGTGGGTGCGCTAGAAAAACACTTAAAAAAAAAAAAACATTTATTCAATCCTTTCTCTGAGGAGATAAAAACACAAACCGAGGCAAGCGACTGGAAAAAAAAAAAAAAAATAGCACTTATTCGATACCCTCTTCTTCCTGGAAAGGGGCGGAAACGGTAGAGGCAGCCATGTTGTGGGTTATTGTAGTAGTCATGAGAATACAGCCATCTCTAAGGCACCAGAAACGGGTAAGAAGTCAGTCAAAATTACCCAAATTTTTCAACAGTTCCCTGTACAATACCGCCGTCTATTTACATACACTACAATATGTCTCCCCCTATTTAGGGCGGGCAGAGTCTACTGTGTAGCGGACAAAATTTCCCCACAAAAAACTGTGGTCGCCCAAACACGAAGCCAAGACCGATAAGTCGAGAAATAACGATATTCTAATAAACTATATGTATAAGGTAGATTACGGTGTCAATCTGCTGCATTTACACAAATACATACCCCGCCCACAAAATGGCTGCCGCTACTTGGGTCCATTTTCGTTTCATTTAGACATATAGGGCTGGAGTTACAAAAGTAAACGTCGACTCTCACACTGCCAGGACAAGTGCACGCTAGAACGGGGTATACATGTGGAGATAGAAGGAAGTATCTATGTCTGGAAGAAGTAGATTAGTGCTCAGACTGTAGGTGTAGTTTCCGGGGACAGATACCTCAAACCAACTCAGAGTGACGACCGTCCGCAATCAGTAAACTTTCATGAGTACACAACAAAGAGGAGGTGTGGTGGTCAGGGGGGGGGGGGGGGGGGTGGGGGGGGGGGGGGGGGGGGGGGGGGGTGTGTGGGGGGGAACTGCGCTCCCAGCTAAGATGTGCGACACTTCGCCGTCGCTATGAGCTAATAAGCCAACAAGGCCGGACTAGTGTATTGGAATGGTCAAAACCAGTTTGTGACACTTGTAGTCTTCTTTTTTGATTACAGGGCATACCAGATATTTTTTGAAAGAAGATAGTGTAGTTACAGCAGGGCTTGGAGACTGAATGTGCTCAGTGCTTGCGTCCAAATTTTGCAATTTGTTGTTGTTGTTCGTGCGTTGTTCCGGCTCTTGGGAGTCAGGTGCAGAGGGGTGACGTCTATGGGCCTTTGACATGGGTGTCATAGTCACAACCGCAGGGATGGGTCGTTGGTTCAAGGTAGGTTACAAAAAAATAGCAAGGGGCGGGTGGCGTTCTCACAAATCCGATGCCGTCCGGACGTCAGTTGGCTACAAACTATATATACAAAAAACGGTTTGAGGAGCTCATTTTATAGGCCGAGGCTGAGCTACGCGAAGCACCAAAACCGTTTGTGGAAGCCCATTGGTGATGTTCCGAAGGCCTGCCCTGTAGTTGATCATTTTTTAGGAGAAAACTTATTGGGGAAAGCGTCGTTTCCTACATTAAAATCTTACCCGTAGGTCATCGTCCTTTTCCAAGCTTCGACGTCGAACTCAGCTTCGGAAAAGTTTCATAGGGAGTGTAACCCGGGTATTAATCCCGGGTAGGGGTCTAACGTTATCACAGTGACTTTGACCATGAGCCACTATAAGAAAATAACGATTATGAAATCTGTTTCCTCTATTACGTACTAATGGCAAGCATCACCACTTTTTTTTTGTAAACAGCTACTGATATATTAAAAACACTAGCACCCACAGTCTCTTTTCGAAAATATAGTTTTTTTTTAAACTTTTTCTTGCGGATATTTTGGACCCCCACCTATTTTGCTTCAGTCTTATGTAACTTTTGTTTTCTATCGACTTTGAGGGTGTCAAGAAATATCTTCTTGAAATGGGCACTGCATTCACAGAAGGCAGTTAACTGGAAGAAAAGAAGGAGACGATTAGAGACAAAGAGGACGACAAAAAAATCAAATAGCAAAAATATATCCCACAAATTCAAGCCAAACTGTAACATATCTTCAAAAGACTACGCAATGTTTACTAAGGGAAAACCTGTTCAACAAGAGTTTTAAAACCTCCCAAAATATCCTTTCCTAGAAACTCCGTTGTTTATGTGAACATCTCACCAAACCATTTACCCCATTATTAAAAAAATAAACCTCCCTCAAGTCAGCGCAATATGACTCTTCTCAACTCATTTGTTTTACAAGAGATGAGTCAATTTAAAATGTGCATCGATTCACGAAGCCCATATATTGGTTCTTGTGGTACTAGAAACCAAGCCGTTTTGTCGTCATATTATAGGAGGATGGGAAATCTTTCTTTCAGGCATCACATCAGGCTTATGGTTTTGTGGGCTACCGAACGGGATTACGATAGGCTATATACATGGATTTGAATTAAGCGATGATCCAGTTCCCGCCTATTTTGTAACCACCTGTATGTCGCAGGTTCCGCAGTTGCACGCTGATGCGATTGCAGATTTTTATGATTTAACTGACACAAAAAGCTAGATGCTATAGAGGTAGACTACACGGCCACCTAAAACTGTGATCCACCTCAATGTGAAAATGAGGTGAAGAAGAGTCATATTGCCTGTCTTTTGAGGGACACTTTTTTGTTTTACTAGTTTGAGAATGATTCACATAAACAGAGGAATTTAGAAACAAGATTTCATCCCTGACCTGAGGGAACTAGTAGGTTAGTGGCGTAAAATCTGGTGACAGGTTCCCTTTAAGAGCCTTACAAGATCAGTAATTGTTGGACTGGCAGGTCCCCCACTGAGTATTGCCGCTCTATACTATAGAAGCCTGGGAAATTATTGGGCCTACGTTCTGCAATTTCTGACGCTCCCACAGCATTGAATGGAGCGACAGCAAATACTCTCATCTGCTGCTCCATCCATATGTAAGAACAGGCAGCCCTTTCCCCGTAATGCTGGATCCAGCAGGTCGACTTGCACCCATCAGTATGTTACAATGATCGTAAAACCCCATTTAACAAAAAATCTAACAAAATAAAAAATAGACGAACATTCTAAAATATTTGTATCGAACTTAATTTTTAAGGAAAAAAAATAAGCACTGCAAAACAAAACACTCCAAAACTAGCACACAAAAAAAGCAAAAAGCACACAGCAAAATCTGCAATGTAGATGTGCTGCGAACCGCAACCTGCATGAACTACAGCCGATTCAGGACTAGGTCATAGAGGGGAAAATATCATTATTTTGATAAACTAGGGACCGTTACTCATAGATCCAGGCACCGTGACTGTGGTAAACCTGACTCTATTCGGCAATTTGCTGTAAAGTAAAGAACATTAAGCAAAGTGGATGAATCCAGACAGGCCCGAGCCATTTCTGCACATGACACTCGCCTACAGTCAAGAGAAGTCCCCGGATTCCTTACCGGGATTACCGCCTGCATCTCTTCAATCGTCCTCTGGTACATTGATGACCATGCGGGAAAGTTTTTTTCCCTCTCGGATTCAACTCCAATTGCAGTCCTATTCTCCTTCTCCTCCTGCGCACATCAGTGTCAGGTCCTCCTTGCGAATTGGGATTTTCCTGTCATTATCGCGGCTAGTTTTGTTCACGGCCTAATAAATCAGAAGTGGAACAAAAACGGTTTAGTAACGGCCACATGTGTCTCTATTGGGTGGCATAAACACTGACAATTGTCAACAATCCCTAGAGTGGTGGCGAATATTGTGTATACTATATGCTTATAGTTTGCAGTAATATCTGGCTACTATATTGTCAGAGTTACTTGTGACACCTATGACAGTCGAAGTTGGCTTTCAACTAGGTGTATTTTACCTGAGTCTTAAGGGTTCTCCAGTCAGCAGCCTTGCTTCTCAAACTGTGTCTAATGAGATTGATATTGGTTCTGCTTCCTTCAATGTGATTTCTTAAGTAACAAAACGTGTAAACACTCTGTTCGCACATTAACTTCCCTGTCTTTCAGATATTGTGCTAAATGAATCAATCTTTAAGAAGTCTCTAAAGATTCCAAACTGTGTAGATACAATGGAAGAATTCATCATTCATTGACTTTAAAACTCACCTTACTACGATAAGACACACCAGAAAAATTTAGAGTCCCCCAAAAGGGAAAATATATTGTTACCCAAAAAAGAAGATTTCCGTAGCACATCCACATAAAATAAAAATGATTATTCTCCCTTTGTGTTCTGGCAGGTCCCCCACTGAGTATTGCCGCTCTATACTATAGAAGCCTCGGAAATTATTGGGCCTACGTTCTGCAATTTCTGACGCTCCCACAGCATTGAATGGAGCGACAGCACATACTCTCATCTGCTGCTCCATCCATATGTAAGAACGGGCAGCCCTTTCCCCGTACTGCTGGGTCCAGCAGGTGGACTTGCACCGATCAGTATGTTACAATGATCGTAAAACCCCATTTAACAAAAAATCTAACAAAATAAAAAATAGACGAACATTCTAAAATATTTGTATCGAACTTAATTTTTAAGGAAAAAAAATAAGCACTGCAAAACAAAACACTCCAAAACTAGCACACAAAAAAAGCAAAAAGCACACAGCAAAATCTGCAATGTAGATGTGCTGCGAACCGCAACCTGCATGAACTACAGCCGATTCAGGACTAGGTCATAGAGGGGAAAATATCATTATTTTGATAAACTAGGGACCGTTACTCATAGATCCAGGCACCGTGACTGTGGTAAAGGTCCAGTCATCATTAAAAATTGTACATGGTGTACAGTAGGTCCAGACCTACTGTACACCATGTACAATTTTTAATGATGACAAAATAAAGGAAAGAATCATTATTTTATCTGGATGTGCTACGGAACTCTTCTTTTTTTGGATCCTGCATGCATAAAGCCAGCTATACGTGTGCACTCCAGCCATAGGAGCCTCCACCACCTCAGGACAAGCCAGAGTAAGTGAAAACTTTCTTTTTCTTAGTTATATTTTACACCAATTCCTTGTTGGTCACACACAAGCACAGCACAGACAGCTCTGCTACACCCATTCATTCATAGACACAGATTGTTACATACATAAACACACTCAGTAATGCTACACACATACACAGCACTGCTATATAGAGACAGCACTGCTATACACACACTGCACTACTAATACATGTATATATAGTATATACATATATATATATATATATATATATATATATATACACACACACACACACACACACACACACACACAAACAAACCTCTTTTTTACCATCCACAACTTCTCTGGACCCATCCCCATGCAGCATGAAAGGGTTTAAGGACCTTACAGTGATGCAGGAAGCAGGTGATTGGTCACATGCTTCTGACATCACTCTACATCCTGCAGTAATATTTATGTACGGACATGCTGGGCAGGGAGAGATGGAGAGCAGTGCAGAGGCTCTGCTCTTTCAGAGATTCTGTGAAGAGCTTTGTCAGCGCTTCACCCAATCTCCAGGACAGCAGTCAGGAGGGTCTGGCAGTGCTGGGCCCTCCTGCCCTTCGTACTATAAGACGCTCTTTTATAAAGAGGTTTTTTCTTGCTAAAAATGTGTCCAATTGTTTGAAAAATACGGTACATTCTAAGAAAATTGATTCTCGGAAGATAACAAATTAGCTCATTTCCATCAATGAAAGGTAACTTACGTTCTTGGGCATCTTTGAGTTTGTTGTTCAGGTCCTCCTTCTCATTAGCCAAATTGGCCACATCAGTAGTCAACGTTTTGTTGGCTTCCTCAAGCTATAAGATAGGATAGAAAAAGACTGTTACAATTGTGCTGTGTATATTGCTAGCCATAAATGAGTTTTCCAGTAAAGGATGTTGAGCCATCACATTATCTTAAAGGTATGCGGCAATATGGCCACAAACAGCCTCCAACCTGTTATTCAAGACAATGGCAGGATCACAATGATGCCCTTCTATATTCTGGAGGATTCTGTGTTGCACAGAAATTGATCTTTAAATGCTGTATTCACATTAGCAGTAAGGAGTCACAGGGGAGGAGAATAGCCATTGGGCTCCTCCTCCTGGGTTAATAATCACCCATAGTCCAGGTCTATCATCACACCAAATGCATGTAGTCTTTGATGATGTACTAATCCTTAATTTTTCACAACAGGAACACTCCACACTTAAAGGAACACTCCAGTGAAAGCCGGTTCATTAAAATTATACCTTATGCTTAGCCTGAAGGGAGAAGCATGACTCCAGTTTCTAGTCATGCTCCTCCCTTCAGACCCTGCACCATGCATTACTCAAATGAATAAATTACTGAAGTGTCCCTTTAATATTTGTTTATCCCCCCAGACTATATCTCAAGCTGCTATGCAGATTGATATATAGTAGCAAGCAATAGACTAGGTGTTGAACAGGTGATGAATTTTAGACTAGTCCCTATAAGCTTCCCACCAACATTCAAGAACCCACGTACAGAATTAATGGTGGTGTATTTCTCTGCAAGCTCCTGCTTATGACGCGCCATCATCTCCTTGATCTCCAGCTCCTTCATGATCTTCTCCTTCTCCAGGTCGGAGTACTGCTCTTCAGCAATGGAGCGTGCGAGCTGTTCGGAGTCGGCCTTGGTCAATGTGATCTCGAGCTGAGCAGCCAGCGAGTCCCTGGAAATAAAGATAGGAAATGTTACATTTTAATTAAAAAAGTTTATTTTGAATAAATTTGGTCTATACCTCCTATGAGTACCTAAGTGTTGCCATAGTAGCAGACTACAAACAAATAGCAGAGAATTTTTTTAATTAAAGTGAAACAAGACGAAAATTACAAGGACTGTAGGAGAACAATGCCCAAAACCATTAAAATGCAGGCTATATTAAAAAATGTCCATTTTGGGAGTTTGTCTAGTAATTTTGGGACATTAAAATTTTCCTCATTATAATGAATATGATCTCATGGAAATTACAAAAGTGGTGTTACTCAAAGGGGTTGTCCAGAGGTTAAAAAAATATGTCTGCTTTTTCCAAATCAGCGCCACACCTGACCAAGGCAAGTTCTGGCATTGCAGCTCAGCTGTATACAAATGAACAGAAGAACTTACAGGGGTGTTCCCATTTCAGCAAATTAATGTTATTGATTATATCATGGAAAATTATACAATTTTTCAATATACTTTATGTCAATTCCTTGTGGTTTTTTCAGGATAACAGAAAGCAGAGATCCAATAGAAAGCTTCTATGTTTACTTCCTGTGGACAGAAATCTGACCATGGTCACACAGGTGCACGACTCATTAGTATCACAGAGAGTAATCAGAGCCGTGTGATATAACGAGCCGTGCACCTGTGTGACCATGGTCAGATTTCTGTCCACTGGAAATAAACAATAAAGCCTCCTATAGAATGACAGCAAGCAGAGATCTAGAAAACCGTGAGGAATCCATACAGAAAGTATATAGGAAAATTGTATAACTTTGTATTATTAAAACAATAACATTTCTTTGCTGAAATGGTACTACCCCTTTAATGCAATACCACACATTACCCATGGTCAGGTGTGGCGCTTTTTTTTTTTTTTTTTTGGAAGAAAACAGACATGTTTCTCAACCCCCCTTTAATGATTCAAATGACTTACCTCTCTTCCTGTAGTTCCTGAACTTTCTGCTGCATCTCTTTAGAAAGTTTTCCTTGGTCTTCACATTCTTCCTTTAGCTCCCGCACCTGAGTCTTGTACAACGTCTGTCCAAACAATGAGCAAGAAAGAAAATTGTGTGGTTTTTTTTAATTAAACGAAGTGTAAATTTTAGTTAAAGGGGTTTTCCCATTACAGCTAATTAATGTTATAGTTTATAAAAAGTTTTCCAATTTTCCAATATATTGTGTCAATTCCTTGCAGTTTTCTAAATCTCTGCGTGCTGTCATTCTATAGTAAGCTTCTGTGTTTACTAGCAGTGGACAGACATCTGACCATGGTCACACAGGTGCACGGCTCGTTCTATTATAGAGAGCTGTGTGATATACGAGCCGTGCACCTGTGTGACCATGGTCAGATTTCTGTCCACTGCTATTAAACACAGAAGCTTACTATAGAATGACAGCAAGCAGAGATCTAGAAAACCATGAGTAATTGATACAGAAAGTATATTGGAAAATTGTACAACTTTTTAATCATAAAAACAATAACATTAATTTGCTGAAATGGGAACACCCCTTTAAGGTTTAAGTCCTCCAGGAGTATCGCAGCTCAAACCGATTAAATTAAACAGGGCTGTAATACCGGAGACATCCCATATATAAAAGTGGAGTCGTGTTGTGGAATAAAAAGAGATTCCTTTTTGGAATCACGGAGCGTCACTGCACTAGTGGGTGCCCCTGCGCACACTGGAGGTACCATTAAGCCCTATGGCAGTCACTTTAGGAACTGCGTGAGTGTATATTGTGTTTTTGCAGATAAATGAAGCATAGCTTACAGAGAAGTACTGCTCAGCCTCCAGCTGATCCTGAAGTTCTTTCATCTGACCATCTGCATCCTGGCGTTCTCTGCAAAATCAAGGCAAGGCAATAAGGAAACTCATCAAATTTCTAATTTTACTACATTTCTTATGTCAAAATCTGGATATACAGTGCAACACATTTTTGTGTAAAGTTGCAAAAAAAAAAAAAAAAAAAGCACACTATGTACAACTTGCTCTGCTCCTCCTGCTTTATAACATGCTTCCTGCTGATAGAACACTATGTACAACCTGCTCACCTCCTCCTGCTCTATAACATGCTGTGTGCACATAGGACACTATGTACAATCTGCTCAGCTCCTCCTGCTTTATAACATGCTTCCTACAGATAGGACACTATGTACAATCTGCTCGGCTCCTCCTGCTCTATAACATGCTGCCTGTAGATAGGACACTATGTACAATCTGCTCTGCTCCTCCTGCTTTATAACATGCTGCTTGCAGATAGGACACTATGTACAATCTGCTCGGCTCCTCCTGCTCTATAACATGCTGCTTGCAGATAGGACACTATGTACAATCTGCTCGGCTCCTCCTGCTCTATAACATGCTGCCTGTAGATAGGACACCATGGACAGCGTGTAGAAAGTAAGAAGTTCCCCTGAGATGCTTCATGGAATCGATGAGATAGTAATGAGCCTCTTACTTGCGCAGCTCGCTGTTCTGTTTCTCTAGGCTCGCTCTGATCTCGGTCAGGTGGTTGATCTCCTGCTTGAGCTGCTTCTCGGACATCTTCAGACTGTTCACCTGCTGAAGCTGCATCTTTAGGTCATTCTGGGTCAGGCTGCGCTTCTGCGTCTCCTGCTCAGTTTTTAGGGTGAGGTTTTTAACCTAAGAAAGTCGTCAAAAATAGAGATTAAATTAGAATTTGCATCGGAGAGCAAGACAAAACCACCATATTAGAGTACTCTCATCAATTCTCCATCTTGTACTCTCTCCACACACCAACATCTTCCAAATACCATCAATGTTCCTTACATCTTCCAGGAGCTTGTCCTTCAGGGTCTCCAGCTCGTTGATCTTCTGCTTGGCCTGTTTGAGGTCACAGTCCAGCATGGAGCACTGCTTCTCCGCCTGCAGCAGGTTGTTCTCCAGTCTCTGCTTAGACAGTCTCTCCTCCTGCAGCTTCCTCTCCATGTCTACAGGGGACATAAAAGCTCAAGGATATCACAGAACTTCTTATACATGAATAAAAATTGTGCTGCACCTCATCCCCCCACTCTCAATAATGGAAGATGATGGAAGGTCCCTTCCGCTTTTAGCTTCTCCTTATACTGGAAAGCCAAAACGCAGGTGTGAACTGACACTTGGATGGGGGCATACAGAGATAAGCAAAGGGACAACAGACAGCTGGGGCCTAGAGGGATAAGATCATAAGATTAAAGGAAATCTACCATCAAAATACATCATGATAAACCAGGGACATTACTCATAGATCCAGGCACCGTGTGGCAATCTTCTTATATTTATTATCCATAGCCTCCTTTTGTCTAAAATCAACTTTTAAATTAAAGCTAATGAGCCCCTCCAGGCTGTAGCTTCACAGTCTGTTACACTGTGCAGGGGCGGGTCTTCCCTACTCCCTCTGCCTGCTGTAAGATTACACAGAGCACAGTATAAAAGTCTGTGAAACTGCAGCACGATAGGGGTTCTAGTAACAACCCAAAGCCTTTCGAGCTCATTAGCATAATTTGAAAAGTTGATTTTAGAAGGAAGGAGGACATGGATAACTAAGAAGATTACCGCAGTCACGGTACCTGGATCTAGGAGTAAGTGTCCCTGGTTTATCATGATGGATTTTGATGGTAAATTTCCTTTGAGATAAGGGGCAAGTAGCCTAAAGAGATGGGGGTGGAGAATTGTCTTTTCGTTTTCAAATGAAATTAAGATTTTAAATATAGTCATAATCGCTCAAGCCTGATGTCAATTATTTGCATAGATTGTAAGCTTTTGGGAGCAGGACCCTCACACTCCTATTGTTTCATCTGACCAGGTTATTAATCTGTAATGTTTATGTACAGCGCTGCGGAATATGATGGCACTATAAAAATAGAGCTTTATTTATGAGTAAACTGTGTAAAAACAAAAACATCAATGCCAACTTTGCAGATTTTTTCCATCCATAAAAATAAAGTTATAAAAAGTATTACGGGATGGAGACATAAAAATAGCTGCACCCTTTACTGACCAACACTAATCCTCTATAAACCAGGACCGCTGTGACCTTAAGACTGTCTGCAGTGACAACCTGACCTCTCCCATTATAGGGGGATAGCAGTGACAGGTACAGGAACAGGGCATAAAACACAACACAAAGAGATTTAATTACAATTTTCGGTATTTAAAATTGTAATTTAAAACTCGGCAAAAATCTGGAGGGAAAAAAACCCTGAATACCCAGCGGACGGGCGAGTGTATGGCTCTTATTTATAGATGCCAGGCCTGAAGGCTGCAGACTGTGTTTGTTTTGGCCCAGGTATAGTTAGACCTTTGTCTCCTAAATCCAATGTGTGTGGGGTCCAGTCATGGCAGAGACGCCCAGAATAAGCCCTACTATGTGCACCACGTAGGAGGAATCCAGGCCTGACTTCATCTGACCTCTCCCAGTCCCCCGGAGACCAAACCGGAGCTGAGATTCCTGTGGCTGGGCTTTACGTTGACTTGTAATGGCATGCTGTGCGTCACAGCTATGGCATTACAACCATTCCCTCGTATAATACAGGCTTTCAAGGATAACCACGTAACCCTTACCTGTCCAGATAAAGCATCATATGGAGCTCAGGCAATATTCATATCGTTAGGGACTTGTTTAAAGGGAGTGCGTCAGGTCCTAAGCTTATTACAGTGCTGTGTACGGTCTACAGAGCTATGCATGACAGATATAAAGGGGATTACAGAGGGTGTATTGAAATCAGGTATTGCAGCTACAGATTATAAGCTAACTATTTATATCCACACCATTCCTTTATATTTCTTACCCCTTTAAATAATATGTCTGACCACTAGGTGTGCTGTACACATGAGTCCTGGTAACACAATTCTGTTGTGTGTTGATACAATCCTACAGCTAAAGGAAATCGACCATTAAAATCCATCATGATAAACCTGGGGACTCTTACTCATAGATCCAGGCACCGTGACTGTAGTAATCTTGTTATACTTGTTATCAATGGTCTCCTTCCTTTTAAAATCAACTTTTAAAATGATGCTAATGGGAAGGGCTTTAGCTTCAAAGGCTGTTACACTGTCTTCCCTGGCTCCCTCACCACCTCCCTCTGCCTGCTGTAAACAGTGGGAGGGGGGAGTGCTCCTGCACAGTGCAACAGACTTGAAGCTACAGTACAGAGGGATTCTGGTAATGCCCCACAGAGCCCTTCTTCCTCATTAGCATAATTATACAAGTTGATTTTTAGAAGGAAGGAGGCCATGGATAACAAATATAAAGAAAATAACCACAGTCCCAGTGCCTGGATTTTGATGATAGATTTCCTTCAACTTAGTTTCTTTTTTAGCTCTCTGAGTAACCACTCCCCCCCCCCCACACACACACACACACTTTCGTTCGCCTCAATGCACTTCACCCAAGGTTACTAGTTGCCCAGGAACATCAGGTAATGGTGACTGATGGCAATAATAATCTTCACCCCAGAGCTCTGATGGTGGACTCTGGAGCATGCACCGCCATGTTTTACTACTTTCTTGCATTCTTAAACCCAACAGAAGGATATCACTGTAGGATCTGACTACACAAGGCATGTTTGTAGTCTGTTACCATGGAAGTGCAAAGGGGTGGTTTACTATTTTTAACTATATCTGGGCTGAACCCAGATGAACAGGGTGCTTTCTAGTATAAGGTACTCTTAGTTTTGCATTTTAATTTTTTTGGGTTAGTACGGGTTGGTCATGTTGTCAGGATTTCTTGAGTATTAGTAGTTTTAGGAGTAGTTACAGATGGTTCTTCTGCATCAAGTGCATGGATTTTGTGGAAACTCCATTAAGATGAATGGGACAGTTGCAGAAACACTGACAACAAGTACGCCACATGTTCCTAAACCAGTCATACTCATGGAGAACGTTACCTTTCATGGCTTCAGACTTGGTCTCCTCAATGGACTGATAGATCTTGTTCTTGTCGGCCAGTCGGGCCTTGGTGGCTTTATGTTCGGCTTCTTCTTTCTCCACACTCTGCTGCAGAGCTTTCAGCTTGTACGTCATGTCGATCTCCAGGTTGTTCTTCTCCTACAATGATATGAATTGGGGAATGTTAGCAGGCAATCAGCCGGCAATGTGAACAAGGTGAAACTCGTATGCAGCCGGTATACTTAGCCAGCTGGAACCAATGATAAATAATGGATCTCAAGCAATCGTTTATAGTCAGAACATTTTGATTAATTTGAAACAGGTTTGTGTAGATTATTGATGAAGCACCGCTCCATTCAGTGTCTATTAGTGTAGATGAGCATGGGGCCTGGATGTTTCCATCTGCGTCATAGACTTGGAGATGGGATGATGTCCCTTATGCACAGGTTAGGGGATAAAATTCTTATTAGTGGAGGTTTGACTGTGACAACCCTGATATGTCACAAGAACAGGGGTCCACAGGGTGAATGCGTGGTCTATTGGACTACAGCCGGTCCCCTACTTAACAACACCCGACTTACACACGGATGTTGTTTATTTACTGAACTTTTGCCATAGGCTACAATAAGCAGTTGTAACAGTTATCACAGGTGTCTACAATTAATCCTGGTTCTTATGACAATCCAACTTTTGTAAAATTCAATTGTCACAAAAGACCAAAAGAAAATTGGCTGGGGTTCAGTTCAGACTTAAATACAAATTCAACTTAAAAACAAACCTACAGAACCTATCCTGTATGTAACCCGGGGACTGCCTGTACCAGAAACACAGGCACAGGCCATCCCCATCAGTCCCATTGGAAACTAAAGGGGTTTTCCATATTCACGGCAGGGTCTGGGTGAAGAAAACAAACAAAAAAAACCCTCATTCTCATCTGCAACAGCGTACCCATATATTCGCTTGCACTTTCATCCAAAGTGCGGCCTACTTGGAGCAGGGAACAGCACATGAAGTGAAGTCCCCTGTTCTTGGAGACGACTCGTTGGATGAGTCCTGCACCCCCAGTTAAACGCAGACTTAACACCATAAGTATCGAAGGGACACGGTTACCAGGAAGCAGAGTGGGGCAAGTAAATGTCCTTTTTAAACTTATGTCAGCCTTGACCCCCTTAGTAGTTTTCTATGGACATGGCTGCAGCGGAAGGTCAGACCCCCACACAGTTCTCCAGATAAAGAGTTATACCCAATACTCATAAGCACAGGTCCTCACCTTCTCCAGGGAGGCCAGTCTCTCCTGTAGATGCCTCTTCTCAGACTCTGCCCGTGTAAGGAGGTCCTTTCCTTTCCTGACATCATCTTCTAATACAGATATCCGGCCTGAGGAGAGTGGAGAACACACATTGGATGGGATTATACATTGTATAACACATGCAATGACTTCTTTGTAGGACATCTGGGACTGTGATCCGGACCTCCATACCTTGAAGGTCAGTAATGATTTCTGAACCCTGTGACCGATCCCTCTTTTCGGACTCCAGTGCTGACTGTAAGTTGATATAGTCCTTCTCTAACTTCAGCTTGGCGTTCTCCAGCATACAAGTCTTGTCCTGGAGCTCTCGGTTATTGGTTTCCAGCTGCTGGATCTGTTTGGACATATCGTTATGATTCTTTCGGAAGCGGGTGGCGGTGTCCGACTCTGTGCGGAGAAGAGCGTTGGCTTCATCCAGCTACGGGAGGAACGTACAACGATAAGATTAAAGACCTGTTAACCACAGGCTGGAGAAGAAAGCGAGTGATGATTTTACTTACTTGTCTTTGGAGCTGGTTCATTTTCTCGTTGGAAATCTGAGAATTTTGGTTTCTTTTTTTCATGTCTTCAAGTTGATCTTTTAGGCTATTCACTGAAGAGCGACACAACGTTATCAGATAATATTACGTACACTAGAATGGTAGCTATTGCTCCAATCCACTCCCCTATATACGAATGATCAGCTTGGCAGAGTGTGCATGTGTTGTGAATTGGAAGGAGGAGGATACGCCATTGTTAGACACCTTGGTGGCCGATTACCCCCATTACAAGTATAGTTTTGGGATCTTGGCTAAGAATTAGGCTGACAGGTTGAGAAAGTGGGGAATAAAGGAAACTTTTCTAAAAAGAATCGGTCATATAGAAAGTTGGAGGTAGAGTTTGCTCTTCTAAGAGCTGTTTCAAGTCTAATCATGGACCGTGCACTGTCCCGATTTCAGGGACCGACAACAGTGACATATGATACAAAACTTCCCTGCCTTCCCACGGTATTCATAACAGTTTGGCGCTGCTGTTCCATGATGTAGAAGGGATTCCTTGTATCATACATCACTGTGATGCACGGAGTCCAGTCCTGTGCACTGTGGTCGGTCCGTGAAACAGGACAATGCATGGTCCATGACCCATAGATCAACCACACTTTTCTGAAACGGTCATGAAAGTCAGGGTTTTTTCTTCCAAAAAACCAACCATATAATGTGTCCTGACTCCCGATACACACAACTGGATAGGTCCCATCTCCCTTAATGAATGGAGCAGCACGTCCAAGATGTGTAGGACTGCTGAAGCTAGCCCAAGTCTCTATGCTGGGGACAGCTCCTTACAGGGAACCTGTTATAGTAGGAGGCATAATCTGAGTTTGCACAATTTGAGCTCTCAGACCTTCGTTCTCTAGGCTGCGTTTCTTCTCCGCCTCGTTCTCAGCTTTTCTTTGGTACTCGGCAATCTTATGCTGTAGCAGAGCCTTCTCCCGCTCTAGCTGCCGGCTGGTGGACTCCAAGTTCTTCCGCGAATGAATCTATAAAACAAAGAAGACATGACAGTTAAGATTCCTATCCCCTATGCACTCCCTTCCATATAAGCGATGACATGTCATGTATTCACATTGTATCTGTGGCGGCATAGAAAAAAAACTGCAGGCTTACTGGTTGTTTAGGAGATCACTGTGGGTACAATATGGAATGATAATTGGAATGATTAGATAATAATTGCAAGTTATGGAATCCACCTTCAAAATCCATCATGATAAACCAGGGACATTACTCATAGATCCAGGCACCATGACTGTGGTAATCTTCTTACATTTGTTACCCATGGCCTCCTTCCTTCTAAAATCAACTCTTATAATTATGCTAATGAACTTGAAAGGTTACTGGGGCAATTCCCGGAGTCACTTGGTGCTGCAACTTCACAAATTGTTACACTGTGCAGGTGCACTTCCACTATTTGAGATTACAGCAGGTAGAGGTGGTTATGGGTGCTGAGGAGATGGTGTAACAGACTGTGAAGCTACAAAACAGAGGGGATCTGATAATCACCCTCCAGAGCACTTATGGCTCATTAGCTGCACTCATTAGACACGCTCCCATACAGTGTAACAGAGTGTGAGGATACAGCAATTCTTGCTCATTAGGATCATTTTAAAAGTTGATTTTAGAAGGCCATGGAGGCCATGGAAAACAAATATAAAGAGATTACCACAGTCACGGTGCCTGGATCTATGAGTAAGTGTCCCTGGTTTATCGTGATGGATTTTGAGTATTGTGAACGTCTTTGACGTTGAAATCTTTGTCTTTGTGTTATTACCTGTTCATCGAGGTCCTTCATTGTCTTTTCCAGGCGGGAATTTACAGATCTGTAAAAAATAATAAAAACATTTTCTAGGTCGCTACATGAAATAAATATAGATAGATGTATAGTAGCAAAAAAACCCTGAGGAAGCAAATGTATAATAGACTGTGGAGGGGCTCTGGTGATCCCAGCAGAGCCTTTTATGCTCATCAGCATAATTTTAAAAGCTGAATTTAGAAGCAAGGAGGCCATGGATAATAACTATAAGAAGATTACCACAGTCACAGTGTCTGGATCTATGAGTAATGTCCCTGGTTTATCATGATGGATTTTGATGGTAGCTTTCCTTTAAGGGGACTAGTCAATAAATTTGTCTTATTGAAGACAGGAAAGGCGAAAGAGGGAGGATGAGAGGGATAGCCGATATTCAGGGTAAAGGTTTCATTATAGATTTCACTGTTTTAAACCCCCTTGAAGCCAAATAGACCTTAGCCTTGGAGACATGAACCATTTAATGGGTTTCCCTTTTCCAGAAGTGAATATTTTGTAAAAAAAAATAATAAAAAGTGTCATATGACACTTATGTTTTTGTGAAAAATGTTGCACTTTATATCTGGGTCATGTTTTGGCTTCTACATTGTAGAAACGAGATTCATATATATATATTTAATATAGGTATAGGTTTTTCTTTTAAAACAGTGCCACACCTGCCCACAGGTCAGATGTGGTACTGCATTATAGTGTTCAGATAGGGAAACATTCTCATAGACGAGAACCCAAGTCAGTCATAGTGGCAGCAGGTAATAAAACATCTGTCTGTAAGCCAAATGAAGAAAGACTAATAATAGGGAGCACTGGGTCACCTGTATTTGTGCTCGACTTCTTCTCGAGTTTGGAGCTCAATTTGCAGTTTTTCTTGCAGCTTCTGAATAGCTTTCTGATGTTCTGCAGACTCCTACACAGCGAGAAGAACAAATCATGTCACACACAAGACAAAGCTCTGAGGATACGAGTGCAGATCCTGACTAAAATTAAAATCAGCAAATGCAATGATAAAGTTAAAGGGGTTGTCCACTTTAAGCACATTCCAGCAAATAATTGATATTGTTTGTGTAACATTTTCCAATATATTTTCCGTATCAATTCCTCACCGTTTTCTAGATCTCTGCTTGCTGTCCTGCTATAGAAAGAATTGATTACCATATACTCAAGTATAAGCCGACCCCAGTATAAGCTGAGGTCCCTAATTTTACCACAAAAACCTGGTAAAACCTATATTTTTTTTACTCGAGCATAAGCCGAGTTTGGGTTTTCAGCACATTTTTTGTGCTGAAAAACTAGGCTTATACTCGAGTATATATGGATGGAAAATCTGTCACTGGTCATGTGATGTCACACCGACTTCTGTGTGACATCAGATGATCATGGACAGATTTCTATCCACGGATAGTGAGGGTGCGCTTACACGTGCCACTAGCGCTGTGTTTACAAACGCAAAGGGGCGGTCCCTGGCCCGATCGCATATGCGTTTCCAGTGAAACACATGAGAACAGTAACCAATTGCGTGCGTACTTACCTCTTTCGTTAGCTTTATGGATGAGTTCTGTTCCTCCCGGCCCTTAGACGGGTCGCTCAACAATCTGCAAAAAGTTTCAGGAAAGACAAAAGGAAAAACATGAGGAAAGGAGACAGAAGACATGGACTGTTCTTACTCATAAAAATACTTGGCCAGAGGGTCACATATCTAAACAGTTTACAGAGTCCGGATCACTGATGAGGAGGTGGTTTGGTAAACATTTGGGTCACAGGATGATCTGATGTAGCCTCGGGGGCGAGAGACAAATGTGGAGAGAGGCGCTGGTTTAATGCCTTGTATCAGGAGAGAATTAACTAACAATTCCCAGAATGCACTGCAAAAGGATTTGATCTCCTTAATCTATATAGATGTATAAAATACCATGGGGGCTCTTCCCTTAAATGGAAACCCATTAGTAGAACCTATATGAATATACTTTATTAGTGATCACTATCTGGCAGCTCATCTACTTACTGCATCAGCCCTCTGTGATATCAGGGACAACCAAACCCCCACCATGATACCATACAGATAAGGGTTAAAGGGAACCCGTCACCAGGTTTTATTCCACTATCAGCACCATCAGGCAGGGGATGAAAAGTCCATTTTGGAATCCCCTCTTTTATGTGAAATCTCACACATTTACCTGTAAAATCAGGCCACTATGACTTGTCTTACCTCATTTTCACATGAGATGAGTCAAGTTTAGTGGTTGCAGGAGAAGAGCCATTTTAGACCCCTCAATCTTCTGTTCTATAGCACCTAAAAACATGTATCTGGCGTCATATTAAAGATAAAGATCTCATCAAGATTGGCTTTGTGAGCTACAGAACCAGAGATTGAGACAGCTAAAGACATAGTTGGAAGTTGCTTATAAATTATTGGCGGGAACAAGATCTTTAACTGCATGAATGTCCATAGCCACTGTAAGACGAGATTCTTATCTTTAATATGACACAAGTATGTTTGTAGGTGCTATAGAATAGAAGATAGCGTCTTGTGAAGTGACATTACCCCTGATCTTAACTCATCTCATGTGAGGGGAGAAGTGTCATATTTTCCTGGCTTTGGGGGAGATTATTTTTTATCGGCAAACGGGTGAGTTTTCACATAAGAGGGAATTTAGAAAGGACATTTTATACTCTACCTTTAGTATTTAAGTGGTGTAAAACCTGGTGACAGGTTCTCTTCAAGGGTCCCAGTCTAACAACAATATGAATCAACACTGTAGTAATTCAGTTTGGACTTGATGGATCAGTCTTTTGTTTGTATGAACCCTATTGACTTGGATGCACATACATTGGAGAGGCGAGTAGTACCGCCCGGGACATAGGGAAATCCATACGTTAACAAAGACTAGAAGCAGTGTGTAAAATACAACCTTGTTTCTTCCATAAGAAATAAGAGGGTAAATAACAGCCATTTATTAATTGATCCCCAGTAAGTGTGACCACTTCTATATAAGCAGAAGTTTCGTCAGTTTCCTGGTCTGGAGCATTCAGGTGAGTTATAACACAATGCTGAGGAGGAAAGACATCAGGAATGATTTCAGAAAACCAATTGTGGTTGACTAAGGGCCACAAGTTTCTCTCTCCCAACATGGTACAAAAAGTTGAACCATAAAACTTAAAGAGGGGCACTGGTGATGTGATATCCCATACTACAATGAGAGCAGTAATGTCACATTCCCAATACCATTTTACCCTCCCTTGTAGGGATCCGTCAGAGGATTCTCAAAGTGTTCTTACAACAGAGGCTAAGGAAGTATCCTACTGCATGCAAATACAAGGGGATACATCGTCACGGTCCTCCCCTCCCACCTGAAAGCAGGAGGAGTGAACATCGGCAACAGCAAGTGATTGGCTGCTGCAAATGTTTAGGATGTTTCCCGACAGGGACATCACTGGAAACCTCCCAAAGCATATGTTCAGCGGAGGCTGGGAACAGGTGCAGTACTTTGCATCTGTCCTTCGTTGCTTCTAGTGGCCTCCGCTGATAGTATACGTTGCTCAGCAGTGGGGAAGCAGGATTGAAAATATAGCTTTCCCGTAGTATGTGGCATATGCTGAACAGACTTATCTACATTTTGAGAGTACCTTATACTACACAAGAAAGCGAAAAACAACAGCATCATGATCCTGAACTGCTTAGGAGACTGGATTACAGAGACCTCTAAGAGACAATCATCAACATGCAAATGTGCGGAAAGGTAATAAAAAGGACACAGAAAAACGAGTCAAACACATCAATGTACATACAGGTTTTCCCGGTAGTAGGTAAATCCAATGAACGGCAGCTGGTTCCCTGCAAAAGCTTTTGGGATAGGAAATGTCTCAACGTTGCCTTTATCATCTTCAATGTCGTCAAAATTGCTGCTGTCAATGTCACTGCTCAGCTCAGGGACCACCGGGGCAGCCGCTATAGGGGGGGACACAAACATATGTGACACATAAGCAGTTATCAAGTTATAAGACCAATAACACATGTCCTATACAGGATAACCAACCAATCCAAGACCAATTATAGGAGCTTTCCCCTAAAAGTAAAGAAAACTCCAAGAAAAAAATCATTCAAGCATTTAAAACTCTTTTGTAGTTGACAAAATTAATCAAAGAGAAAGTTATGTGTATTTAAAAAAATCATGTTACATATAGCAGGAGGAGCTGAGCACATTGTTTGTAGTATCCTCTCAGTTAACAGCATGTTATAGAGCAGGAGGAGTAAAGCACATTGTACATAGTGTCCTCTCAGCAAGCAACATGTTATGGAGCAGGAGGAGCTGAACACATTGTATGTAGGTAGTGTCTTCTCAGCTAGCAGCATGTTATAGAGCAGGAGGAGCTAAGCACATTGTACATAGTGTCCTATATGCAGGCAGCATGTTATAGAGCAAGAGGAGTTGTAAAGATTATAAATAGTGTCCTATCTGCAGGCAGCATGTTATAGAGCAGGAGGAGCTGAGAATATTGTATGTGCTCTCAAGAAGCAGCATGTTATAGAGCAGGAGGAGCTGAGCAGATTGTACAAAGTGTCCTATCTGCAGGCAGTATCTTATAGAGCAGGAGGCGCTAAGAAGATTGTGCATAGTGTCCTATCTCAAGGCATCATGTTATAGTGCAGGAGAAGCTGTACAGATTGTACATAATATCTTACCTGCAGGGAGCAGGATATAGAGCAGGAGAAGCTGAGCATATTCTACCTAGTGTCCTTTCTGCAGGCGGTAAGTCATAGAGCAGGAGGAGCTGAGCAGTATACACACATACATACCATATATACTGGGTCCTATAATAATTTCAGTGCAGATGAAGCAGCGCTCGGCACACGCACTTCCTTACATATAGTCTATGAATCAGGGCACACAAGTCTGCCTCACACAGGTGGCACATAGTGGGCGCTTTGTATAACCCTTTAAATGTCCATGATGCCTAACAAGCTCCTCATTCATTACAGAAGTCAGACAACTCCTCGCCAGGGTGAAGATCAACAAGACGCAAAACACAAACATACCAGGAAATGGTTATATACCCGACATGCTGTATATGTACACACACACAGACTGGGCCGGATGAAGCGGAGACGACTATGTCACGGGATGAGGTGCTAATGATGTGACATAGGATCAGGAGGCAAACATATCTTTGGTCTGAGGCAAAACCTTACTCCATGATAGGTATATACACACAATAACGTGAATAACATTGTATCACACAACATTCCGTCATCAAAATCTGGGAATTCTTGAGATAACCGGCATCACATAGCCATTCTGGTTCTAAATCTGGGAATTCTAGAGATAACCGGCAGCACATAGCCAGAGAGGTTTCCCAGCGGGAGCAGTTTATATACAGATGAATGCCACAGCTGCTGCAGCGCATCATTACACACAAATAACTTGCGCAAATAACCAAGAATCATTACATAAAACTGAATGCAACTACTGTCATTGGGCTATGTTCCAATATAGACCAGCAGGATTCTTCAAAACATACAGAAAATATATAACGTAACTTACAACACACATCTGTAATATCATATACAAGTCATACCCAACTATTACATCATACATAATGCACACCTATATTATCCATAAACACTCATCTGTATCATATACAACTACCTAAATCAGTGACTACACACATCTGTGTGATCATAAGTATACCTCCACACATCTGTGTGATCCTATACCAACCAGACAATCTGTGTGATCATTACCACAGACTCGTGGAGGTGGTGTGATCATATACCACCAGACATCTGTTGATTCATATCCCATACCACCAGACATCTGTGTGATCCATATACCACCAGACTCGGTTGATCATATACACCAAGACATCTGTTGATCATAATACCACCAGCATCTGTTGTTATCAGATAACCACCAGACCATCTGTGTGATCATATACCCACCAGACATCTGTGTGATCATATACCGACAGACCATCTGTTTTTTTTTGTGTCATATACCCCAGACATCTGTGTGATCATATACCAACATACATCTGTGTGATCATATCCCCCAACATCTGTGTGATCATATAACCACCATACATCTGTGTGATCATATAACCACCAACATCTGTGTGATCATATACCACTCAGAACATCCTTGTGTGATCATATACCACCATCATCTGTGTATCATATAAACCACGAACCAGACATCTGTGTGATCTATACCACCAGACATCTGTGTATCATATATCCATCCAGACTCTGTGTTGATCATATACAAACCAGACTCTTTGTGATCATATACAACCAGACTCTGTATATCATATACAAACCATACACTGTGATGATCATATACACCAGACATCTGTATGATCATATACACCAACATTATTACATATACACAGCATCTGTAATCATATTACAAACCACAACATCTTATGATCGATAACACCAGACTCTACTGATCAATATACCACCCACACATCAGCACATGATCCATATACAACCACATCTACATGAATCATATACAACCCACACACTCTACAATCATGATACAACCACACATCTACATGATCAATACAAACAACCACATCTACATGATCATATACCACCACCATCTTTCTCTATCTTATACAACCACAAAATCTACCTGATCATAACACCACACATCTACATGATCATATAAACCACACAACTCTAATCCGCATACATAACACATTTATACGCTGTACATAACAAACACACACTCTAACATTATATATCCACACTTCTATTATAAAATCCTATATCACCACACATCTATGTCATACATACTACAAATATACTAAACATAACACATATCTATAACATATAAAGGAATGCACATCTATAGCATGATACGTAAACTCAAACACAACATCTATCATACCATATAATATAAAGTGACATCTATCCTAAACCCCCTATAACAATAACATCACAATAAGTAAAACACATCTATCATAACCATATCATATATAAAGGACATCTATCCACACACACACACCACACACCACACCTATACATCACACATGTATATAAGCCCTACACAAGAACACAAACAGTTCACAGAAATTACACTGTATATCCAGTACTCCCTTCTCGTATTTGTCCACGTCCACTGGTCCTTCCAAAAAACGAGTGCTGCTTAATTCCTCTATACCATTCCGCCCAAGTCGTACCTCCCTATACATAGCAGAAGAAGCACGTTACAATCAGGAAAACCTTCAGCTGTCCGTGTTATGAATGCACCATAAAACTAAGGGTTAATTCCGCCTCTCAGGTCCTGCAGCGTCCTGGTCCCCGCGGCCAGTCCATCCAGAGTGGCTTCTGTGGTTCTAACATGTCTAATATCTCCCGGCAAGGAAGGGACGGTAATTTTTCCTCTCCGCTCTTAAGACCCACGTGTGGATGAAGCAGTTTTCCATTCTGATTCGAGGGGAAGTTCAGTAAACACGGGCCAGAGTCTTAAATTGAGAAAAGGTATCCTTTGAAGGCGACTGCCAAATGCTGCGGCAAAGGATGTATACGAGGGGCTGAGGACGCCGCGCCAATACGCCTTAACCCCCCACAGCCATCGCACAATTCTGCCAGTGATATAAAGGGACACACAGTGCAAGAATTATCTGCTATTACCGACTACTGTACAGGAGGATCGAATTATAGGACCCCGCCAAATCTAAATATTTGGATGGCCGCTAAAACTTTAGTGCAGGAGAAAACAGGACCTTCAGTTATCTAAGAGGCACGAGGTGTGCGAGTGTGTGCCCTTGTTTCCACGTAATACTCACTGGAGACAAATAATCCATACATGCAGTTTCCTTTCTATCTCCGCAGATTAAAATTGCATTTTTTAACCGCTTTCTCCTAAATTACTGTGTCCGATGGCTCAAACGCCAACATTGAATGAAAAGGTGTGTCAGAGATGACTAAGGCTCGGAATCAACCCTTTAAGGCTCATTATAAAAACACGAATTAAAGTGAAATCGTCACTACAATTTTTAACTGTGACAGGTTCATGCGATTTTAAAAAATCCTCTGTCTGCACTTCGAATCATTTCAGTACACTTTATAAAAATTTATTTCACATTACGGGGCTCCTCCCAGCAGCAGATAGGTTGAGTCCCCAGGGCAGCTGCAGCACCCTGTGTGCCGGTTCTCAATCTCCTTATCTTCATACCTAACACTTTCAGGAGGAATAACAGATAAACATCTCAATGCAGAGTTCTATAGAGAGATGTTCAAGGGAATGGATGTGCTTAAGAGACAGGACGTTTTTTGCGGATGCATACTGACTCATTGATTCCTTGCGTTTGTTCCACAAGCATTTTTTTTTTTCACGAGGTGCAGAAAGTGAGGAAGAAATGCAGTATGCAACTATTTTTTTTCCTCATCTGCGGACCAAGGCCTCAAAAGTCAATGAATCCGCAAAGAAATAAAAAAAAATGGGGCACAGGGATGACATCCATATTCAGTCTCAGAATATACATTACAAACCATCCCTTTTTTTGAGGATAGGAAAACAACGGATGACACGACATGTGAAAAAACAGACTGGATACATTACAGTGAACACAGACATCACGGCATCCTAATTTTTTGTGGACACACCCGTCTGACAAGCCCTAAAGGGAACAGTCATCAGTATTTCACACTTTTTACTTATGACAGTGTTCCCATAACGCGTATAATACCAATTCCCAATCTGGTTTTATAATTAATCATTACTGGCTTCCACCCACTTTTAAAAGTATATAAAACGTGTACCTGTATAACGGTACAGCAAACTGGTGATCCCTGGCATGTCATCATTATCATTAATCTCCCCGAGCTCTCTATTTTGCCCCCTCCCCTTACCCATGAGATTTGCTTGGGACACATCACATCGGCTGGAGGAGAGCCGTGAGGAGATAATGATGACGACAACATTTTCTGGCAGGTAAACTTTTAACTACTTTTAAAAGTGCGCAGAAAGAAAAATATTAAATTATAACATCAATTAGGATTTCATATTAAATAGCTACAGGAACCTGTCATTAGGTGGAAATGTGATCCTGATGACACATTCCTTTTATTTTAAAAAAGACACTGCATGAGCAGAACACTTCTAGGTGATGGAATGGAGTCTTGGTGTAAGTCCCCATAGACGACCCAGACTCAGAAAACAGGGCACTTCTATTGAAGCAAGAATCTTGCAGGTATTCCTTAAAGGGGCTTTCACTACCAAACAGTTAAGCCCTATCCATAGATAGGGCCTAACTTGCTGATCGCACATCATGAGAACGGGGGGTCCCAAACCGGGTCGAGTTACCTCTGTCGATCCTTGTCGCTCCCCAAATGAACTGGGACAGACGGCGTGCATATCCCTCTGCTCCATTCATCTCTATGGAGCCGAACGAGATGCAGAACGTGTTTGGTTGGTCCGAACATGTGGGAACCTCCATTTACGATTCCAATAACCACAGCAGAGGGTAACGTTTCCAGCTGTTGAATCCCCTTTTCATCCACTTACCATGTCTGTTAAAAAGGCACAAGATGAGGTTCTTGGCATGGTTAGAAATGTCCACATCTTCAGGAAAGTTAGGAATTCTTGTGATCCATTTTTACTATAAGTGCCAACCAGGGAGTCCGCAATAAAATGGAGTGTCCCCTGAAATGAAAAAGAAGTGAAACAATGAAATAAAAAAAAGAAAATATTTTTGAGTGCATTTGTACTAAACTCAAAACATTTAAAACAGTTTGGAGCTGCTACTGGGAAGCCGATCACAACCAAAATGCTGCCTCTGTGGCTTTCCAAAAAAAAATTATTTCGTATTCTATTTTCAAAAACCTCCCCTAAAAAGCATAATCTATAGGTAGCATGTGTAGAGAAATATAAATGCTTAATGTCAGTCCATTAGCCGTTTCTGAGAAGTTCCCAGTTTAATCCGTATGCTATTAGCATTTGGTTACACCAAGCATGTCCTCCGTACCTGGAGCGATGCTATTCTCGCACTGCACCGCCAACCTCTCTATCAGCAGGATATTCCTCCTGTAAAAGCATTGGGCGACTCTGGAAGAAGAGGGAAGCCCTTATGCAGGAACACAGTACTTCGGGTGGCATCGGGTGCGGTGACTGACTCATTAGCATACAGATTAAAGTAGGAATACTCAGAAACATCATAGTGGACAAAATAATAAAGGTTTGTTGGAAATCGCAGTGTAATTCTCTACAACACACTGCAGCAGATTATAAACGCATGACAAGGTGGTAAATCCTTTAGGCATCACGTGTTCCAGAGCTCTTCTACCTTTTGTAACTGCATTGTAAGTGGTGCCTTTAGTCAGCTACAGGTACTATAAGTGTTCTAACCGTATTACATCTATAATAGGGGTGCTACAAACTCGACTAAGTGATGTCATATCTACCTAATTGATGTATGGGGCCCTAATTGCTAGGTACCACCAATTAAATCTCTAGAATCCTATCACATCCTTATGCTCAATGGGCATTATATAATAGCTGGACCTGAGGAAAGCTCTAGGCAACAACAAAACATTTTTTTTGTAGAAGCCCGAGGCTCAATGGTGCTCCACCGATTTTAATGGAACTGTGTAATTCCCAAATTTCTTATGTGGTGGCGCTTGTAGATAGTTTAGCTCTTCCTGCCCCGCTTTTTACCACAGAACCATGGACAGATCCTTTGTCTCTATGACTATGGTGCACAGAGACAAGGGGAGTTCATAACATGTTTTGTATATGCTATAGCAATTATGGTTACTTTATTATGACATCCCATATGCTTCGAACCGGGTTCACATCGAGGTTTACACACATCTAGAGCCGTATAACATCTATAACAAGCTCCAGAGTTCAGGAACATTGAGATCAATAACGATAAGAGTAACCCAAGGAAACCAAAATTACGAGCGTAATATAATATTGGGGAATTATAATGGAATGAACAGAATCTATAGCAAAACTAAATGTCTGCTGAACAAAGCCCGAGCCAAGCGATCAAACCGCTAAATATCACAATAAACACGACCTGGATGTAAGTTACATGTGCCATCGTCCAACATCCCCTTTTATTTGTGATTATACCTGTACCCCCAGAGTTTCTACTCAGAATTATTTGGAATAGTCTACCTTTCCCTTTAAGAAGTCAAGACTAGGCACATTCACACGGCGTTTGGGGGATGTATATGATCACAATTTGCCAGTGCATAATGTTTCCCATAACGCAATGGCGGCCCGGTGGCAGTACGGTCCACACATATGTGCACTCTCTTTCCAGTTGTGTGCGCGGCCGTGCACCGCTCTTCTCTAGTGGAGGGGTCACCTCTCTCGTCCTCTCCAGTGATCAGTGGTATGTCCACCCGGCGGCGGCCGGCGGGCATACACTGTATGAATGTACCCTAAACAAACAAGATGTGACCATGTTGTCCATAGAACCCAATCAGAGGCCGTGTTTTATATATTCCAGCCTGTCTGGACAAGGCAAGCTGATCCATGATTGGTTGCTTGTGCAGCGCAGGGTTTATTTTACCTCAGAAACAGCTTTGGGGCCTAGAATCAATTAAAATTTAAAATTCTATTTGGTCTATTGGCATTCAGAGGTTTATCTCAACATTTATGAGGTATGATTAAAAAGATCAAATTGTACCCCCAAAAAAAACGGGGTGTGGCATTTAACCCTTAATTGACCAGCCCTTTTCAATTTACGTTTTCATTTTTCAACTCCCCACCTTCAAAAATCCATAACTTTTTAAAATTTTCCATGTAAAGATCTATATACGGCTTGTTTTCTCTGCGTAACAAACTGACTTTATAGTGACGGTATTTAATATTCCATCCGTTACTGGAAATCAGGGAAAAAAAATTCCAACTGCAGGGAATTGGTGAAAAAGGCATTTGTGCCATTTTCTTGGGCTTGATTTGACACGCTTTCACGTGAGCCCCAAATGCCATGTCTACTTCATTCTTTGGGTCGTTATGATCACAGGGATACCAAATTTGTAAAAGTTTTATAATATTTTCATAGAGTTACAAAATTAAAAGGGGTTATGCCCTATGCACTAGGGGTCCGTCAGACCCTGGCCGCTCCATCAACTAATAGAGCCGATGGCCGACTGCATGACCGTTCTGCTCCATTAATCCCACACTGATCGAAAGTTAGACCCCTCTATAGGAAGGGCCTAACTTGATTTGTGGGAAACCCCCTTTAAAACCAACAAAAAAAAAATCCTTCATTTTTGCATTCATCTGGAGCCAATAACTTTTTCATACTTCGAAGTACGGACCGTTTGCCGTGTTTAATTTTTTTCAAAATGAATGTTGTATTCAATGCCATCTTCTCCAGAGATCGCCCGCACTAGATGATTTTTTTGCAGGAGTACTAGATATTCAAACAAGTCGATAGAAAGTGTCCCCTATGGCAACGAATCAGATTCCAGCTTTCATTTATTACAACATAATGAGAAAATGAAGCAGGTTCTTAGTGACATTCAGCTGTGAAACCTGCGGCTGAGAATAGTAAACAGGCGTGTGAATATAGCCCAAGGCCTCATGCACAAAATTATTTCCTCACCAACCAGCATTTCAAAAGAAGACCCCGACCGACCACCATCACACATTCCCCCCGCTAGTAGCCATCTCCTCCTTGAGACTTCAGCACTTCAGTGATATGTAATCTGAGTTCTCTCCGCAGTATCAACGTCACCCGCACCATACCTGTCTAGACCAGGAAATCGCATGAGTGTGGCATACAACTAAGCACCATGTAGTCAGTGAATGGGAGGGGGGACATCATCGTTTTGGTACAGAGCTTGTGTTGGTTAAGGCATCTCCAGTGCTGTACCTTGTTGGGTAAAAAGGATCAAGTTCTTACATTTGTTTCAGAACACATCTACAAAATGATGGCCATATGATACAAAGCAGAGCAGGCAATCACCATAGCTGGAGCCTCCTTTGTTTATTTTACTATTGTTTTGGACAGCCATGAGGATTCCATTATGGCGAGTCCACTGAGTGATGGTGCCAGAAGGCGACTGTGACGCATAACACCGCAAGTTTAGTCGCGGTGACTCATGTTCCATTTTCGGCCTCCTGGTTCATGTTGCAGTCAACTTCTCCTGCTCTTAGGTCACCGCAGACTGTTCTTATCTAACCCTTTAAAGTCTAATGGAAGAAGTGTTTCAACAGAAGATAAGTCGGCTTGCAGAAACGGAAATGGTTCGGTTCCTCTCAATAAAACTATAGCAGTCATGAGAAATTCTCTTTTTGAAAAGTGTGGCTTACAAAATTTAAAGAGACCCAATTTTTTAGGATTTTTTTTTTTGCCTGTTACCCCAGTTTAGTATTCTTCAAGCCAAAAGGAATTTCATCTATAATTGAGCATGTTGCATCATATATATGAAGAGAACTCCAACACATCCCTTCTCTCATTTACCCAATTCTGTAGTAGAACATTCCGTCGGGGCATGACCATAGAACATTCCCGGGCATGACCATATATGCACGCGCTCCAATCTGCACAACCACAAACATCCGACAGCCTGTTCGTAAACACTTTACCGTTTCTTCTATATAAATAAGCAGCACTGTTTGTCCACAACCGTACGCTCCTGACGATCTGCTAGTTAATTGCATCAAGACGTACTGCCTCAGTTCATTAGCGGTAGGCCTATGTGGCCAGGAGCTGTCTGCATCTTCTCTAGCAACTATTATTGGGCGTGACATCGTTTGGAACGGTTATTTGTTGGTAGTATGTGGCACGTGGTAACACGCACGGAACGGGAACCGATAAGAGCCGGGTTGCTAACTTTTCCATTAAAAAAATAAAAACTCAAGCATCTACTCAATTTTCCCTACATGGCACAAACTCAATTTAATATCAAATTAACCGCAACTCAATTATCAGGGTGACTTCTATTGCAAAGAATCGACCTCCACAAATTAGTCCCCTCTCCATATCAAATAAATCAAAAAATACATAATGAAAAGTACTTTAAAAAACAAACCAAAAAAAAAAACTACTGTTTCTCGGCTAAATAAAACAGGTATACAGAACATATCTGTGAAGCCGGGTGACCAATAGTCCTACAGAACGGTGAGCCTTTGGTTGGCTCATACCTAGGTACTCTCCTACTACTCATTGTAGGACCCTAAGGCATCAGTGCATCTCATTCAGACTGTATGGATCTGGCCTTCAAGTGTTTATGATGTCCTCACCCCTAGATCGAGATTCTCCAAACCCACCATGTCAAAGGTAATTGACATCTAATTAACATGAAGCTTACAACTCTCCCTTGAAAGCAAAAGTTGAGACAAAGAAATCAGTAGATTGGATTTCATTGGCTTTGGGTATTTTTTTTGCTTCTAATCTATGTGTAACGTGATAGAAAGAAGAATAGTATGAATCACACATCGAACGAAAAGTATAATGTGAGTAATCACTTTGTCTCACAGGTAGAATAAGTGACAGAGTTTTTAGTAGAGTTTGTGTCCATCCATCATCTCGATAGGTATACTAGTCTGGGCTAAGTTTATGCCTCACCTAGAACCTACAGATATGGAGATGGACTGATCTTGCGTGTGATTGAGTCTGTCACCCACTGAACATTTACTATATTTCTGGTTACTTTTGACTGGTATCTACTACGTGAAAACAAATTCTTCTTAAAACAAGCTGCCCCAAAAAACTGAAAATCTTATCTTGGTTTTTCCGAAATCTAAACCTGTCCACACTACAATCAAGCCAAAAACACAAGTGTGCCATCACACCGGGTCCTTCATCCTGGCCCAGTCACTTCTCCACACCCTAGGAAACGTTACTCATCAACAATCCCATTAGTAAAGGGACGACCAGAAGCTCGCGGGGAATATTGACAATTGGAACAACGCTCTCCCAGCTAAATAAAGCCTTTGTTTCTCAGACAACTGATATCTCCCTTATCTTGTACGCTACAACCCGCCTGCTTACCCCGGCACTGCCAGGCCAGGATTCAATAAACCCAGTGCCAGGCTCTAAGTAAAAACCTGGCGGTGGGACGCTCGCCGCTCCAGTAAAAGCCTTTAGCACCTTGTTTAAATGGCTCTTAACTTCATTATAGAGTTGGTTTTTGCAAGTACCATTTATAGCCTTCCCTCATAAACATATTCTCTGCCGTGCAATGCATGCCTCACCGTAATATACAATATATATGTAAATAGGGTTAATGTTTATCGCGGCACCGTTTTTTTATGATATCTGTCACACTTAGAGGTAAACAAATATGTCTTCATATAACTGCAACCATTCTTTAAGAAGTTGGATTAACAATGAAAACTTGTATATCTCGTATATTTGCCCCTGTAGGGCGCCAGTAGCAAACAGTAGGCTCATAGCAGTTTGGCAAAGGTCTGGGAAATCCCACGCATCCCTACGTCCCGTGCGACATTTAAAACCGTTACTAGGGATGGGGACAACGCTACCAGCTGCCTCTCAGCTCCAGCGTCTTGGTGGTCTCCTTGGTCTTTGTCGCTTCCATCATGGCCGGAGTGACATCCTGAAACCAATGATTGCCCAAATGGCCCTAAGTGCCCCAACCCTGGAACCAGAGCATGGTCAGAACACTTACTTTGGTTATTCTCTACCACAGATTCCCAGAAACAAACCCCTTGGGTTCTCCACTTTGGAAAGGATCCCTAACAATACGTTCATCAGAATAGTCCCTTTTCTTCCCTCCTCACCACAGGAATTCACAATATGCTATAATATCAATGATGGGACAGCCCCAGGATTGGCCATTTATACTATTCCCTAACTGGGTCATATATCACCCATGTAATATTGACCCTGGTAACATTTGCAGCTCGCCACAGATCACAAGACCCTCGGTGGGCAGGACTCGTGACTTCCTTGACTCCCCCTGTCCTGCTGTCTTCCGGTGGAGTGGGCCTGTGCACAAAAAATTATTGTACCAGACACCCTGCATCACAGCCACTCCATATCAGTGGTTGGAGGGGTGTGGTGTAGACACCCATACAGCTTGATAACTGTGCACGCCTCCTCAACCGTTGGTAGCCAGCAGACACAGACATGACATAAAGTCCTGCTGCTCGGAAGGTCATGAACCCACGACTGTTAAGTATAAGTTTGTATACGTACCCTTTTAAAAGTTTATTTTAAGTGAACAATCCCTTTAGTTCAAATTTCCTTAACACATTTGTAATGTATTTATCTGATATTTTCTAGTTTTGAGAGGTCAAGGAAGCCAGAGAAGGAATCAAGTATAGAAAAAGGTCTTTTTCATAGGATTGTATACGACTTTATTAAAGGACACCTGTCATAAGGTTTCTTTTCACTTGTCCTGTCACTGTCGTACCCTCTAACCGGTTGGAACAGCTCAAAGGATCAACCCTCAGTCCGTTATGTAGTTATTTCATACATTATTCATTTGTACAAATCATCTATTTTTTATCATGTGAATGAGGCGGTCACACTGGTCGAGGCAGTGTGTCACCTCCTGTTACCCTCCCCTCTCCCTGCCATGTCTGTGGTAAGTATGGTAAGTGGCTGAGTGTGGTGCGCATTGGTGACATGCTGCATCTCCTAAGAGACAGGTTGAGAGACACAGACATCACACAAACTGATCTGACAGGTCTGCTGTAAACATGGATTTTTTGCCTGGGCTGCTGTATCTCTCCTATCCACAAACACATCACACACAAAAACAGGCTGCAGGGGGGCGTGGAACCCCCAGCACCAGGAAAGACATCATTATACAGCCTCACAAATCATTACCAGCTGTAGTCAACACTGGGTGGTGTGCTGTTGCCTCCACACTCACGAATAAGACGGACAGCTTGAATAGCTATGCTTCATTGGACATCTCCACAGGTCATTTTGCATACAGCTTTAGAGACCGCGTGCTTAGGTTTACAGGCAGTTAGAGGGACAAGAAGGGATAGAGGCAATGCCGCTAATGAGGCAGTTTATGAAATATATTTAGTTTAGGGGGTTTATTGCCAGGACAGGTTCTCTTAACTAATATTTCAGAAACTAAATCTGAAAGGACAAGTTGATTGGTAGTGAATACCCCAGACTGGGCAGCAGGAATACAGGTTTCCATTTATGCCGTGGTGGCACGAGGAAACCGGCTACCTGTAGCAGTAATACAATTTTAGCTGATTGGTTGGTTGTTATCTGCAATGAGAAAGAGAGAGCTGTAACCTAACCCATAATGAGTAGACGTGATGTGTCTTAGTCCCTAACCATGACTTCCTATAGGCACAGTGACTAAACTTGTACGTCAGGGGTTGATTACAGCCATGGGCCCTGGGCTGTATTACAAGTTATTTTTTAATGGCATTTTCTTTCTTTCATATGGTTTGTGCACCTTGTGAGGACCTTCAAGGGTGAACCCTTGTATACAGTATGTGTTGAAAGCTAGGATTTCATAGCTGAGTTCCTTCTCTTTTTATATGTTAAAATGCTAACTATCAAACTTGCGTTTAGTTTATGTGTCTGGGCCCCCTAGAAATCCTTGGAGCCCGGGGGGCCCCCCTCCCAAACCCGCCCATATTATACCCGCTACTGACTGTAGATACCTGTCAAGTTTCTGGCTCGATATCTAGTGGAGTACGTGGGGGGACTGTCAAGGAGGCGCACACCACCAGTGATTCGAAAGTCTCACGTCGTAAGGTTGGTGAAACGTTTTACTTAATATCTGGGGTCACAAATGCGTTTGGGAGTTGTAACTAATCCTTTATCAAGTGAAATGAGACTAGCAGCGTGGGAGATGGGTCATGAAGTTCTGGGCCTACGAACCAGGGCCAAAAAAAAAAAAAAAAGAGAAAGAATCCATCAAGAAGTAATTATCTGATTTCATCCCCTTGATAATACTTCGATTAGTTGTTCACATAATAAATTGTTAATGGAGACTTAAATCCACCATCCATCAGTATATAGTCCAGACTCTATATAAATAAGCAATGACAATAGGATAACTCGACCAAAAAAACAAAATACCACATCACAATATTCACTTCGTTATAAAACGGCACGCTAGCACTCATGTTATACACGTCCATCTAACACTAGCTGTGTGCTAATAGCAAGCAATCATACAGTACATTTCATCCATCAGACTTCCCAAAAGAAAATAACCCGAAAATATTCTATAATCAGCCTCATTCCTCGCTATAATCTGCTACTACTATGGGCTACATCCAAGAGAGGCCGGAAAGAGCGGCCTGGCACATTTCTGTACTTTTCTAACAAAGTGCAGAGCCCTCAGGAGTCGGAGGCAGGCGACTGTGACGGCTTCAGGAAGAATGTTATACGCGTCCCTGGCATGTGCGCAGGGAATGTGCATAGGACTAAGACTTTCATTGTGACACTGGGGAGGGGGACCGACAGCCTCCGACATGTAAAGACCTGGAAGCCAGCCAGCAATAGACTGATCACACTGCTGCCAGTGCACCACACAGACAAATGGCTAACGCCGCACCCTCGTGAATTAGGAGACAAACACCATATAAATGGCCTGAGAATGTATACAATCCGATAGAACAAAAACACAACACGAGGCTTTGCCAAGTCACCCAATTGACCGTCAAGACACGTTGGAGAATCTTCTGCGGCGGTACTGACGGCATTTGAAGTCGTTCATTGTACACCACAAACTCATGTTACTTCACTGTATTAGGAAATGAAGATCTCGTCAGATCAGTGGTGGCGAACTATGGCAACTGGTGCCAGGACGGCACTCGGAGCCCTCTGTTTGGGCACCCAGTGCCATCAACCCCCATCAGTGACAAGTTACACCTGACAGACCTCAAAGAATATCCACTACAATGATTTGCTCTCCTCTTTCAACATGCGTTGGGTCCTCTTTAGGAGCTGATACCGATTGAAAGTTGCCAAAGACAGGGACAAATAATTTATTGACTTAACATTGCTGGCGGTGGCACTTCTGCAAAACTAGTGGTTTGGTTGATTTGGGCACTCAGGTCTAAAGGTTCGCCATCACTGCGTAGTATCAGCCCTGTTTAATGTAAATGGTCTAGTTCCCTATCCAAAAAAATTATAACATAGTCATATCCAAATGAGTCACGTTTTCTCTGAGAGAGTAACACTGGAGAGGCCTGGAAGAGGAGTGTTAATCAGCATTGCACTGATACTTTAGGGTGTCGATGGCCACACTGGCGTTTGGAACCAGTTTTTGTCCGTTTTTTAGCAGGTCTGTCCAAACAACGCATCGTTTTTGACCCAGTTTATAATTAACAAATGGTAAACCTGTCAAAACACATGCGTTTTTAATGGACTGCTTAAAAACGGGTCTCCGCTTTTAGCTTATACGCTTCAACAGATATTCCGTAATAAAACAGAAGCCCCTACAGTAGGGGATAAAACCGACCTTCCAACATAAAATCTAATGTGACATCCACCCGTTTATTTGTTTAAAAACAAAAAATAAATAAATAATGAAAAAAAAAAATCCCTTAAAAGTCATATTTATACTACAGATGTGTCAAGTTTGTGAGCTATAGAACCAAATACAAACCAAAATATTTTTTTTTAAAAAAAGGGAATTTTATTTTTATCTCTCAGCTCCGCGCTCTTCCAACTAAGTCTTTACATGTCACATATCTCCGCTTCTGTAGCTAACAGAACCAAAGTCTATGAATCTTAATGATGAGATATCATATCATACACAAAAATAGTTGCTTTGTACAAGGGTAAAGATCACTCGCCACTTCAGCCTCCAAACCTTGACTCTTCAGGTAAAATGGACTCTCTCTGCTAATTATCACACGAACTAAATACATGCTACATATATCATATATACACAACAATAACTTGTATAAACCTCGCTGATCAAATCCTGTCATTTCTATTGTCCTATTTCCTAAAGCATGTAACAGACGATACATTTTAAGATGGCGCCGACATCAGTGGATCATCTAACGCAAAAACAATTTCTGCCCCATTCTGCCTCTTCAAATTTCTATATAGAATTTGTGGATCCAAAAAAGCTTACAAAGGTGCTGATTTTTGCCCTGGGTGTAACAGCATAGCAAATCTTGCATCAGCATGTGCCCGTCATTCCATTGCATGCTTATTAATCAGAAAACCACAGCCAACGCAAACTAAAAGAGGATACTCGTATAGACTAGAGTATAAGCGGCGCGAGTATACAGCTGAGACCCCAATTTTACCACCAAACACTGGAAAACCTTATTTGATTAAGCCAGGTGAATCAGTCCAACCCCCAGTAAGCGCGCACTGGAACATGCATCGTTACAGACCCCCCCCCCAGTTTAGCGTGCCCGCCAAACGCATACGACAGCCGTCCCCAAGAGCGTACGACCGGCACCCATTGCGTACAGCCGGCCCACCAGTAGGCGTAAGCCGGCCCCATAGCGAGCCCATCCATCCTCGCTCCCAGATCCGTACACAGACCCGGCCCCCAGTAGCCGTCAGCCCGGCCCCCAGTAGCGTACAAGCCCGGCAGGTACCCCGGCCAGTAGCGTGAAGACGCCGGCCCCAGTAGCGTCCAGCCGCCCCCAGTAGCGTACCCAGGCCCACCAGTAGTCAAGCACGCCCACAGTAGCGACTACAGGCCACAACAAGCCCCCAGTGAACAACGGCCCCCAGACCTACAGCACAGCCCCCACATAGATACAGCACAGCCCCCCTAAGTAGCATACAGTCACGACCCCAGTAGCAACAGCACAGCCCCACGATTGCAATACAAGCACAGCAACCCCTAGTCTACCAGCACAGCCCCCAGTAGTACGCAAGCACTGTCAGACAGCCCCGCCAGGTAGCAAGACAGCCAGCATTAAAAAAAAAAAAAAAAAAAAAAAAAACTATTATACTCCCTCCGGTGGCCGGCCGGTGCACGCTGCTCCCCGAGGTCCATGCGGCTCGGCTTCTGGTCTCTGGCGTTTCTTTCTTCTGCAGGGTGCCGCCCATTGATCGTCCCCGGCTGGCACGGCACATAGTTATGACGCGCCGCTGGGAAGTTTATAACGGTATCTTGATCCTACCCAGTCATACTATACATACAGATATGAAACTATGAGATTCCATTAAAAAAAAGTGGGATTCTAGAAGGACCTTTACAACAACACCTGCCTGAAGTTGCCGCTAGTTTAGTGGGGTAGAAAGAAGCCTTGACGGGTTTCCTTTGAAGTCATATTCAGAAATGAGATCTTTAGGTTTCACATTCATAACGATATCTTTGGTCATATTAAGAAAAAAAATACCTCACAATAACACCGTGCTTCATAGTGGAAACTCTCAATTCTCTTGAAGGGGTTTCCGACTTTTACAAAATGTACAGTGGGCTGGCAAGGCTTTTAACAAAATCTTTAAAAAAACAACCACAACAACTATACTCACCTCCTCATCATCCCGATTTCTCAGGCGCTGGCACAGGAGACGGGTGATGTATCTGGGCCGCCCTAGAGGTTTATGGAGCCGGAGCTTCCATGCCCCTGTAAGCAAACCGGGGAAGGCTCTGACAGACCACCGCCACGGGGGCCTGGAGGTGACGGAGTAGCCAAGTAACGCTTTATTTTTTGGGAAAACCCTTGCATCCACCGCAGAAATTTTTTTTAATGTTTGACAATCCCTTTAAAACAGCTCAGACGCCATGTCCTTAGTGCTACTGAACCTAGAAAACCAGCCGCTAAGCCGTGTCTCCTCATCTCCTAGCCTCTCATCTCTCGCACTCACTCTCTGATAACGAGAGACTCTTCCCGTTAATTTGCATATGACTTTGGCGGCAATCTTTTTTTTCTACCGCCATCATTCTAAAATGTTAAGTTTCGTTGGACTTACTTCAGCCATCTTCTACACGTGCCAAGTCCCCAGCTTCAGGTGGCCGGATTTTCTTATCATGTTTGTCTGTCTTGACGTCTCAAAGTGGATCAACCCATGAGTGATGGCATCGAGGGCTAGGCACTTGTCGTGTGACCTTTGCCCACTTTTCGGCACGTCGTAGTTGCTCATAAGGTTGACCAGGTCTCCCCCCGGCCTTTACTCCATCACCATGTACAGATACTTTCTCATCTTGAATGCACAATTCACACTGTAACAAGCACACACATCCTCACTAAATGAGGTGAATAGCTGCACAACAGCACCACAACAGCGCACAATATAAAACTACTTAATAACCATCTCCCACCGTTTGATCAAACAGTACAAAAATAGGACATTTGACTCATTTTGGGATTTGTCGATATTTTTATGATTATAGGGCGCACCATCAATAAATGCCTGCTAAAATGTCTAGTTCATATTTAAGGCGCACCGGAGTATAAGCGCACCTGATTATAATGATGTATGACCATCATGTGCAACCTGTCACAGTTCCAGGCGCTGTTGTCTGTACGTACATTTCATATATAGATGCGCACCGGATTATAAGCGCACCGGGTTATAGGATGAATGACCCAGGTGGCAGACCGTTGCACAGTTCAAGCAGCTGTCGTCTGTAAGTACAGTTCATATATCAGGCGCACCGGATTATAAGGCGCACCGGATTATAAGGTGAACCCAGCAGTGGCAGACCTGTGCACAGTTCAGGCACTGTTGTTTTTAAAAATTACGGTTCATAGATAAGGTCGCAATGGACTATAAGGCGCACCTTTGATTTCTGACAAAATCACAGGGGTTTTTAAGTGACCCGTATATCCGAAAATACGTAATCGTATGTCAATTTTGAAAACAATACAGGAAAAAGAAAAGCGTAACATAACTTTCCTGAACTATAGCCCTGACTGTTTTGCAAATGCCATGATATCCCTTTCTTTTCTTCTTTCCTTCTTCCCAAAAGAAGCGAATCCCTGATCTCTTATCATTTTCAATTTACTTAAGCAGTTTCATTGCATAAACTTTTTGTGGTGTTTTTTAATGCGACCTATAACAAAAAAAAAAAAAACAAAAATCAGAGGTAATAAATAAAAAAAACCCAATCTCCGACTTTCTATATAGACAATACACTGATTATATGTATCTGGGCTGCGTAATGTGACGGTCCATTGTATCACAACAGTCCAAAAATGTCACGATGAGGTAACTCTAAAACCAGTCTGGCAGCATTGTGCAAACTAGATTTTTCCACAATGAGCCCTAGTTACAATGTCTATCTATACCCTTCTGAACTGTGCACCTGCAACACACAGTTCTGGTGGCCATTTTAAGAGTGAACCCTCCCCGTCATATCACACAGGCTTGCGTTTCCACAGACATCTGGTAATTTTATGTGGGTCGGTGTCTCATAGTGAAGTTTTTTACTACAAACTCACTCCGACTTAACGTTACAACAGGGATAGTTCCATGTCGGTTTCCTCTTCTTTACTAACACAATCGTGATGTTAATTGGCAAATTCTCCTCTTTACAGGCCACCAGAACATAATTTTGCCACAGTTCAGAAGTACCGCGGCTTGAGGCCTGCCACTGCAAGCCGTCAAACAAAGTGCCACAGAATTATAACAAAACCGGCAGACCCAAACATTTTAACCTAAATGATAATAAATGAAAATATTAGACTGAATACAGATATAGATTTAATATAAATATATGTATGTGTGTATATTAGTGGATATATGGAATGGAGTTTTGTAGATCAGACATTTCATTATCTATGTGTAGTCTAAGTATAGTCACAACTTTAGCTGTAAAGTATTCCATCATTTTTGTCCTGGGCTGGAAGTTCATACATGAAGATGCTACAGCTTTGACACCAGATGGAAAAGTACTGCCGAAGGCTGTATTATACCTAACCATATGGAGTCACTGTGTGGGGGTATATTTTAGGCCCTTTAGTGTTAATTGGTGTATCAGGGGGCAGATTTATCTTACCCGGTCCTTCGCGATCCGCGGTGGGATTCGGCTTCCGGCGATTCACTAAGCAGTTCCATCCGACACTCCACCCAGGTGTCCCTGCTGCGCTGAAGTCCACCGAGGGTCCGCCGGATGTTCCCGATCCTATTCCTGTTGAAGTAAGCGCGTGTCCCCGACACTTTTTTTTTTTTTTAAATAGCGGCGGTTTCTCGAATCCTTCGGTTTTTTCGTTCGGCCAACGCCCCCAATTCCAGTCGCGTGCATACTGGCGCCACATTCGATCGTGTTCACCAAAAACTCCGGCAATTCAGGAAAAAAACGGTGCAAATCGAATATTCGGTACACATGGGAACCGGGAATCGGGCCCTTAGTAAATGACCCCCAGTATTTTTCTTCTCCAGTAACAGACAGACAGACAGACATTTTTGGGGCATATTTATTTAAAAAAAACAAAATAAAAAAAAAAAAAGTCATTGCCAGGGGGGAACGAGACATTCTTACCAGCCTGGACTTCCCCAAAGCTTCCCTCGCCCTATGACTTTTACCGTCAGAATCTTCTGCTTTCATTCTGTAGTCTGCGCACAATCGTCACAACTTTTTTTCATCTGAAAGAAGAAGAAAAAACAAAAAAAGTAATTTTTTTTTTGGAGTTTCTGGTAGAATAACGTAACACCAAATGTGAAAGTAGAAAGTCCCCGCACATCCCTCTGAAGACGTCATAGGACTCTTCAATGGGCGCAGCCGTCTTGTGTCCGCATCCGTTTATTTTCACCCCGTAGAATGGGTTCCTAGCTACTTTTTTGCCCTGTCCAGTTGTTGCCAGTACCTTTTGAGGAAAAAAAAAAAAAACCCCAGCACCCATGTGAATGACGCCACCAACGGTTTTTTTTTTTTTTTTTTGAGATCTATATTGCTGCTATGGAGATTCCGTGCTTGGGAGAGTGCCCATGCAATATTTTTCTCCTGTGCGCCCATCTGTGCAAACATTAAACCGTAGTGAACAGACCAATAGAACTCACTGTGTCCATATTCCAGAACGCAAAAAAAATAACAACTTAAGGAAAGCAGACGACCTCAAAACCGCCTTTGTGAAGAGCCTTCGTCGCAGTGTTTCTTTTGGGACCCCCTTGTGGCCAACATTGCAGGCCTTACAGATGACACATCTGTCCATCATGTAATCCTGTCCCCATATAGCAGCAGAATTCTCCTAAATCCACCAGATAGTAACCGGTGCCTCGTGCTTAGAGTCGCACATCTAGCTGGTCCCACACATCACATGATCCTAAGTATATAGTGAGATTCTCTACGGAGGAGCATTAAAGGGCATCTACACCAGGATGAAATGGTTATAGGCAATGAGCCTGAGGGGTCCAGGCTCCATTAACCCTATGGAGCATGGTAGCCCCTCTTCAGTTGCATACATTCATCATCCTGTGGTAGATGCTCTTTAACAGACCTTTCATCCTCTGTGTTCTACCTTCTAAGGCTTTATTCACACAGCGGTGGCCCTGATTCTCTACAACTGCACCCTTTTATAGGGGAGATTTATCCTAAGTCTCTCGAGCATAACTGTGTCCTGTGCCCACTGCCCCAATCAGAGCTCAGATTTCATTTCCCACAGCTGTTTATAAAATAAAGCCTGAGCTCTGATTGTTTCCGTGGGCAGTTTGGCTCAGAAACTTGATGTTCAATCTCCCCCCATTGTCCTCAGTCTTGTTTCTGGGAGTCCAAATAAAAATAGTTGCAAAGTATCACTCCCTTGCACCTCTAGAGGATGGAATGCGTTCCCGTATCTTCTTTTCACCTCGCTCTGGCTCCACCATATGTTTTGAGAATGTTTTTGATAAGTATTTTTCCAGTTCACATACCAACAGATTGGGGGGGATTAGGTCTGGACTGTGACATGTTATAAGTAGCGCTGTCAGTGACTGCAGATGTAGGCACTGCCCCCCCAGCGTCTATGACCCCAAGCGGCACTTTTCTCGCAGGCTGAAAGAGTTACGAGGACCGTCACCACGAAATTTTTCGTCACTACATGAGCTGCTTCCTCGTGACAGGGCCTCTTTTAAGCAATCTAGTAACATCCGGGGTCTTTTTTGCCCTGTAACTGGAGCCAGAGAGACTGGAAAACTTGGTATACGGAATGTAAATGTCCCCCAGGATTTTTGACTCATGGACCATAAAAAAATATGAAAAAAAACAAACAACATACATGTAAAATATAATAAACATATAAAATATATCAAAATATAAAACAAAATCCCTCAAAACCTTCTGCAGCAGGGCCAGAGATGGTTTAAGGGATTTTCTGCAGCAGGTACGGGAGGTGTGGGTATTGTGATGTTCTGCAGCAGCTTCAAGGTGTGTATTAAGAGATACCGCAGCAGCAGTAGTCACAGCACAGGCTTACTAAACATCGCAGGGATTAACATGGGATAAGATGGAAGTGACAGCAGTGGGGGGCATTGCATCTAAATGTGGACTGCTGGGAACACAACCTAAGGCTAAATTCACACTGCCGTGAGCCCGCCGCCCGTAGCAAGCACTGCGGGCACACGGCAGCGCGGGAGAGGAGAGGAGGTGAGCGCTGCTCACCCCCCGCCTCTCCCTATCATTAATGGTGCACTGCGCCGTATACGGTGAAATATAGGACAATGTCCTACTTTCCCTGGGCTACGGAGCGTACGGTCCGCACGTGTGCCTGCATCGTACCACTCCGTACAGGCCATGAGTCCATGAAGTGGTATGGGTGGACGTATAGCGCCATACTGTAATGTGAAATGTAGCCTAAGGCCGATCTTTGCATTAGGACATGTGCTGGCTGTTTTTTCTCTACAGGCACTTATTTCCCTGTCTGGGTCTGGGGGCCCCATTGAAGTTGCCCCGGGGTCCAAAGGCAAGAAAATTTCCACATATGGGAGCCATAAGCTCAGCTCCCATTCACATATATAAAGGACGAAACAACAACATAGAAATCGAGGCATCAACGCTTACATCTATTTACGGAGTTGTCAGGTTCTTGTTCCGTAGTGCAGGGAAATCAGGTCAAGGACCAGGGAATTGAGTCCATCCTACAGACACAGAAGATGTAACGTTTTTAATACATATTTATGATATAAACATAGTTTATGTCGAACAAGATTACAAAAATGTGAGTGTCCGTGGAAACACCATAGCTGTACATTGGCCTGGGGTCCCTCACCTCTGCTCATCAGTCCACTAGTGTAGCCATCATCCGACTGATTGCTCCAGTGCAGTGACATCGGATCCAACGGAAGTGCCAACTCTGATCCAGTAGTCCTAGAGTCCCATAGATGAATGATTGATGGAACCTCAAATCTGAACCGAGTTATAACAAATTAAGAGTACCTTTTAACCGACTTTGGTAGAATTATACGTTTACAAATATGTTTTTTGACAAAAATTTCTTGAAAGAAAATTCTGATTTAGAGAGTGATCTGGTTATGTATCAGGACTAAAGTTTCCTAACCAAATGTTCGTAAACGGCGATCCATAGAGGCCTGATGAAAGCTATAAGGTTTATCTGTAGTTCAAGGCCCAAAGGATGAGACATCCCCATTAAACAACTTTATGTCATAGTCCCGTGACCAGAGGGGTAGTGTCCCCATCTCTTCCGTCCGGCCTCCATTTACTATCCCCATGCCCCATGAGGCTCTGTTACATCTTGGGGCCTTAGTCATGTGGCCAGGGTGATGTCCCATCTTAGGTCTGTTACTCTGCAACGTCCACCGCTATGTATGTAGGCTGATCACATGGAGTCATGGAATGCTGTGATTTCCCATGTGATCAGATACATCTCCATTACCCATGTGTATACGTAGCTTCTCTTAATGTTCTCTTACAGCAGCAATCATAGCCGCGGACTGTCAATCAGTAACTCGAGGTGGGTCATATAGTAAGGCCCATCTTTAGAAAAGCTTTAGAAAGTACGCACAAAGCAGTGCCCCCAGTGTGAACAGGGCCTTAGTCCGGGTCATCCCGCGCCCCAAAACACTCACTCACTAACACTAGTAATGGCGGGAAAGATGAGAGTGTTATAAGCAGGCGACTGTGCGGAGATTTGGGGAAATCAGGAGCCGGCAGTCTCTTCTCAATGTCAAGGAATCTGCATCTGACATGATTTCATCTCCTCCTTCCTCTGCGCCTATGACAAGGACTGTAAACCCCGGACCCTCTATTTCCTTTCTTTCAAACCATGGACGTGTGGGCCGCTTGGCAGAAGCGCTGCTACATACAATCGTATTCAGAGGCTACACAGACTTTTTGTTCCAAGCCATTATTACACTACAGTAGGAGCGCTCAGAGTAACACAATGCGCCCGCATTTCATCTACTTATTTTTTACTCATGACATCACAACAAAACAGCACAAAGACAAAGTCCTTAAATAATCTAGCCTATCAAAAACCATCATATAACAGACGTGCTCCTAGATCCAGCCATGCACCGTGAACTGTGGTAATCTGGATATATTTTGTATATCCGATGGGCCTCCTGCCCTCTAAATCAACTTGTGTACTTGATGCCAATGGGCCGAAAGCTCTGCTTATCAGAGGCCTTCCCTGATGTAGATTCCACCGGCTGTAATACGGTAAGGACCTTTTCCACCCTCCCCACTCATTAGCATAATTTCAAAAGTTGATTTTAGAAGAAGGAAGGAGCCATGGAAAACAAATATAATGTTAAAGGACATTACTATAATTTACTGCCGGTAGACAGTCCCAAACTTACTTGCTCATATTCCGTCTGTCAGGGGATGATCTCGACGTTTAAATGAAGTCCTGGGACATGGTCCTTGTTCTAAAAAAACACTTGATAAAGATATTCAAACGAGCCGGAGGAGCTCAGGCTACAATCGCTCGGCACCTCTCGACTACCGCCTCCTGTGAAATATATGCACCCCCCCTCAGTGTTCATGGTGCATGTCCCCGTCCATCGTCATAGAGCGTCAGCGGTCGGTGACAGGGCCAGCGCCATGAAACATGGAAGGGGTTGTGTCATATACCACAGAGTCCGAGCCGAGAGGCGCTCGTTACGTAGCCCTGCGCCGCCACTGGCTTCATTTTAATTTCTTTATAAGTGTTTTCTAAAACAAGACAGTTTGTCCCAGTACTTCATAAAGAGAGATCATCCCCTGACAGACTAGCAAGTCATTTTGGGGCATCTACGGAAGTTTACACTATTAACAAGGAATCCTAAATCGGTGGTGGGGGGGGGGGGGGTCGAGTTGTCAATGTACCCACCAACGGACTCATGTAGCGCAGTGATGGCAAACCTTGGCGACAGAGTGCCCACTACACCCAAGCCCACTTATAGGTCTCAAGTCACCAGGACAATTCAGCAGTAATTTATTGATCCCTGCTGTATAACAGTTTTTAATGTATGGCGTCCTAAGTTTCCCTATACAATATAAATATGATGAGAATTTGGATTGTAGGCGTTCCCTTCAAGGGCTCCTGAAAGAAATGAAGAATCCGGACCCAGAGCAGGAGTCTCCAATGACATCCCTCTCTATCCACCCCCTCCTTGCGCCTCCTCTAGTCTGCAACCCAAGGATGTCGCTTTTAAAATAATAGGCACGATCTGGCTGTATTGGGAATTGGAACCAGAGAGGAAATCCTTGAGTCCTATCTGTCAAACTCTGTGATGGGTTGAAGTCTGGGTGCCAAGAAAGGGTTTTGATGCACTGCTGGCACCCGTGCCATAGGTTCGCCACCACTGATGTAGCTCATGCACCTGCTGCGCCATGCATCTCTATGGCGATAGCCGAGCACAACTACTTCATCAGTGCCATAGGCAGCAAATAGAGCAGCAGTGAACGGCTGCTCCATTGATCTGGGGTACAACTAATTCATGGGGGTCCCATCCCCTTTAACCACAAGACATGGGAGGTGGAAGCAGTTGGCTCTGGGTCTCTTCATTGGTTGAAAACTGAAATTGCAGCCAAGGGTCTAATTCCCATTTACCGGTGAAAACCATACACAGTCACACAGTGTGGACCTATTGAGGACCACCGCATCAGTCTACACACAGAAATCCCATGTGCATGTGACCAAACCAAAATAAAACCCGACCAGTACGTTTCCACTTCACGTTGTGCTTCTCGATGACGTGTGGGCCACCTATGATACATCAGATGTTATTGTTGTCTTTAGAGACCTGGGAGACAAAGTGAACAAACTGGCCAAGTACTAAAAACTCCATGAGACCAGTCACCCGGATAAACAGGACAAAGTACAAAGCAGAAAAAGCGGAAGGAAAACTGCTGAATATACCAAACAAGGCAGCGATGTGAGGTCATCCACCAGAAATAGGGAAGCAGAATATACAATACTTATTATGACGGCAGAGTGTCATATTAGTCACTAAAGCCTTGGGGTGAGGAGCGTCACTAACTTTTAACAGCAAAAACTCGTCATGGCACATCATAGTACACATTAAACACAGAAACTTTTTGATACATTTAGAGAATCCGTCTTTCTTCTACAGGTGTGCGGGCGCCTCCCCCCGGCTGCTGAAGTCTAGAGGACTCTCATCTGCGGGAATGAAATTACTTCTCGTATTGTTCCGCGCATGATAAGCTTGTAGGAGACCTCATAGTAGCTAGTATCCACAACCAGTTCTGAAACTGTGATGCAGGGAGAAAGGGGGGATCTTAGGTAAAGACGCTACAAAACTCCACTTCAAGTGGTCGCCCTCCACTAAAAATCCATTATTTATTTTTCTGTGTACTGAGCTGTATGAGGGTTTGTTTTCTGCCTAAAAAGTATGCCTTATCTAAGGACAACCTTAATAGTTCCAGGGCAATGTACTTGAAAGTATAAAAAAAAAAAAAATCAAAAAGGGCAAGTGGCAATAAACACATTTGTACCTTTTCTTAGACCCGTGTTGGACCGTTTCTTATTATGGGCTCTATGCACTATGGGGTCAGTGTGGGCTCTATTCCCTACGGCAGTGATGGCAAACCTTTTGGAGACAGAGTGCCCAAGCTACAACCAAAGCCCACTTATATGTCTCAAAGTGCCAACATGACAATTTCAGCAGTAACTTATTGATCCCGGCTGTATAACAGGTTTTAATTGTATTGGCATCCTAAGTTCACCTATACAATAGAAAGATGATAGAGAAATTTGGATTGTAGTTTCCCTTCAAGGTCTCCTGAAGATGAAGAACCCAGAGCAGGAGCTCCAATGACAATCCATCTCTATCCAACCCCCTCTTGCTCCTCCTCTAGTCCTGGCACCCAAGGATGTCGCTTTAAAATAATCATAGCACGATCTGGGCTGTATTGGACCACAGGAGGAAGCCTTGAGTCCTATCTGGCAAACTCTGTGGTGGGTTGAAGGCCTGGGTGCCCAAAGAAAGGGCTCTGAGTGCCACTGCTGGCACCCGTGCCATAGGTTCGCCACCACTGCCCTACGGGGTCAGTATGTGTTGTATGGACTATGGGGTCAGTATGGGCCATAAACACTCATCTGTATCATATACAACTACCTAAATCAGTGACTACACACATCTGTGTGATCATATACCACCAGACATCTGTGTGATCATATACCACCAGACATCTGTGTGATCATATACCACCAGACATCTGTGTGATCATATACCACCAGACATCTGTGTGATCATATACCACCAGACATCTGTGTGATCATATACCACCAGACATCTGTGTGATCATATACCACCACTCTGGTGATCATACCACCAAACATCTGGTGTGATCAATATACCACACCAGACATCTGTGTGATCATATACCACCCATGGACATCTGTGTGATCATATACACCAGACATCTGTGTGGATCATATACCACAAGAACATCTGTGTGATCATATACCACCACACATCTGTGTGATCATATACCACCACACATCTGTGTGATCATATACCACCAGACATCTGTGTGATCATATACCACCAGACATCTGTGTGATCATATACCACCAGACATCTGTGTGATCATATACAACCAGACATCTGTGTGATCATATACAACCAGACATCTGTGTGATCATATACAACCAGACATCTGTATGATCATATACAACCAGACATCTACATGATCATATACAACCAGACATCTACATGATCATATACAACCAGACATCTACATGATCATATACAACCAGACATCTACATGATCATATACAACCAGACATCTATATGATTATATACAACCACACATCTTTATCATCTTATACAACCACAAATCTACATGATCATATACAGCCACACATCTACATGATCATATACAACCAGACATCTATATCAGCATACATAACACATTTATAACGCTGTACAAAACAAAACACACATCTAACATTATATATAACCACACTTCTATCTATAAAATCATATATCACCACCAATCTATATCATAAAATACTACAAATATACTAAACATAACACATATCTATAACATATATAAAGGAATGCACATCTATAGCATGATACGTAAACTAACACACATCTATCATAACCATATCATATATAAAGTGACATCTATCCTAAACCCACCTATAACATCACACATAAGTAAAACACATCTATCATAACCATATCATATATAAAGGGACATCTAACACACACACACACACACACACACCTATAACATCACACATGTATAAGCCCTTACACAAGTAACACAAACAGTTCACAGAAATATACACTGTATATCCAGTACTCACTTTCTCGTATGTTGTCCCACGTCCACTGGTCATTCCTAAAAAACGAGTGCTGCTTAATTTCCTCTATACCATTCCGCCCAAGTCGTACCTCCCTATACATAGCAGAAGAAGCACAAGTTACATCAGGAAAACCTTCAGCTGTCCGTGTTATGAATGCACCATAAAACTAAAGGGTTAATTTCGCCTCTCAGGTCCTGCAGCGTCCTGGTCCCCGCGGCCAGTCCATAAGAGTGGCTTCTGTGGTTCTAACTATGTGTCTAATATCGGCAAGGAGAGGCGACGGTAATTTTCTCTCCGCTCTTAAGACGCCACGTGTGGAATGAAGCAGTTTTCCATTCTGATTCGAGGGGAAGCTCAGTAAACACGGGCCAGAGTCTTAAATTGAGAAAAGGATCCTTTGAAAGGCGACTGCCAAGTGCTGCGGCAAAGGATGTATACGAGGGGCTGAGGACAGCCGCGCCAATACGCCTTAACCCCTTCCACAGCCATCGCACAATTCTGCCAGTGATATAAAGGGACACACAGTGCAAGGAATTATCTGCTATTACCGACTACTGTACAAGGGGGATCGAATTATAGGACCCCGCCAAATCTAAATATTTGGACTGGCCGCTAAAACTTTCAGTGCGAGGAGAAGAACAGGACCTTCAGTTATCTAAGAGGCACGAGGTGTGCGAGTGTGTGCCTCTGGTTTCCACGTAATACTCACTGGGGACAAATAATCCATACATGCAGTTCCTTCTCTAATCTCCGCAGATTAAATTGCATTTTTTTTAACCGCTTTCATCCTAAAATTTACTGTGTCCGATGGCTCAAACGCCAACACTGAATGAAAAGGTGTGCAGAGATGACTAAGGCTCTGAATCAACCCTTTAAGGCGCATTATAAAAACAGAATTTAAAGTGAAATCGTCACCACAATTTTTAACTGGTGACAGGTTCCATGCGGATTTTAAAAATGCCTCTGAATCATTTCAGTACTTTATAAAAAATCTATTTCACATTACCGGGCTCCTCCCAGCAGCGGGTGGTTGAGTCACAGGGCATCTGCAGCACTCTGTCTGACTGTGTCTCAATCTCCTTATGCTGTTATACGCTAACACATTTCCAGGAGGAATAACAGATGAACATCTATAGAGAGATGTTCAAAGGGAATGGTTGAATGTGCTTAAGAGACAGGCGTTTTTGAGGTCCTTATGCTGTCGTTTTGTTTTGTTTTTTTGGTGTTTTTTTTTGCGGATGGCATACTGACTCATTGATTCCTATGAGTTTGTTCACAAAGCATTTTTTTTTTTCACGGAGGTGCAGAAAGTGAGGAAAAAAATGCAGTATGCACTATTTTTTTTTCTCACATGCGGACCAAGGACCTTCAAAGAAGTCAATGAATCCGCAAAGAAAGAAAAAAAAAAAAATGGACGGCACAGGGATGACATCCATATGCAGTCTCAGAATATACATTACAAAACCATCCCTTTTTTTTGAGGATAGGAAAACAACGGATGACACGCGGATGTGAAAAAACAGACGTGGATACATTACAGAGTGAACACAGACATCACGCATCCTAATTTTTTGTGGACACACCCGTCTGACTAAGCCGTAAAGGGAACAGGTCATCAGTATTTCACATTTTTACTTAATGACAGGTTCCCATAACCGTATAAATACCAATTCCTAATCTGGTTTTATAATTATCATTACTGGCTCCACCCACTTTTAAAAGTATATAAAACGTGTACCTGGATAAGGTACAGCAAACTGGTGAGTCCCTGGCATTGTCATCATCATTATCTTCCCGCAGCTCTCTATTTTGCCCCCTCCCCTTACCCATGAGATTTTCTTGGGGACACATCACATCGGCTGGAGGGAGAGCCGTGAGGAGATAATGATGACGACAACATTTTCTGGCAGGTAAACTTTTAACTACTTTTAAAAGTGCGCAGAAAGAAAAATATTAAATTATAAAATCAGATTAGGATTTCATATTAAATAGGCTACAGGAACCTGTCATTAGGTGGAAATGTGAAATCCTGATGACACATTCCTTTTATTTTAAAAAAGACACTGCATGAGCAGAACACTTCTAGGTGATGGAATGGAGTCTTGGTGTAAGTCCCCATAGACAACCCAGACTCAGAAAAGCAGGGCACTTCTATTAGAAGGCAAGAATCTTGCAGGTATTCCTTAAAGGGGCTTTCATACCAAACAAGTTAAGCCCTATCCATAGGATAGGGCCTAACTTGCTGATCACACATCATGAGAACGGGGGGTCCAACCGGGTCCGAGTTACCTCTGTCGGATCCCTTGTCGCTCCCCAAAATGACTGGGACAGACGGGCGTGCATATCCGCTCTGCTCCATTCATCTCTATGGAGCCGAACGAGATTGCAGAACGTGTTTGGTGGGCTGAACATGTGGGAACCTCCCTTTACGATTCCAATAACACAGCAGAGGGTAACGTTTCCAGCTGTTGAATCCCCTTTTCATCCACTTACCTGTCTGTTAAGAAGGCACAGATGAGGTTCTTGGCATGGTTAGAAATTTCCACATCTTCAGGAAAGTTTAAGGAATTCTTGTGATCCATAATTTTACTATAAGTGCCAACCAGGGAGTCCGCATAAAATGGAGTGTCCCCTTGAAATGAGAAAAAGAAGTGAAATAATGAAATAAAAAAGAAAATATTTTTGAGTGCATTTGTACTAAACTCAAAAAACATTTTAAAACAAGTTTGGAGCTGCTACTGAAGAAGACGAGTCACAACCAAAATGGCTGCCTCTGTGGATTTCCAAAAGAAAAAAAAATTTTCGGTATTCTAGTTTCAAAACCTCCCCTAAAAAGCATAATCTATAGGTAGCATGTTGTAGAGAAATAATAAATGCTTATTATGTCAGTCCATTAAGCCGTTTCTGAGAAGTTCCCAGTTTAATCCGTATGCTAATTAGGCATTTGGTACACCAAAGCATGTCCTCCGTACCTGGAGCGATGCTATTCTCGCCTGCACCGCCAACCTCTCTATCAGCAGGATATTCCTCCTGTGAAAAGCATTGGGCGACTCTGGAAGAAGAGGGAAGTCCCTTATGCAGGAACAGCAGTACTTCGGGTGCATCGGGTGCGGTGACTGACTCATTAGCATACAGATTAAAGTAGGAATAACTCAGAAACATCATAGTGGACAAAAATAACAAAGGTTTGTTGGAAATCGCAGTGTAATTCTCTACAACACACTGCCAGCAGATTAGAACGCTTGACAGAGGTGGTAGAATCCCTTTAGGCATCACGTGTTCCAGAGCTCTTCTACCTTTTGTAACTGCATTGTAAGTGGTGCCTTTAGTCAGCTACAGGTATCTATAATGTGTTCTAACCGTATTACATCTATTAATAGGGGTGCTACAACTCGACTAAGTGATGTCATAGTACTAATTGATGTATGGAGGCCTAATTGCTAGGACCACCTCTAGATCTCTAGAATCCTAGCACATCCTTATGCTCAATGGGGTGCATCACATTATAGCTGAGACCCGAGGAAAGCTCTAGGCTTTTTGAGTTAGAGACTCAAACATAAAATAAAAAATTGTGTAGTGGTGCTCCACCGATTTTAATGGAGACTGTGTAATTCCCAAATTCCTTATGTGGTGGCGCTGTAGATAAGTTTAGCTCTTCCTGCCCGGTTTTACCACAGAACCCATAGACAGACCCTTTGTCTCTATGACTGTGTGCACAGAGACAAGGGGAGTTCATAACATGTTATTGTATATGACTATGGCAGATTATGGTTACTTTATTATGAACAATCCCATATGCTTCGACCGGGTTCACATCAGAGGTTACACACATCTAGAGCCGATTGTACATCTATAACAAGCTCCAGAGTTAAGGAACATTGGGAGATCAAATAACAGATAAGAGTAACCCAGAGGAAATCAGAATATTACAGGAGCGTAATATAATATATGGGGTATTATAATGGAATGAACAGAATCTATAGCAAAACTAAATGTCTGCTGAACAAAGCCCGAGCCAAGCGATCAAACCGCTAAATATTCACAATAACACGACACGTGGATGTAAGTTACATGTGCCATCGTCCAACATCCCCTTTTATTTGTCATTATACCCGTACCCCCAGAGATTTCACTCAGAATTTATTTTGAATAAGAATCTAAACTTTCCCTTTAAGAAGTCAAGACTAGGCACATTCACACAGCCGTTTGGGGGATGTATATGCGATCGCAAATTTGCAGGTGCATAAACGTCCCCATAGACGGCAATGGCGGCCCGGTGGCAGTACGGTGCCACACATGTGTGCACTCTCTTTCCCAGTGTGTGTGCGGCCGTGCGCCGCTTTTCTCTATGGAGGGGTCACCTCCTCGTCCTCTCCAGTGATCAGTGGTATGTCCACCCGGCTGCGGCCGAGCGGGCATACACCTGTATGAATTTACCCTAAACAAAACAGAGATGTGACCATGTTGTCCATAGAACCCAATCAGAGGCCGTGTTTTATATTTCCAGGCCTGTCTGGACAATGCAAGCTGATCCATGATTGGTTGCTGTGAGCAGCATGGTTTATTTTTCCTCAGAAACAGCTTTGGGCCTAGATATAAAATTATAAACTTCGTAAAATTTTAGATTTTTTAATATTGAATTTGGTCTATTAGCATTCAGAGGGTTTATCTCAACATTTATGAGGTATTGATTAAAAAGATCAAATTGTACAAAAAAAAAGGGGGAGGGACCATTTAACCTCTTAATGACCAGACCCTTTTTCAATTTTCACTCCCCACCTTCAAAAATCCATAACTTTTAAAATTTTCCATGTAAAGACCTATATGAGGGCTTGTTTTCTGCGTAACAAATTGCACTTTATAGTGACAGTATTTAATATTCCATGCCGTCTACTGGAAATCAGGGGAAAAAAATTCCAACTGCAGGGGAATTGGTGAAAAAAGGCATTTGTGCCATTTTCTTGTGGGCTTGGATTTGACAGCTTTCACCGTGAGCCCCAAATGACATGTCTACTTCATTCTTTGGGTCGTTATGATCACAGGGATACCAAATTTGTAAAGGTTTTATAATATTTTCATAGAGTTACAAAAATTAAAAGGGGTTATGCCCTATGCACGGCATAGGGCCTGACTTGCTGATACGAAACAGGTCACGAAAACTATGGGGTCCGTCAGACCCTTTGCCGCTCCATCAGACTAATAGAGCAGACGGCCGAGCATGACCGTTCTGCTCCATTAATCCCACACTGATCAGCAAGTTAGACCCCCTAACTTTAGTTTGTGGGAAAACCCCTTTAAAACCAACAAAAAAAATCCTTCATTTTGCAGTCTTCTGGAGCCAACAACTTTTTCATACTTCGAAGTACGGAGCGGTTTGCCGTGTTTAATTTTTTTCAAAATGAGATGATGTATTCAATGCCATCATTCTCCAAAATGGCGCCGCACTAGATGATTTTTTTTTTGCAGGAGTTCTAGATATTCAAAACAAGTCTGATAGAAAGTGTCCCCTATGGCCACGAATCAGAGTTCAGCTTTCATTTATTACAACATAATGAGAAAATGGAAGCAGAGTTCTTACTGACATTCAGCTGTGAAACCTGCGGCTGAGAATAGTAACAGGCGTGTGAATATAGCCCAAGGCCTCATGCACAAAAAATTATTTACTCACCAACCAGCATTTCAAAAAGGAAGACCCCGACCGACCACCAGTCACATTCCCGCCCGTAGTAGCCATCTCCTCCTTGAGACTTCAGCACTTCAGGTGATATGTAATCTGGAGTTCCCACGGCAGTATCACACCGCACCATACCTGTCTAGGACATCAGGAAAATCGCATGAGTGTGGCATACAACTAAGCACACAGTGTAGTCAGTGAATGGGGGAGGGGGGACATCATCGTTTTGGTACAGAGCTTGTTGTGTGGTTAAGGGCATCTCCAGTGCTGACCCTTGTTGGGTAAAGAGGGATCAAGTTCTTACATTTGTTCAGAACACATCTACAAAATGATGGCCATATGATACACAGCAGAGCAGGCAATCACCAGAGCTGGAGCCTCCCTTTGTTATTTTTACTATTGTTTTGGAACGCCATGAGGATTTCCATTATGTGCAAGTCACTGAGTGAATGGTGACAGGAAGGCCTGGACTGTGACCGGAAACACCGCAAGTTTAGTCGGCGGTGACTCATGTTCCATTTTCGGCCTCCTGTGTCATGTTGCAGTCAACGTCTCCTGCTCTTATGTCACCGCAGACTGTCTTATCTAACCCTTTAAGAGTCTAATGGAAGAAGTGTTCCAACAGGAGATAAGTCGGCTTGCAGAAACGGAAATGGTTAGGTTTCCTCAAATAAAACTATAGAAGTACATGAGAAAATTCTCTTTTTGAAAAGTGGGCGTACAAAATTTAAAGAGACCCAATTTTTATGATTTTTTTTTTTGCCTGTTACCCAGTTATATTCTTCAAGTCAAAGGAATTTCATCTATTAAATTGAATGCATGTTGCATCATATATATTGAAGGAGAACTCCAAACACATCCCTTCTCTCATTTACCCAATTCTGTAGTAGAACATTCCCGGGGCATGACCATAGAACATTCCCAGGGCATGACCATATATGCAGCGAGCTCCAATCTGCACAACCACAAACATCCAGACAGCCTGTTCTGTAACACTTTATCCGTTTCTTCTAGTAATAAATAAGCAGCACTGTTTGTCACAACCGTACGCGTCCTGACAGATCTGCTAGTAAATGCATCAAGACGTACATGCCTCAGTTCATTAGCGGTAGGCCTATGTGGCCAGGAGCTGTCTGCATCTTCTCTAGCAACTATTATTGGGCTCGGTGACATCGGTTTGGAGCGGTTATTTGTTTGGTAGTACGTGGCACGTGGTAACACGCTCGGAACGGGAACCGATAAGAGCCGGGGTTGCTAACTTTTCCATAAAAAAAAAAAAAGAAAAACTCAACCATCTACTCAATTTTCCACTACATGGCACTAACTTAATTTAATTCAAAATTACTGCAACTCAATTGTCGGGGGTGACTATCCATTGCAGAAAGAATCGACCTCACACAAATTAGTCACCTCTCCATATACAAATAAATCAGAAGAAAAACATAATGAAAAGTACTTTAAAAAACAAACAAACATAGCCCGAAAAGCATTAGGTTTTTTTTGTAAAACTGATCAGGTAATAGAGACTAATCTGTGAAGCCGTTGTAGACCAATATGTCCTACAGCAACTGGTAGAACGCCTTTGGTTGGCTAAGCAACTAGGTACATCTCCTAATACACATTGTAGGACCCTAAGGCTATCAAGTGCATCTCATTCAGACTGTGTTGAATTGTGTTGAATTGTCCCCCTAGATCGAGATTCTCCAAACCCACCAATTCCGATGGGGTAATTGACCATATAATTTGCATGAGAGCTTCCAACTCTCCCTTGAAAGCAAAAGTCGAGGCAAAGAAGATCAGTAGATTGGATTTCAGTGGTTTGGAGATTTATTTTGCCACGTTGGAAGTGATGTGTGTCTAATCCATGTGTACGGGGTAGAAAGAAGAATAGTAGATGATCACACATGCTCAACTGTAATAAGTATCAATGGTGAGTAAATTACTTTGCCCGATGCATAACGGCCCTAGAACACAGGTTCATGAGTGAGAACAAGAGTTTTCAGTAGGGTTTGTGTCTGCCTATCAATCAGGATATATTTATCTAATCTAGGCTAAGTTTATGCCATCACCTAAAACCTACAGAATAGAGAGGGGGTGACTGCTCCTCCTATGTCACCAGGGTGTTTGATCTCGTCACCCACTGAAACGTTTACTACATTACCGGTTACTTTTGACTGCTATCTACAGTGAACCAAATTCTTCTTAAAACAGCTGCCCCAAAAACTTGAAAATCTTATCTTGGTGTGTCCCAAATCATAAACCTGTCCACACTACAATCAAAGCCAAAAAACACAAGTGTGCCAGTCACACCGGTGACACAGTCACTTCTCCACACACCTAGTGAAACGTTACTCATCACAATCCCATTAGTAGAGACGACCAGAAGCTTGCGGGGAATATTGACATTGGAACACGCTCTCCCAGCTAAATAAATGCCTTTGTTTCTCAAGACAACTGATATCCGCCGCTTATCTTGTACAGCTAACCACAACGCCTGCTTACCCCGGGGCACTGCCAGGCCAGGATTCAATAAAACCCAGTGCCAGGCTCTAGTAAAAACATGCGGTGGGACGGCTCGCCGCTCCCGTAAAAGCCTTTAGCACCTTGTTAAATGGCTCTTAACTTCATTTATATGTTTGGGTTTTGCAAGTAACCATTATATGCCTTCCTCAATACATATTCTCTGCCGTGCAATGCATGCCTACCGCTCATATACATATATATGTAAAAGGGTTAATGTTTATCGCGGGCACCGATTTATTTTTATGATATCTAGTACAACCTAGAGGTAGACAAATATGTCTTCATATAACTGCAACAATTCTTGAAGAAGTTGGATTAACAATGAAAAACTTGTATTATCCCGTATATTTGCCCCTGTAGGGGGCGCCATGTAGCAAACAAGTATCTCATAGCAGTTTGGCAAAGGTAATCACCCTAACGTCCCTGTGGACATTAAAACACAGTTACTAGGGGCTGGGACAACGCTACCAAGCTGGCTCGAAGCTCCAGCGTCTTGGTGGTCTCTTGGTCTTTGTCGCTTTCATCATGGCCGGAGTGACATCCTGAAACCAATGATTGGCCAAACTGGCCCTAAAGTGCCCCAACCCTGGAACCAGAGCATGGTCAGAACACTTACTTTGGGTTATTCCTACCACAGATTCCCAGAAAACCCCTTGGGTTCTCCACTTTGGAAAAGGATCCCCTAACAATACAGTTCATCAGAATATGTCTTCCCTTCCCTTCACCACAGGAATTACACAATGCCTATAAATATCAATGACGGACAGCCCCTCAGGATTGGCCATTTATACTATTCCCTAACTGGGTCAGTATATCACCCATGTAATATTGACCCTGGTAACATTTGCAGCTCGCCACAGATCACAAGACCCTCGGTCGGCAGGACTCGTGACTTCCTGTGACGTCCCCTGTCCTGCTGTCTTCCGGTGGAGGCGGCTGTGCACTCATTATTATATACAGAAACCCTGCATCACAGCCACTCCCATATCAGTGGTTGGAGGGGTGTGTGGATACACCCATACAGTGATAACTGCACCGCCTCCTCCATCCGTTGGTAGCCAGCAGGACACAGGACATGACAAAATCCTGCTGCCCGGAAGTCATGAACCCACGACTGTTAAGTATAAGTTGTATACGTACCCTTTTAAAAAGTTTAGTTTAAAGTGAACAATCCCTTTAGTTCAAATTTCCTTAACACATTTGTAATGTATTTTATCTGATATTTTTCTAGTTTTGAGAGGTCAAGGAAGCCAGAGAAGGAATCAAGTATAGAAAAAAGGTCTTTTTCATAGGATTTTATATACATTTATTAACTAATTATTTCAGAAACTAATCTGTGAAAGGACAAGTTGATTGGTAGTGATTACCCCAAGACTGGGCAGCAGAATACAGGTTTCCATTTATGGCCGATTGTGGCACTAGAGAAACCGGCTACTGTAGTAGTAATACAATTTCTTAGCTGATTGGTTGGTGTGTATCTGCCAATGAGCAGAGGGAGAGCTGCAACCTAACCCAATAATAGAGAAGGGGTGTGTCTTACCAGTGACTCCCTATAGGCACAGTAGATAACCTGTAGTCAGGAGTGGATTAGACAGTCATGGGCCCTGGGGCCGTATTACAAGTTATTTTTTAATGGCATTTTCTTTCTTCATATGGTTTGTGCACCTTTGGAGGACCTTCAGAGGACCCTTGTATAAGTATGTGTTGAAAGCATGAGGATTTCATAGCTTCTCTTTATTATCTGTAAATGGTACTATCAAACTTGGCCATTAGTTTAGGTGGTCATGGGGCCCCTAGAATCCTTGAGCCCTGGGCGGCCGCCCAAACCGCCCATATTATGTGCTACTGAATGTAGTCACCTGTCAAAGTTCTGGCCTCGATATCTAGGGGAGTACATGGGGGACTGTCAGGGAGGGCGCACACAGTGAATCGGAAGCTTCCCTTAGTAAGGTTTGGTGAAACGTTTACTTAATATCTCGGGTCACAACGCGTTTCGGAGTCGTATAAACTCCTTTATCAAGTGAAATGAGACTGCAGCGTGGGAGATGGGGTCATGAAGTTCTGGCCTAACTGAACAGAGCCAAAAAAAAAAAAGAAGAAGAATCCATTGAAGAAAGTAATTAGATGATCTTCATCCCCTGTAAATAACCACTTCAATAATCATTTTTTGAGCCCCTGACTAGTTGGTCACATTAAATAAATTGGGGACTAAATCCCACCAATCCATCAGTATATAGAGTCCAGATGTATATAAATAAGCAGATGACAATAGATGACAGACCAAAAAAAAAACCACATCCACCAATATTCATCTTCATTTATAAAACCGCACTGACTAGCACCATGTTATACCGCCATCTAACCACTAGCTGGTGCTAATAGCAATGCAATCCTCAGCATTTCATCACATCAGACTTCCCAAAAAAAGAAAATAATCCCTAAAATATTCTATTAATCAGCCTCATTCCTCACATATATCCTGCTCCTATATGGCAACATCCAAGCGAGGCCGGAAAGAGCTGGCTGGCACATTCTGTACTTTGTTCTTAAAAAGTGCAGAGCCCTCAGGAGCGGAAGCAGCGACTGTGACGGCTTCAGGAAGAATTTAATACAGGTCTCTGGCATGTGCGCCTGGAATGTGCATAGACTAAGACTTCATTGTGACACTGGGGAGGGGGGATCCACACTCCGACATGTAAAGACCATGGAAGCAGCCAGCAATTAGCATCTATCACACTGCTGCCAGTGCACCAACACAGACAAATGGCTACTGCCGCACCTCTGTAATTAGGAGACAAAACCCCAATATAATGAGCCTATTAAATGTATACAATCCGATGAGAACAAAAACACAACACTGAGCTTCGCCAAGTCACACAATGGCCGTCAGACACGTTGGAGAATCTCTCTGCGGCGGACTGACGGCAATTTGCAGCGTTCATTGTGACCCCACAAACCCATGGTAATTCACTGTATTAGGAAATGAAAAATCCGTAATATCATCCCATTTTTAATGTTAAAATTGTCTAGTTCCCTACATTAAAAAAAAATTATTTACAGTCATATCCAAATGAGTCACTTTTTCTCTGAGAGGAGTCACATTGGAGAGGCTGGAAAGAGGAGTGTTACTTCAGATGCCGATATTTTAGGGTGATGCCACACGTGGCATTTTGAACCCGTTTTTGGTCCGTTTTTAAGCAGTCCGTCCAAAAACGCATCCGTTTTTGGCCAGTTATAATTAAGATAATTGGTAAAAACCTGTCAAAAACACATGCGTTTTAATGGACTGCTTAAAAACGGACCAAAAACAAGTTCAAAACGCCATGTGTGGCATCACCCTTAGGCTCCAAAGTACATAAAATGATGGTTCTGATATCAGTTTACAGATGAAAGTCTCCGCTTTCTAAACGCATTGTCCCTTTTAAGCTTTACGCTCAACAGATATTAACCTAATAAACTAGAAGCCCCCTCAGGTAGGGGATAAAACGCCCTTTCCAAAATAATCCCTTATGTGAAATACCACCCGTTTATTTGTTTAAAAAATAAATAAATGAAAAAAAAAAATCCCCTTTAAAGTCATATTTTACTAGAGATGTGTCAAGTTCCGTGAGCTATAGAACCAAAAAAATACAGACAATTTTTTTTTTAAAAAGGGAATTTTATTTTTATCTGCAGCTCAGCGCTCTTCCAAATAAGTCTTTAATGTCACATATCTCTGCTTCTGTAGCTCACAGAACCACAAGTCTATATGATAATCTCATCTTTAAGATTCCATCAATGACTCAAAAAGAATGTTGCTTTGTACTAAAGGGTAAAAGATACTCCCCCTTCAGCCTCCAAACTTGACTCATTTCAGGTAAAATGTGACTCTTCTCTGCTCATTATCACACATATACATACATACATACATACATATTACATACCGTATATATACACAAACATAACTGTTAAGGTAACCCTAGCTGATCAAATCCTGTCATTTCTACTTGTCCTATTTTCCTAAAAGCATTGTAACAGAGAATACATTTTAAGATGGCGCCCAGAGTTCGCACTAACATTTTTCCAGAAGGGTAATAATACTCCTCTCACAATTTTTGAGGAGTATTTTTAACCCAGGAGGAGTATGAAATTTTCACTAATAAATGTATAACTCCTAGCGTATATATAGTGTTATGAGACATCTATTAATACAAGGAAAAAGTTACCGCTCCTGTTTTCTGTGCTTAAAAGGGTTTTCCCACAAATTCAAGTTAGGCCCTATACACGGGATAGGCTCTAATTTGAATCCTTGGGAAAACCCCTTTGAGGTGCATTCACGCCTTTGGATGCGTCAAAAACGCATAAAAAAGGCTTCACATGTTTAAGTAACATTGCGTTTTAGCAAATGCAATGGAAACAGAATGTTACATCAACATGTGATCAAGGCTGAAGCCTTTGGAATGCGTCAAAAACTAATCAAAAGACGCAACGCATCTTGTGAACGCACCAAAACGCATCAAATAGCAATTACATTGCTGTCAACATTGTGTTAACAAAACACATGCATCAATACAATTTTATTGCATGCGTTTTGTAAACGTAATGTTGACAGCAATGTAATTAGGCAAATCTCGTCTCAGCTGTTGTGATGCGTTTGCGTTAGGCTGGTGCCACACTTAGTGCTTTATCTGCGCTTGCAAGCGCAGACAAAGTCGCGCCCACCGGGGCGTGCCTCGGCCCGATCGCATCAGCGTTTCTATGGAAACGTCTGCGATCTGGAACGAGCCGCCGGTGTTTTGCGCTTTGTCTGCATTTGTAACCGCAAACAAAGCGCTTCGTGTGGCACCAGCCTTAGGCCACATGCACACAACCATGTGGGGGACGCATGTACAACCACAACCTTTCGGCTGTACATATGTCTCCAATGGATGGCCGCACGGAGTGATACCGCCCCGTACACGGGAAAATGACATGTCCCCGTGTTGCGGCCAGTCCCCAATGTATTAAAATTGTATTTCAATTCCTGCACGGCTACGGCCTGGCGGGCATACGGTTTGTTTGAATGCAGCCTTACTGTTTACAGAGTGGACTATTTAATTAATAAAATTATTTAATTAAGTTGGGAACTTTTTTTTTTCTTACAGGGGCACATTTAGGGAGGAACACATAATATATGTGTTCCCTGCTTTTCTTTTATATAGATCAAAGATAACAGGGATCTAATGGTAAGAGCCCATTGGATCAGTGTCATCAGCGATCTGTATACAGAGACATGCGGAGAGGATGCATACAGCACCTTCCCTGCAGCCTCTCACTGTATACAGGGGCTGCTGTGACAGGAGACTGATAATAATCGGGCCCCTGTCACATAGACAGCACGATCCTGTTTCTGGCTGTGTGCACGATCGCACACAGATCAGGAGCACAGCCCCGGCAACAGATATCCCGGCCCACCCCTCCCTTGGCTCCGCCCCCTCCCCTCGCTCAGCTCCACCCCCACCCCCTCCCCTCGCTCGGCTCCACCCCCACCCCTCGCTCGGCTCCTCCATCTCCTCACCTATCTCTAGGCGCCCCGCGGGAGCGGCTCGGACGGTGAGCAGGAAGTCTCTCCTCCAGTCACTCAGCGCTGCGATCCTGCAGTCGGCACCGCCATCGTTTGGAAGCAGCAGCTCATAGTAAAATCACCAAGCGTATTAATACGCTTGGTGATTTTTTGGGGGAGTAAATCAGCCTCTAAAACGCGTCTATGACGCGTGTAGAGGCGTTATCGCGACCTCTGATGGCGCCGACATCGTGGATCATAACCAAAACAATTCTCTGCCCCTTTCTGCTACTTTCCAAATTTCTAAATAGATTTGTGGATCCAAATAAAGCTTACACAGTGCTGATTTTTGCCCTGGGGTAACAGCATTAGCAAATCTTGCATCAGCAATTTGTCCGAGTCATCCATTGCATGCTTATTAATCAGAAACACAGCCAACGCACACTAAAAGAGGATACCGTATATACTCGAGTATAAGCCGACCCGAGTATAAGCTGAGACCCCTAATTTTACCACCAAAAACTGGGAAAACCTATTGATTCGAGTATAAGCCGAGGGTGGGAAATGCATTGTTCACAGACCCCCCTATAGTATACAGCCAGCCCAGCCTGGCCCCAGCAGTGTACAGCCTGGCCCCAGCAGTGTACAGCCTGGCCCCAGCAGTGTACAGCCTGGCCCCAGCAGTGTACAGCCTGGCCCCAGCAGTGTACACCATAAAGCCTGGGCCCCCAGTAGTATACAGCCTGGGCCCCCAGTAGTATACAGCCTGGGCCCCCAGTAGTATACAGCCTGGGCCCCCAGATGGAACTAAGCGCTGGGCCCCCATGTATACAGATCCGTGGGCGCGCCCAGTATTATACAGCCTGGCCCCCAGTAGTAACAGCCGGGGCCCCCAGTAGTATAACAGCGCCTGGGCCCCCATGCGTATACAGCCTGGGCCCCCCAGTAGTATACAACTGGCCCCCCAGAAACATATACGCCTGGGGCACCCCCCAGTAGTACGAGGCCCGCATTATATGATATACAAGAACAAAAAAAAAAAAAAAAACTAAAACTTATATACTCACCCCCGATGGCCGCCCGTGTGCAGAGCGCCTGCTCCCCCGATTTCACGCGCTAGTCTTCTGGCGTTCCTTCCGCCCGTCGTCTTTGCTTCTGGCAGGTTCCCCTTGATCTTCCCGCGGCTTGCAGGCACAAGTAATGACGCGCCGCGCCGACGTCATAACACTAGGCGCCGCCCCTGGGAGAAAAACATGGCGCCCTGCACAAGAGAAGACGCTCGTGCGGACATCGGGGAGCAGTGCTTGCACATCGCGACCACCGAGGGTGATATATAATTTATTACTTTTTTTAAAATTTTTTTTTTACACTTTCTATTGACATCGTGTATAAGCCGAGGGGACGTTTTTCAGCACATTTTTTGTGCTGAAAAACTCGGCTTATACATGAGTTTATACGGTATCGCGAATCCTACGCCATCATAACTATACATATATATATGTAAACTGGTGAGAATTCCCATTAAAAAAAGGGAATTCTAGAAAGGACACTTTACACCCTGCCTGAAGTTGCTGCTAGTTTAGTGGGGTAGAAGCCGATGACGGGTTTCCTTTGAAGTCATATTCAGAAATGAGATCTTTAGGTTTCACATTCATAACTAGATCTTTGGTCATATCAAGAAAAAAATAGCTACAATAACACTGTGCTTCATAGTTGAAGACTCTCAAATTCTCTTTAAAAGGGGTTGTCCGACTTTTACAAAAATGTACCAGGTGGGCTGGCAAGGCTTTTAAAAAAAAAAATTTAAAAAAAAAAAAAAACAACAACAACTTATACTCACCTCCTCAGTCACTTCCGATGTATCATGCGCTGGCACAGGAGACGGGTGGATGGATCTGGCCGACCTAGAGGTTACTGGAGCGGAGCTTCCATGCCCCTGTAAGCAAACTGGGGAACGTCTCTGACAGACCACGCCAGGGGGCAATGGGAGTGACGGAGTAGACAAGTAAAGCTTTATTTTTTGGGGAAAAAAACCCTTGCCAGCCCACCTCACAAATTTCTGTAATAGTTGGACAATCCCTTTAAAACAGCATCAGAAGCATGGTCCTTAGTGCTACGGAACCTGAGAAAACAGCAGCTGAAGCGTGGTTCTCTCCCTAGCCTCTCAGCGCGACTCATCTCTGATAACGAGAGACTCTTCTCAGTTAATTTGCATAGGACTTTGGCGGCAATTCTTTTTCTACCCATCAGTCTAAAATATTAGTTTCTTGGACTTACTTCATCCATCTTCATACACGTGCCAAAGTCCGCCAGCTTCAGGTGGCCGTATTTGTCTAGTAGCATGTTGTCTGGCTTGACGTCTCGGTGGATCAGACCCATGGAGTGAATGGCATCGAGGGCTAGGACCACTTCGGCGGTGTAGAACTTTGCCCACTTTTCGGGCACGTCGTAGTTGCTCATAAGGTTCACCAGGTCTCCCCCAGGCATGTACTCCATCACCATGTACAGATACTTCTCATCTTGGAAGGCACAATTCAGCTGTAACAAGCAACACACAGTCATCACTACTGGAGGTGAGATAGCTACACAACAGCACGCACAACAGCGCGCACAACAGCGCGCACAACAGCGCGCACAAATAAAACACACATTATACATCTCCCACAGTTTTGATCAAAACATTAAAAAAAAAGGACATTTTGACATCAGTTTTGGGATTTGCAATAAGTAATCGTATCTAAAAATTGTAAAAACAATACAATAAAAAGAAAATAGGTAACATAACTATTACCTGAACTACCCAGGGACTGTTTGCAAATGCCATGATATCCCTTTCTTCCCAAAAGAAGGCATGGGCTCTATGCACTATGGGGTCAGTGTGGGCTCTATTCCCTACGGCAGTGATGGCAAACCTTTTGGAGACAGAGTGCCCAAGCTACAACCAAAGCCCACTTATATGTCTCAAAGTGCCAACATGACAATTTCAGCAGTAACTTATTGATCCCGGCTGTATAACAGGTTTTAATTGTATTGGCATCCTAAGTTCACCTATACAATAGAAAGATGATAGAGAAATTTGGATTGTAGTTTCCCTTCAAGGTCTCCTGAAGATGAAGAACCCAGAGCAGGAGCTCCAATGACAATCCATCTCTATCCAACCCCCTCTTGCTCCTCCTCTAGTCCTGGCACCCAAGGATGTCGCTTTAAAATAATCATAGCACGATCTGGGCTGTATTGGACCACAGGAGGAAGCCTTGAGTCCTATCTGGCAAACTCTGTGGTGGGTTGAAGGCCTGGGTGCCCAAAGAAAGGGCTCTGAGTGCCACTGCTGGCACCCGTGCCATAGGTTCGCCACCACTGCCCTACGGGGTCAGTATGTGTTGTATGGACTATGGGGTCAGTATGGGGGTTTTTTTTATTTTTATCTTACATTTTTTGTTTACTGTATTTGCAGGCCCCCTAGGGTACTTTAACCCTCGGGGGTCTGATCGTAACTAACATATATGTCCACACAACAGTTTTGCAGTATATGGTGGATTTGCTGAAGGTCTGTTACAGTTTGCCAATGGAACACTGTAACTAATCTTCAAAAATATCAAGCTCTAACATCACCCATTGTGTTTGAAGAAAGCCCAGTCTGTGACATCCTTAAACCTCCTTAACGGCACAGTGATGTACTATTAAATTGCATAGATAGATGTTAGACACACATACACCTTTTTAAAGCCCAAAAAGTCATTCAATCATCTTAAGGCCTAAATATTGGTGCCCACATAGCCTCAGAGTCATGATACGGACTGATTTACACAGCGAGAGATACAAGTGACTTGGAGACACCACATACAAGAGGAAGAAAGTGTAAGCACATGTACTGATAACCCGACAGTAATGAACCTGTTGGCCATCTGTAGAGAAGGCTGCGCACAATTTCCTGTACAGATACTCACTTACTGTCACTTCAAATTCTCCCAACACTTGCTATAACCCAGACATACATATCAGAGGAAACATGCTTCAAACTAAACAAATACATTACTACAAAACAAATGTGTTGGCAAATACGTTCAAGAAAACCCATTAATCATCATGTACTCCGTGAAAATCGAAAAGCCAACCGTAAATCCAAACACTTGTGTGTTATCTATCATCGAGGGTCATTAATTCCAGCCTCTTAAAACATGAAAAGGGGCCAAGTATAGAAATATAACCAAACAAAACAAACAAAAAAAAAAACAACAAAAGAATAATAGGACTCTGGAAAAGTGACAGAGAGGAGGAGAACAGAACCTTCCCAAAAGGGTTTTCCAACTACAAGGGGAGTATATTTCAGGGCTGTGGAGTTGTCGATTCCTGAATTTTCCCAACTCCGACGTACATGGGACACATTGAAGTAATGTATTTACAGTCATAATACGGCTTTTTATCACCATTATGATACAATTTATTCAATCAATTATTACAGGTACATGTTATATACAGATAGGCTGAAACACGTGTCCCTTCTATAAATCTGTATGACCAACTCTTTGCATAGAAATATAAAACCAAAAAAGAATTTAAGAGTATTCAGGTGCAATGAAATCAATACTTTATTAAGAAAAAAGACATAAAAATAAATATGAATAACACACATTAAAAAACATCAGTGATGGTTCTCCAAAATAGACTATATTGCCATTTAGCCCGATTAAAACCCAGGGAATATATTGCAGAAAAAAGTGCAAGTGCAAAATATATATAAATACTAATGGGGAAACATTACTCTTTCAACATACAAATCGTTATGGCACCATGGCCATAATGTATACATCAACATATAGATATGTGTGTTATTCAGATTTATTTTTATGTCTTTTTTCTTAATAAAGTATTGATTTAATTGGACCTGAATACTCTAGATTCTTTTTTGGTTTTATTTGATACAATTTATGTAGAACAAAAAATATTTATTGGAATACTGTAAAAAGAGTTTTCAACAAAAATGTACTGAATAATATTTGTTTAGTCTATGAATACGTTTTTAGAAACAGTATCGCCTCCATTAGATCCTCCTTCACAGGTGGCCTCAAATCTGACCCAATAATTTTAAGGCTAGAGAACAGGCTTTCTACACTGACTTGGGTTGGGGCAATGCGGTAACCACACGGGCAACATCTCTAACAACTAGCAGCGCTAGTCAACATGACGGCTTGGCTTCTACACATAAAGTACTTATTAGAGATGAGCGGACCCGAAGTTTCCGTTCGGGTGTGCCCCGCACTCTCTGGTCATATCGCCGGAGTGGCGGAGTGCTGAACAGCCTAACGGGCAAATTAACAACAGCTATGATTGGCCAGGGGTGTCACCTATTTCTGAATTTGAGAGGTTACAAGACGGTTTTCCCCTCATATTCAACGTATAGCTTCTTACAAACATGAAGTTAGAAAAAAAAGTAAACTAAAACATAAAGCAGTATAAAGAGAGGACATACACTGGACAGTCCTGCCTTAATCCGTTTTCCTGATCGTTCTAGCAGTTTTAAGGTAAGTGCGGACATTCTTTGCCCTCTGCTCTGTAGGGGAGGAGCTTCACTACTGAGCAGGAGCAAAAAGTGCATCCACATCCATCTCAACTAAAAGCCTACATCATTAAATTAGGAATAGAACAGGAGTTATAGGACGTTCCAGATTTTACCCCCAAAGCTATTTAGCACATACTGCAGTGCAGTAATTGCAACAATTTATTATATATTTTTGGAATTGGAGTCTGTCCATTTTATTCCGACTCCACCACCCCTGGAATTTTTAATACGCAGGAAAAAAAAAAAAGCATATGCTCAACCTGCCGCTCCATCAATTAGTGAAAAATGGGACCCTTGCTTTCATTATCAGTAGGGGTCCCATTTGTAAGACCCCACAAATCACCATGCTTTTCCCTATACTGTGGATAGAAGACAGGAATATAACTTGGTACAACCCCTTTACAGAAGGGAAAGATTGTTTTAAACGGTAAGGTCCCTATAAATGTTATACATACACACATACAGCGCTCATCGTGGCACTCGCCCAAGATCTGATAGAGCCTGGACAAATTCCAGGAATCAAGCAGACAGTTTGCTATGTTTTATAATGGGGCCTATAAAAGTTCTTACTTTACCAACACAAAAAGTGAACTTGACAGTGTAATTCATTGACTTTATAAAAAGTTTAAAATAAAAAAAGTAGGAGCGGGACCAAGGTGACTTGAAAAAAATAGGCCCAAGATTCAGGTTATGCTCATTGTTCTTCAAGCAGATCGTGCTATATATTGTCGCAGTATCAAATTAATACTCTCCCGGTCACAGACTGGTTACAGTGGTCGGGACAGTACACAGCAGCCATCAGAGTCAACAGAGGAATAATGTACAGAAATTCATAGCTCTCTGCAATAAACTGCTCCAAAGGCACCTGTGCTCTGAGAGACAGCTGTAATACTCAACCAGGAGCCTGCTGCAGCTTTTACTCAGAGCACAAATTCACTTTCAATGGGAGCAACGGCTGCAGCGACTACTTAGTTTGCTACAAGTAGAGTAACTACTGACTTCCCCACACTGATCACCTATTGATGGCCAATATGAAGGATAGGTCATCAATAGTAATTCCTGGCCAAACGCTTTAACTTTTCAATTTTAGGCCTCTCTGTGCAGAGAAGGTGGAAACTGTTGCTCGCTTGCCCCTATGCAGTTAACTGCTCTGAGTGACAGCTGTAGTATTCAACTATAAGGCCTCTGCAGCTTTTACTCAGAGCAGATAGGAAAAGCTGTGCACCAGTTCTATGCAGAAAGCCCAGTACATAATTTCTTGTGGGAAGATACAACCATTAAAAAAAACAAAACAAAAAAAAAAACAGACCACAATGTTCTCTAAGACATTAGGCAAATTGGGAGAGAAAAGAAAATACTCTACGATTATTAGGGACAGGGACGGATTATAGAGAGGGCAAACAAGGCAGCTAGCATTGGCGGGGATGAGGGGTCCCCCACCATCTGCCAAGGCGCCTATTATCAAGTTCTGCTGTAGCCAAGGGTAGCCCATGAAAAAAAGTTCACCCTTGGCCCAACAGGTACATTTTTAAGGAGCCTATAGATAGGTGGTAAGAAAGAGTAAGAATAATACTTTGTGTCTGCAGTAATACAACAACCAGTTGTCCCGAAAGGGATATATATATATTCACAAAATTACTCACTTGGAAGCATGTAAGTATCTAGTCCAGAACTTCTCCGAAGTGAACCTAGAGACCTGTGTAGCTGCAGCACGGAAGGACTTCAGCACTGGCCACAGGGCCCTTCTGTCTCATTAGCATAATTATAAGAGTTGATTTTAGAAGGAAGGAGGCCATGGATAACAAATATAAGAAGTAAGTGTCCCTGGTTTATCATGATGGATTTTGATGGTAGATTTCCTTTAAAGTGACAATATTACTCTTCTTTTTTTCTTTTCAACAATGGTGCTATAATGTGGTGCTATAATGTGGTCCTTTAGTGGCGTCTCATTAAGCTCATTAGTTAAGCTCATCAATTTGCTACATTACACCCGATCTAACACTTAAACTAATAGGCTTATACAGTTTCTTGGGCTCTTTAAGCTCCTTCCAAAACCTTTTCAAGATTTTCATGGAGACCTAACTTCCAATATAAGAAAAGAAGAAAAAAAAAAAACAACAAACATAGAATAAAGACAAAAGAAAAAAAAGAGAAAAAAAAAAAAGAGAGAGAGAGAAACTGTTACTAAGAAATCCTATGATATTCCTTTTAATGCAAGAAACATTGGAAGGGGAGATCAAGTCAATGAGTGTAGCATATTAGAGGGGTTGGCCATTTTACCTCATATTTTTTGTAATGTGTGATAGGCAGGATATGAGGTAATTTACCAATATACATCTATTAGTAGTCCTGCTCCGCTTTCTTGATATGTGAAGTGAAGTCTCCTGTCTTTTACCTCATAAACAAGACATTCCTCACCATAAAATGACCGCAGATGGAGGATCATGTGATCTCTGACCATGAACAATTGATCTTATGATGGTATTCATGAATATAACATGACGGTCCTGGCAGGGCGATTGCTCATGTACAGGTAGAGATCACATGACGCTCCATCTGTAGCCATTTCATGGTCAGGCATGTCTGGTTTATTAGGAGGCTTCACTTTACATATGAAGAAAGCGGAGCAGAGCTATTAATAGAAGTATATTGGTAAATTACCCAATATCCTGCCCCTCATACATTACAAAAAATATGAGGTATTGACAACCCTATTAACAATGTGCCCTCACCCACATGGCCTACAGGCTTGAGGGTACATTAGCATAGGCGGATAATTCTAACAATCATTTCATTAATCTGAGCTGCAATACTACACACAACCTGAGGGTGCGTGTGGCACTATGTTCAATAGCAGTAACATTTTGTTGAAACCTTAAAGGGGGTTTCTACATCCTACTGCACAGCCCTCCCATCTCTCGTTGAATCCGCCAGCTTGGCCGGGCGGCTCAGCGGCCACAGAAAGTAGAACAATGCTGTCCAACAATGAGGTTACGCAGGCAGTGACCTCTGGGTTTGGTAATCAGAGAATTTAAAGATTTAGGCTTTTTGACCCTAAATGCGCGTTGACCCTTTCTCACCACTACTTCAATTCCACTAATTTTACCTCAATTCCAGGTACAGAGAGTGGCCACAAGCCTAAAGTTTGCTGTGTAATACTTTTGTGTATACATCCAAGCAGAATACTATGCGACTTGGCAGTGAAAAAAGTTTCCCCGGATGATTTAAAGTTTTCTTCACTGACGTTATAAACCCCGGCTAAAGTCAAGCAGCTTAAGCAGCTACGTCAGAATTTATGGAATTATCTTCTGCTCCTCGTCTGTTATATTACACCAGGGATTTACCATTTGTACATTTACCTCCCTACACCGAGCCCTATTTAGGAAATCACTGTAAAAGTCGCTTCAGACCTTCGTTCTGGAAGTTGTTTAGTCTGAACAATCCTCGGATCGAGGTATCCAAAGCACCGAAAAATTGCTGTTGGTGTCCACATCTATTTCTACCTAATGCTTGATTATCTGGCTATTAAAAAAGGAAATTTACCATTAAAATCAAGACCTTCTTATATTAGTTATTTCTGACCCCCTTCCTTTCTAAAAATTAACTTTTAAAATTATTGTAATAAAGGGGGTGTCACCAGAGCCCTTCATGCTTCACAGGCCGTTACACTGTGCAGGAGCACTTCCCGCTCCCTCTATCTTATGTAGTCTCAATACAGAGGGAGGCGAGATGTGCTCCTGTAGTGAAGCAGCCTGTGAATTAACAGCATGAAAGGGCTCTGGTGACCCCCTACTTGCTTATTTGCATAAAATTAAAAAGTTTATTTTAAAAGTAAGGAAGTCATGGATAACAAATATGAGAAGATCACGTTTCCTGGATTTATGGGTAAGTGTCCTTGGTTTATCATGATTTCCTTTAAAAGTGTTCACTGGCTCCACATTGGGTTGACTCAAAACCTCTGAAGGTTTATTTTAATATAATGGTTTGTTGGTCCTCAGAAAGTCACAACCAGATTGTACAGATATTTTTGTTTAGGAGTAAACAAGCAACGTCAACTACCCGAGATCTACCCGGGATCTTGCCAGCAGACTCACTAAATAACAATGTTCTCTCTTCGACATCTACCTCAGCTCATTCATTACTCTATCCCTCAGGAATTTCTCTTCAGAAAGTCACATACAGCTGACATCTCTCTCATTTCCCTCCTACCCCCTCTCTAAGGAATTCTCTTCAGTGAGTCACTGTATGACTCGGCCAATGTCTCTCTCATACGAAGGGGGGAGGAGAGAGTTGAGGGAGATGTTGGCCGAGTCACACATTCAGTCACAATTCCTGAGGGAGTGGGTAATGAAGGAGCCGAGAGAGTCGTTGAAGAAAACACGTTCCAGCTTGAAATTGGATTTTTATAATAAAAACTGAATGGAAAAGATGAGAACAGTTGATGCCCCGGTAGAAGTTTTGGAAAACCCAGCTTCGGGTATTGATGATTGTCGTCCTCAAGGATTTTACATTCACATTTTAACCTTTGTAACTGTGAGAAGACTACAATAAGGTCTCTTTATATTTAATAGAAACCTGCTACCCTATGTCTATACATATTTCCTCTGTACACAAAGCCGAAAAGAGTCTGAATGGCGGCTTACAAATTACATGGAAGTAGGGTCTTCAGCAACTATTCAGCGTTCTGACATAGAATCACATTACCCTTGTACTGTACATACATATCCTTCAGAGTATTTTGTGGTTGGTTTTACATGGACAGGTCCCCTTTAAGTCCCTGACAGGAATTAGCAGTAAAGTCGCACTAGTATGGAGGAGAGAAGCCATGTTTTTCTTTTGCCACACCTAACCCATAGAACCGTTAAATCATCATATTCCAAAACACCAGGCCTTGCCTTAAGATCCAGTTCCAAAAAATGCTAAGTATTTCCTTCATCTTTCCCAACAACCACCATCTCTCTGGCTGTATGTCAATATCAGAAAATCTACAGAGCATAATATGGGTCACCGACTAGAGAAGACTATATAACCTAGCTCATGGTTTACCTCAACAAGAGATTTTTGGAGTTTCCTTTATTTACTTCTCTGACTTAGGCCTTCAAAAGGAATACTAAGGAGTTTTTCGTCAAAACTTAAGGTAAGGGGTTGTGAACAATCTGGTACAGTTTCCACCATCTTAACCTGAAGGCCTATTCTGAGACAGACGCGTTGCTAAGGGGTACACTGCTTAACTACCGCATTAAGGACAAGTTGCCTCACTACCTCAAGCTGTCAGACCTAATGTTCAGATAAAGCTGGGGAAAAATGTTAGAAAGGAACAACTACGCGGGACGCTTGGCAGCAGTTGGTTATACTAATCTCCTCTTCTCAACATATCTCTAAATATAAATTTAGGTGGGAAACCATCTAAAATGGGAAACTGTAACAACAACATACTTAAAAAGGATAAAAAAAAAAGGAAAAAAGTGGCTTGTAATCATGAAATAAAGTAGCGGGAACGCTGAAGACCAAACGCCTGAGCTTTCTCACCTCGTTACCTACCATAAGAGGAGGACCAGGAGGTCCCATTACAAACTGATCCAGCATAAATATCACATGGTAATCAACTGATCACCAGGAAAGTTTCCTCTCAGGAAAGCATTGTATAGTTGAGACGCCCATAAACATAAGACATTTGTTGTAAGCCCCTCCCAAAAAGACCATAATATAATGTTTTTGGTAGATAACAGACTTGTAGACTGACAGGGTGGTCTACGGGACGTCATTTGTGATGTTAAAGGAAGACATATCAAATGGTCAGAGGAGGCCAGGCAGGCATCAAGACCAGAAATATCAACACAATGAGGTAATCAAAGAAGGGTAACGACCCCTTTTTTGGGGCCCTTGGATTTCAGCAAGAATATTGTAAATATTTTAATTCCAGGATTGTAGCTTTTCAAGTACATTGGAGTCACCATGCACAGATAGACTTTACGCCCCTCCACCCTGCAGAGTGACTTCTGTAGTATCCAACCAGAAGCCTTCTACAGCATTTACTCAGAGGAGAGCTGTGGTGGTGGTGGTGGTGAACAACTGTGGAGATGCTTTCCACAGTCTACAAGAACTTGAATAAGTAGTGCAGTGTATTATACAAGCGATCTCATATCAGTGTCCCCTTACTGGACAAAGTAAATACCAAAATACCAAGAAGTACCACAAAATACACATTTAGGGGCTTTTACAACTGTACCATCCAAGGCTACAAAACTATTTCCCACAAAAAGGATTCTTACACTTTTCCCACTTAGCACTGCCCCCTCCTACTCTCTGTTGTAATCTCACACCGAGGGAGGAGGTAAGTACTTACACAGTGTAACAGCCCGTGAAGCTGCCTAATGCCCCCAGCGGCCTTCTGGCACATTAGCATAATTTTAAGAGTTAATTTTAGAAGGAAGGAGGCCATAAATAACAGATATAAGAAGATTACCACAGTCACAGTGCCTGGGTCTATAAGTAAGTGCTCCTGGTTTATCATGATGGATTTTGATGGTAGATTTCCTTTAAAATGACAACACTACTCATTTCTTTTCAATAATGATGTTATAATGTGGTTACTTAATGGCATCTCATGACGCTCATTAATGAAGGTCATCAATTTGCTACATTACACCCGATCTAACACTTGGAGCTATATAAGCCTATTAGTTTTGGGGCATTTTAAGCTCCTTCACAAACCTTTGCAAGATTTGCATGGGACCCAACTTCCAATACAAGAAGAGGAAAAAACAAACAAACATGGAATATGGACTAAATAAAAAATGGAGAGAAAAAGACAAAAACAAGACCCCATGCAGCTATTGTGACTGTAGGATAATGTACTTTTTGGAATCTTGCTAAAAAGTGCCTGCATGTTATAGTTGTAAGGTCAGGAGGATAAAGCAATGCCAGACCCTCTTGACTGCTGTCCTGGAGATCGCTTGAAGCCCTGATGAAGCTCCAAGAGAGAAGAGCCTCTGCATTGCTCTCTTCCCACTTCCCGACAAATATTTCTGCAGGACCATGTCAGAAGCATGTAACTGATCACATGCTCCAGGCCCCAGAAATAAAAAAAACTTTCACACTGCCGGATGGGACTGGGTAAGACAACAATTGTGTGTTTAGCAGTGCAGAGTGTGTTCATATGAGTTAATGTATGTAGCAGTGCTGTGTCTGTGCGTATCGGAGAATAAATGAATGAATGAATGAATGAATGAACGGATGCAGTAGAACTGTGTGAGTGTATGGATGCATTAGACTTGTGTGTGCTGTGTTTGTGTGTGACCAACAGGGAATTTTTAATTGGTGTAAAATATATTTTTTCTTTTTGGATTACTTAATCTGGGGTGGTGTGTCTTATAGGAAGGTACATCTTATTGTCCTAAAAATACATTAAATAAGGCTTCTAGACCAAAAGCTACATGGATGCCTCCAGTGTGTGCCAATCACTGCACTGGTTCCCCATCTGAATACAGTTTGAAATAATAACCCTCATCATCAAAGCTCTGCACAATGCTGCACCTCCCTACAGCAACTCTCTATTCTCAGTCTATCACCCAACCCATTCTCTTCGATCTGCAAGTGATCTTAACATTATTCTCTTCCTTAATTCAAACCTCTCATGCACGTTTCCAGGACTTCTCCCGAGCTGCACCAATTCTCTGGAATGCCCTTCCCGAACTATCAGACTAATACCCAACCTCCAAAGCTTCAAATCCATCTTTTTAGGAAAGCTTATCACACTCTGACTGCATGAAACTTCAACACTCTCGTTACTAACCCATCCTGGGTCCTCCTCCCGCCTGATAAACACCAGATACCAAGCTTCAGGCTTCTCTGCAGTCACATTCACCTCGTACTTTGTATATACGATGCGGCTGATGGATGGTTCAAGCAGCAGCATCTTTATTTATTAAATTATTTTATTACATTCCCTTACAAAGAATGGCTGGACCATTATACAAGCTCTTATACCTCATGTGTCACCCCCTTCATCCTCATAGACTGTAAGCTCTTGTGTCACAGCCTCAGTCTGTAAGCTCTTGTGAGCAGGGCCCGCAATCCTTTTGTTCTATATGACTTTGTACTGTAGTATTTTATTTGTATATGTCCTATAGGAGTTGTAAAGCGCTACGGAATATGATGGTGCTATGTAAATAAAGGTGCAAAATAGGAGCAGTAGTAAGGGGTTAAAAACTACGTATTCCCTGCAAAAATACGCCCGACGCTAGTCTTTACATGCCAGGATCACCAAGAAATGACACTTATAATTAGCAGCACGGAGCGTGGCCTGCTAATTATGCACCCCCACACCCGCTCCTCCCTCCCCCATGCTGGGAGCAGGGAAGAGTGAGGTGAATGCACACCTTTCGAGGGAGGTGCAGGGCTGTGCATTAGTAGCAGCCCGGAGCACCGGACATCTTGTCCTCGCGCTCCGTGCTGCTAGTTATAAGTTTCTTTTCTAGGTGATCCCGGGACTGTCCATTGCTAGTCTTGACACGCCGGGATCACCTAGAAAAGAAACTTATAACTAGCAGCAATATCGGGAGGTGGGTATTTTTTTAATTTTTTTTTGGTGTTTTTGGGAGGAGTGGTTGATTTCCTTTAAGGTAAAAAACATTGCAAATTCTCTTTACAAATGCAGTAAGGAAACCCAAAAGAATAAAACTGACAACTTTAAAAACTTTTATAGAATAAAAAATTGCGACCCTAAACACTACTGAAATAGATGCCCCCATTTCATTCCCTTGACGATGCAAAATAATAGGCCTGTCAATAAACATCCGGCAACACGTGCATATGGAAATGTGCTGCAGGTACCGACTACACAAATTTACATAGTCTAAAAGTGAGAGCACGACATCTCCTGCCGGCACACACCGCTATTTCAGGTTTGGTCGCATTCCTTCTCTGGCAGATTGGTCCTGAGCCAGAACCGTCCCGGCTTATAACTGTTCCATTCAGTCAAACACTTCCTCGGGCCACTCATTATCACCCCAGGTTTCTCATTAAATCACTCGTGAGTCAATACTACCTTAGTCTAAGACGTCGAGTAACCCCGGGACGGGAGGAAAGGTTCACGTTAATCCTTTTTTATTTCAGACTTTTACTTGTTTGCCCTCTGAATGTTGAGTCCATAAATCAAGGAACAAGAAATATTCCTGTCACCGGCCGCTGATAAACCATTAACGACAATGCGGGATTAACACTTCGTTTGCTCGGCCTTTGTCTAACGAGAAGAAACCTGGTTGTTACAGTAGATCAGCTTGTATTACCTCATGTACCCAGCCTCAAAAACAGAGAGGAGCGAATTGACTTTCCCAAAATAGATTTTGGTAAACGTCCATATACTGGGAATTGGACAGCCAGAGTTTAAGAACCTAGACCAGGGGCCATTGACCTCTAAGGCCTCATGCACACATCCAGATTTTCTTACTTTCAGTATTTGCGGTCGCGTATTTAGGCTAAATTCAGACGACCGTGTGCCCGCCGTACCGCTCACCCCTGCCCCTCTCCAAAGGGAAACATGTGGCACGGCGCCGTATTCTGGGGAAAGATAGGACATGCGTGCTGCACCGTACCGCACCCATTGCCATCTATGGGAGACGTATTTATGGCTACATACATCCCCCATATGGCAGTGTGAATGTAGCCTTACAGACTGCAAATATGGACTGCAAGACACTGGTATGCAATGTATGTGATCCGTATCCGCAAAAAATACAGCTCTGATGCTCTGGAAACCCCTGCCAGACTATGCCCTTCCACCTGCTGGTCTTCCCACAAATACGGGTCACATACGGCTCACAACCTTTCACGTTTCCATAGACTTCTATGGGACTAAACAGGTCCAGATCTGGAAAAGAATAAGACTTGCTCTATATACAATGTAGAGGGTTATACGGAACTCATTTAGAGAGCCGTATTTTACATTATAGTCTATAGGGCCCTTTTCCAGGTTCCGTATTTGCGGTTAGCACACAGCCCAAATATCTGGACGTTCTGCTCTCCAAAAAGACATAATAAATTGTTCAACAAAATTTTGGCCAGTACGAGGTCCAAAGTACCACCACACCACTGCTACAAAGAATTGAGCAGCCATTGGCCACCACGTGCGTATACCAAGTTTCAGACCAAAAATAACTACAAACGTAAAACCATATATTAAGCAGCAGCAAGGAATTTGAGGCGCTCCGCCTATGAGCAGAACGTTTATAGCAGCTGATATTTTACAGACCTTACCGGTAGCAGTCTCAGGAGGGAACCGGCTACTAAAATAACCCATTGTTTGTGCATCCAACAGACTGAGTAACGCATGTGTACGGGGAACAGAAAGTCCTGCTTGTTCCGATACATGGACGCGTTATTATAAACATGTGGGCAGATAATCTGCAGAGTTACCTGAGGCGCTTGGTACCGCTGCACGTTGCGCCACAGCTAGCTGCATGTTTTTATAAGTTTGTTTGAAGGGTCACCACAAGCTGCTAAAAAAAAAAAAAAAGCCTTTCACGGAGTAAAGTCTCAAAGCTTCGAGACAAGAGATGACTGTACAGACACACTACAATAATGTGACCGAGAGGAAACAGGCCCCGCACCTCCAGCCCCAGGAGACTCCTTAGTATTTCTGCAGTCACCTCTCGACCACTCAGGAAATTAACCCATATATACTTCGAAATCCAAAATGTCAAAATCTGCACTGACGATACGGGTTACACTGTATAACACGTGATATAAGTCAGAGATCCGGTATCAGAATCCCAACATCGACCTGCAAGTGCACTAGAGATGGGCACGATATGTCATACTGCCCACAGATAGCTTTAAAGCACAGTGACTCAGTGGTTAGCACTACAGCCTTGCAGTGCTGGGGTCCTGGCTTCAAGTCCAATCCAGGTCAACATCTACAAAGAGTTTGTATGTTCTCTCTGTGTTTGTGTGGGTTTCCTCTGGGTCTTCCGGTTTCCTTTCACACTCCAAAACATACTGGTAGGTTGATTAAATTGTGAGCCTCATTGCGCTATATAAATAAAGAAATCTTATCTTGATATGATTGCATTAGGACCAAAAGGCACCCAGAATATTTGCTAAAAGGCCCGATAAAAAAAGTATTGTAAATTTCTGCTCCTATTTAAGGCCCCTCCATGATTCTACTTTGAAGCTTGGGACAGATTTTAGACCTATAAGACTCCCTTTAACATACGGCGTACTTCAAGAGTCAGAGGGTAACAAAGAAATGAGTTACCCTGTAGGACAATAGGTCACTGTAGAGGGGACTTTCCTTGTAAATATCAGATCTCTTCATTAGTACACAAGGCAGACAGGCGTAGCTGACTATACACTAACTGCGCATTATGGAGGACAAACAAACCCCTAAGCAGGCCTATAAAATGTGCTATAAACTCTGGAGACCAGCTCATGTTTACATTGCAGGGACAGCTGGAATGTATCTCCAGGGTCCTCTCCAGCCGGAAGTCTTCTAGTGACCTGAAACTGGGAATGTAGCTGACTGGAGCTCCACGTCTTTTACTTGTCACTCTCAAAATGCAAAGAATCCAAGGAATTTCATCCCATGCTGGGACAAACCCGTCCAGGCTTCTCCTGTGCAGCGAGACATTTGACGTAGCAATAGTTTATGTACGTCACAATGATTATCCCAAAATTCATAGAAGAAATGAAAATCTATGAAAACAATGCAATCTGATGAGACCCTTAAGGAGAACTCAACAGAGCTCAAAAGACCTTGAAGATAACCCATCATGTCCGATCATGTCCATACCATGAAGACTTGGAGAATATTCTGCCCTTAAAGGCAGAGTAAGGGTGGAACAATATTATAACTTCTATGGATTAGAGATGATTGTTTTGGCCTATTATTTTGGAGATCCAATCCAAAAATTTAGCAGACATACTAAATCAGGAAAATATGAGCTCTGTTCCCGTGGCTTGTCTTCTGCTAGACTCGAGCAGACAACTTAAAGGCACTTATCTACACAAAGCTGCCTTTAAAGCACAACTCATCTTTTTTCACAACTTAATAGCCTTTGAGATGTAGAACAACTTTGCCAATTATCTTTGTTTCCTATATCCAGTTTCTCTGGTATCCTCCTCTCTCATCTCGGTCTACCGCCCAATCCATCCACCACAGATCTTATATTGTGTGTTCTGCCAAACTGCAAAAATTTTCTGGAATGATCTTCCCCGGACTAATACCCAACCTCAAACGCTTCAAACGTGCTCTTAAAAATGTAATTATTTTTATTCCATTTCATTATAAAAATGGCTGGACCATTATACAAGCTCTTATACCTCTTGTAGACGGTAAGCTCTTGTGTCACCCCTCATCCTCATAGACTGTAAGCTCTTGTGTCACCCCCTCATCCTCATAGACTGTAAGCTGCTGTGTCACCCCCTCATCATCAGACTGTAAGCTCTTGTGAGCAGGGCCCTCGCCTATTGTTCCATATGTTTGTCATTACTCTGTAATGTCTTATTTTATTTGTATTTATTCCCATGAATCTGTAAAGCGCTACAGAATATGATGGCGCTTTATAAGATTATTATTGTTATAGAAATCTGACTGGATTTGCTGCTAAATTACTGAATGAAAGAACACAAGGTATCATGGGATCTGTGGGCAGAGTGAATTGGACTCAGCTTGAGGGCAGATACAGGAAGTGGTTAGTCTCTGCCTACTTTACCACTTGTAAGAAAGATTTTTGTCAAAAACTTTAAGAACAAAGATTGCCAGCACTTTGTAAACAAAATGGTAAGTAACACAATATGGACATCATTCTGTTTTTAAAAGGGGAATCACATATGACAATTTGGTAAAATCATTATAACTTCGGAGTAATGCTTTAAATTCACCGGTGTCTCCCGATTGTAAAAAAGGCCACCAAACCAATCAATGGCGGAGGTGGGCCACTGCTCTGACTGGTAATTTGCTGTGTGAGCATACCTAGTTTTTTCTGTACTGATAGAAGAATAGGAAGTAAAATGGGGACCAGGAAGCATCAGGGCAGGGGGGTGGGGACCAAGATGCATTCAGAACTGTCCAGTCAGGGAGAGGCGGTAAGTCCTCTTTAAACTATTTACTGCCCCCTCTGCAGAGCCCATTTTATTACTGGACAGCCCATTTAAAATTACATTCTATAGAAAGTGGAACCCCCCCCCCCTTTAAGTCAATGAAATAAAGCAAAAAAAAAAAAAAAAAAAAATTAAAAAGTAAAATAAAATTTAGTTTTCTAGTGCATGAATGGCAAGACACACCACTATATATCATGTTTGTCTCTCAGATTTATCCATCTATAAAACACTGAAAACCGCATCTTTAAAGAAAGTGTCAAAGCAAAAATAAAAAACTATGAAAACCTAAAATATGTGAAAGTAAAAATACTGCTGTCAGTCCATTCAGATCCATGGGAAAAATGTGAACAATCCTCCGGGGTGTCATCCAGAACGAGAGGAAATATTTTGGTTTTATTCCACGTCTTGCTCTCCTCTTTTACATACTTGATTTTTCATTGTATGACAAGGGGAGAAAACAAAATCTGCATGCCAGGGGATAGGCTACACTCCGAGGTCATCGCAAGGCGGCGTAGTGATGAAAAGTAGAATAGACACAAGCTTCTAGAATCTAGAAGAAGCCTTCCCAGGGTTGTTACATGTGTAACAGCTTTGGATGTGATTGGAGTATAATAGTAGTTAAAAAAGCTTCTAAAAGTATAAAATGCGCCTGTGCCACTGCCCAATCTATTTTTGCCTACTAAACGTTCCAAGCACAATAAATTTGTCACATCATTCAAATAAAATTTCCATGAAAAGTTATTTTCGGGTGGGACAGATTTAGTCCGGTCCTCTATTTAAGGCATTGAGGCCTTTCCACACAGTTGTAGAACAGGAGTATGAAACCATGGGGGACTCGAGATCCAAAAATAAAGATGAGGAGGATGAAGAAGCAAATAAAAAAAATAAATAAATAAAAAAACAGTTAAATAGTTAAAATCAGTGAGTGACCAAAGTGATACCAACGCACTGTGCAGAAGTGATAATGGCCAAATGGAGTCTAAACAACCCATAGGATAGATGACCCGTACAAGATGAGCAGGGACAACTACACCGATTTAAAGGACTAGTCTACAGACCAAGCACAATGTACAAAAGTACAGCTCTGTACATGGCGTAGTAGCTGCACTTGGTACTTTCATTACAGTAAAATCTCATCAGACTCCGATAGGAAAAAGCCCAGTTCAAACAAGAGGAATGTTCAATGTAGACATCCTCTGTAGGGGGAAGCTATTTTTCTGCAGAAATGAATAGCCCAGGTGAAGATAGTAAACTTTGTAACACACTCTATTATGTATAGCAGCTTCTTTGTCCTTGTTCCTTCTCTTTCTCCTGTAGTAGGGTGGCACGGTGGCTGAGTGAGTAGTTGCAAGCGCAGACAAAGCGCCCTGTGTGGCGCCGGCCTTAGGGTGGATGCCACACATGGCGTTTTGAACCCGTTTTTGGTCCTTCCAAAAATGCATGCGTTTTTGACCAGTTTTAATTAAGATAATTGGTAAAACCTGTTAAAAACGCATGCGTTTAACGCACTGCTTAAAAACTGACCAAAAAAGCCATGTCTGGCATCCCCCTTATTGTATCTCCATACGCAAGGGGAGAGTCAGCAGGAATTCGGTTGCGATTCTGCAGCATTTTCACGAAAAAAAAAAAAAAAAAATTCTGCCAAAGCTTTTTTGAGTCTGGGAGTTTGCGCTGGTACTGGACACATCAGGCCGTCTTATGTGCTCTAGAGCGATGAGTATTAAACTGCTATACAATGTTCTGTCACCAAATTCTATCTGTATTATAAATTTTCAAGTAAATTAGTCAGGATTCGCAACGAACGCTCTTAATAACGTCAAATGAGGCAATCAGTTCCATGTCCGTGATGTAGAAACTCGCTCTGTTGTCTGTTTATTTGTTGCTAAACGCCGAGTATAAAGCTTCGGGAGGCCTGTCCACATGCCAGCAGCTGAAAAGTAATAAACATGCGGCCTGCAACTGGACGTCATTCACAGTCTTATAATGTGCCCGCACTAACAACACTGATAAGACAAAGCTGCATCCATAGAAACATCGCAGCGCTAACCCGACAATCCAAGCTCAACGACGCTTAATGTGATTTAGGAAACAGTTAATTTAAAGGAGAAGCAATCTCGCTGGCTCGGGGGCTAATCTCACCTAACCACATTAACTTTTTAACCACTAATCCCCTCAAGATTAAACACCTGAGATATAGCGACATATTAACTGTAACGTTGATATCTTAAAAGCCCTGAAAAACCACGTTTGGTATTCTTTTTAACAAATTATATCTGCGATGAAGTTGCCAAATACCGTACATGTTATGTTCATAAGCAATAAAAATTTGAACCTTGGCCCTAAAGTTTTCACTGGCAGGACACACTACCTTATAAATTTTACATGACCACCACTAGATCGAGCCCAGACGTCCGCGATAAGAGGATCGCACAGTTTTAGGGTAATCTTTTCAATAATGTGACTTCTCTGTGAAGATCAGATGTTAAAGTTGCCTGAGGGCGCCTCAGTTGCTAGCAGCCTTTTCTTTTATACAACACATATAAAATTCTCACTATTAGCCTTATTTCTGAGGTAAAGTTTTTGAGGAGGGAGGATGGGAGGATGAGGGTAGCATTCAGAGACCTCAGGCCGCCCAGCTATAGCTCCCAGGGACATTTTTTGGCTGAGGTGTGGCCTTTTCCTGCCGCTCAGGAGAGACAATCACCGCTCAGTCAATCCCATGATCCTCACATACACGGTACTCGCTGTTTATCTTTTTCTCCAAATGCCTTCATTGTGAGATCACAGAGCAGATTGCAGAGCACTGCACAGACAGCGACATAAAATATTTTACGGGGAAGAATAGAAAAAAAGAAAAAGAAAAAAAAAACAGGAAACACACCATAACAAAGTGACAGAATCGAGGAGAAGGCAATAACATTTACAGATCCCATGGGTTTATTCACGTCAAGAAGTTACACTAAATTTACACAAGGATATGTTTTATAGTCATATAAAACATAAAAAAAAATGCCAATATATTTTTTTCAACGTACATGTAGAAATTTGGGAATTTCTATCAATGCAAACAACTTAATATAAATCTAAGGGTTCCCTTTAACTCGCACTAAGCACAATTCATCATGTCAGGGTAAGCCCTACCATCACTATAATTACAGATCGATCACTTTTGGCCACAAGCATTCATATTTAATGCAAGGCTTCCATCTGCAGATATTGTCATTTTGCCAAGTTTCATTCTCCGGCGTTTTAATCATTATTGTTTTATTAGTCATTTCCAGTCACGTACCGCAGTGCTGCGTTATAGGCATTTTCTAACTATTTTATCAATCAAAAGGCATGGGGTAAAGATCTAAAAAGCAAAAACAAGATGTGGCTTTCTTATATTCAATAAAAGCTAAAAAAAGGTGTACAGGCATACTTAAAGGGGTTGTCCAGTCACAAGTTATCCCCAATCCAGAGATCATCCTGGATGTTCAGTGATAAGGCCTACCGCCCATCAATAAATAGGACGGACCTCCCAATCTAATGTCATTCCCCCATCAGATTATTGTCTACAGTCAACAGATAACAATGAAACATGGACAAACTGTGGAGACAGTGACAACTTTCATGGGTGTCTAATTTAAAAAAAAACTCCTTTAAGAAAGTTTCCAATATTGGCCTCAGTGTAACCTGTACCCAAGGTACTCCCATACATATATGCATTAAACTAAACACAGGATAGTCACGTCACTAAACGTCAATGAGAAATTGAAGCAGAAAAAAAAAAAAGTTGTGACCCGCATCCAACAAAAACTCCAACTCGGAAATGTACTTTTATCTCACTGATCTCACCTGGGAATCTAATACATGGCACAACGTAGTACCTTAGCGACTTAGAAATTCCTCATTCCATAGTAAATCAGATCTGGTGACATGTTCCAGTGATTAGACACAGTAAGATTTCACCAATATTGCAGATGTGACTCTGTAAATCCTGTGCATTTTTGTGGAAAACTATTTCATATATAAGGCTGGGGGCACGTCACGTTTTTTTGGATATGCTCAGCGTATATATGTCTCTTCGTACACGCTGAGCGCACACATTGGCATATACTGGCAGAAGGAAGCATATACCGTAAAGGAAAAAAAAAAAAAAAAAAAAGACAGGGTGGAAAGAGATGGCAGACGACGTCTTTCCATCCAGTTCCATGATGTATTCGCTCAGCGGAAGCACTAGAAGGCTATGGAGAGCGGATGCAGCGTATTGTATACCTCTCCCTTAGCCTTGCTAAGATACATCGCTCAGCAGGAAGGGGGTACCCGGTAACGGCACTGTCCGTATAAGGACAGTGATATCACAGGGGAGACGCCCCATATTTTGGCTTCTGCCATTGTTTACTCCTTCCTCTACTTTCAGGGGGGCAATGTATCCTATTGTATGCGTCTGTGCCATACATTATTCAGGACACGTTGGCAATCCGCCCAACGTGCTCTACAACGTATGGTGCAAAGCTAGGGCTGTGGATTGTCTGGATAAGCCCAAGGCCTCATATGTACATGTGGCCCGTTGTTGGGGGATCATGTGTCATCGCAGTGTGCGGTCTGCTTACACAATGATAAATGTATTTAAGGCTACATTCACACTAACGTGTGCCCACCCGTAGTATGGCGGGCACATGTCGGCACCAGGGAAAGGAGGAGGGTGCTCCACTCGGCCCACTCCATAGAGAAACATGGAGCATGGCGCCGTATATCCCGGGGAAAGATAGGGCATGCCCTATCTTTCCCCAGCTGCAGAACGGTGCCTCATGTGTGCTGCACCGTACCTCCATGCAGCCTAAGACTGTCCAAACTGCATGGACAGGACCTGCTCTGAGTTTTGCGCCTCTCCATAGCAATGCATTACATACGGCCCATAACATGGGGAAAGATAGGACATGTCCAATCTTTTTCCCGTGTACGGAGCAGTATGGTACCGCACGTGTAAAGCGCCGTATTGCTCCATGCACCCATTGCCTTCTATGGGGGACCCCATAGGGTAGTGTTGGTGGTTACACACAGTCGTGTGTAAGAGCCCATAGAAATGAATGTGTACATATGCAGAAGTGGAGGCAAGGACTGAGGCAAATGTTATGTAATCAAATGACAACCCCTTAAAAAATGATCAATAAATTGATTGATGAGGGGGTCTGGCAGGGGCGTAACTTGAGGGGGTGCAGAGGTTGCGGTCGCACCCGTCACTTTCCTATATGAGAAGACTATTACTATAAACCATACATTATAGTCGGGGGCCTGGCACAGACTTTGCACTGGGGCCCATGAGCTTCTAGTTAAGCCACTGGGGTCTGGGATGTATGGACGTCTCTATCTGTACTTATTGGAGACAGCAGAAGAGTTCAGAAATAATATTCCAGGCGATAAAGACGGAACAGGCAGCTGTGACAAGGAATGAAGTGTCATCTGTGCTGACGGAATAGCCCATAACATGGGGAAAGATAGGACATGTCCAATCTTTTTCCCGTGTATGGAGCAGTATGGTGCCGCATGTGTAAAGCGCCGTATTGCTCCGTGCACCCATTGCCGTCTATGGGGGACCCCATAGGGTAGTGTTGATGGTTACACACAGTCGTGTGTAAGAGCCCATAGAAATGAATGTGTACATATGCAGAAGTGGAGGCAAGGACTGAGGCAAATGTTATGTAATCAAATGACAACCCCTTAAAAAATGATCAATAAATTGATTGCTATTAAAAGTGGAAATGTATTAGGCTATATTCACACTGCCGTTGCCCGCCCGTACCGTACCGGGCAACGGCAGTGTACGGGGAGAGGAGGAGGAGGTGAGCGCAGCTCACCCCCGCCCCTCTCCATAGCAACCTATGGCGCACGGCGCCGTATTACGGGAAAAGATAGGACATGTCCTATCTTTTTCCCGGGTACGGAACGGTACGGTGCCGCACGTGCACCCATAGAAGTGTATGGGGGACGTATATCGGCCGTATATACGGCGGCCGTATATATGTCCCCCATACGTTCGTGTGAATGTAGCCTTATACAGAGGCCATACAGATGAGGGGGTCTGGCAGGGGCGTAACTTGAGGGGGTGCAGAGGTTGCGGTCGCATCCGTCACTTTCCTATATGAGAAGACTATTACTATAAACCATACATTATAGCTGGGGGCCTGGCACAGACTTTGCACTGGGACCCATCAGCTTCTAGTTACGCCACTGGGGTCTGGGATGTATGGACGTCTCTATCTGTACTTATTGGAGACAGCAGAAGAGTTCAGAAATAATATTCCAGGCGATAAAGACGGAACAGGCAGCTGTGACAAGGAATGAAGTGTCATCTGTGCTGACGGAATAGCGGGGAGGAGAAGGACAGGCCTGGGAACAGATCACTGCTGTGAAGTCTGGGGGCAGAGGAAGTTGGCTCACAGCTCCTCCGCAGACACAATCTTGGCAGCGGCAGAAGCTTTCCTGTCAGAAGACACATTACTAAAGGGTTATGTATGAAGACCCTCGTATTAAACAACACGGACAGAAGATAGGGGCCGACACAGACAAAGACGCACAACCAAGTGTTTCGCCGGCTACTTGAACGGTTCGAGGAGAAGTTCACAATCAATTTGTCACTTTCTGGATAAGTCTCAAATATTCGAAATACTAAAACGAGCTGGACATCGTGTCCAATATGAATGCCTAGAAAAACAGATCTAGAACCAAGGTCTAAGGACTTGGACACATCAGTGGTTCCAGAAAATGGATCCAGTGGTTTCAATATATCTATCAAAACGTACTATTGTTTTTTTTTCTACTCTTAGTTTTTCAGAAAAATCCCAATCACGCTGCGAAATACACAGACAGCCCACAGAATACAGATGAAAAATCCCAGATACAATAACCAGATCCCACATACAAGAACAAACATTAAAAAAAGAAAAGAGAAAGATCAGTGTCATGAATGGAAAACTGTCAGCACTTCCACAAACAAGGATGTGAATATACGATCTACAGCTGGTCATAGGGATCATCGTTTCTGGAGCAATATCTCCGAAAATTGATTGCGATGACCATTATATTAATGGTTCTGAATTTAAAAAAAAGTTATTGGTATGTATTTAAAGAGGTTGTATAAAGTTTGTTTATATAACAATCTGATGAGTTGGGGTCTGAAAGCCGAGACCCCCGTTAAGATCAGGGGTCCCATTCGCAGTAACTGAATAAAGTTTTAGGTCGATCATGAATCCTGCCACTCCTTTCAATATTATGGGACCGCCGGAAATTGCAGAGCACAACAGTCAGGTATCTCCTGCACCCTCATGGACGGTGAAAGGGAGAGCTGGAGATAACAGAGCGCTGTGCTCAGCAATTTCCTACACTACCATAGTATTGAATTGGTTGACTGGAAAAAATGCTCGATTTGTCGCTCTATCAATTAGTGAGAACAGGACCCTCATTCTTATGATCAGTGGGGGTCCCAGCAGACAGAACCACCCCCCTCCCACTCAGATCGAACTGATCAAAACATATATTTTAATTTTGAGGAACAGCATCTATCCACAAGTTGTGTCTGGTGTTACAGCTCAATGAAGCGAATGGCGTTGGGTGAGTTTTTGGAAGAAAGTCATGTTCTTGAAATTCTTGAAAACCCCTTTAAGCATTTTCCCATTTGAATTCTTCCATTTCATATCATGTGTATTACTGGGGATAGCTAGTAAGTAATAACGTCTTTGGCCACCACTCCTGCTCCCACCCAGCTCTGCCAGACTCCCAAGTATACGGTATATACAGTGATTCATCGCTCCACCCATATGCCACAGTGTAACAAGGCAGATCTGTCTGCAGAGCCTATGCCAAAAATGACTAAATAAAATGTGTAACGGCCGATTCACGTTAAGTCCAGCCCTTACGTTATTTTTAACTACGGAAAATAAAAAAAATTAAAAAATTGCATCATTTAAAACAGGGTCCTGCAATGCGCCTGGTGGCATCAGTTTTGTCTTCTGTTTTGAGACACGCCACACCCCCCACAATAGTCTCTGTGGGCACTGAAGCACGTCTTGTGAATAGGCCCCAAAAGACAGCCCACCACCCCACGCCATCTGTATGCCCTAACATGGCAAGTGGTGCAGCGTGCCACTGTGACTAGCATCCCCTGATACCACCTATTATTGTACAACCAAGACTACGCAGAGAGGATGTGACATCCACACCAACATCACTTCTGGTCCACCAACACAGATGCCACATGCTGCCCGATGTCGCATCAGTGCCACAAGATAACAGCAGGAAGGGTCGAGGGTTTTCTGAGACATCCAAAACCTAGTTTCAGTAAAAGAGACCAAATTTCCTTTACGCACCAATACTCTCTGGCATCTAGTACCCGCAATTATGCCAATGATGCCACTGGGCTACAATGCCACGCACAGACTTTCGGCGTCATGTCGGATAGCTAAAGGCACTGCAGACCCCTTCGTACGAGACAGTAGTCCCTAGGGATCAGACCTGAACCTCTCAGTCTGTATATGCTATAAATGTTAAAGGGCTTGTACCACTAATGACACCAGGATAGAGGATGACCTATGGATCCTAGGGGCCGCAGGAGATCGCGACCCATACAAGTAAACAGAGCGCTAAAAGGGGCACCTATTCTCATCAGCACTTGTGATCCTAACATAAGTTTGGAAAAAGTTAGATCACCCCATTAAATCTTCCCCTACATGTACAGGAATCATCCACATCGACCTTTACAGGGCTTCGATTCATATCCTCTCAGACAATAACCGGGATGAGTAACTCATCGATAGAAATCCCATTATAGCCCTGTGCATGACGTGTGGATACACGGATTAGGACCACCGTCCTATAAGCATTCCATGGCGTCAGCAGACATCGGAACGCTTGTGTCATCCGCACAAAATACATGACCTCGCTGGGCACAACCCCCATGATAGGGACTAGAGCATGCCACATAAATGTAGGGCAATACCAGTCAAAGTCTATATTACACATCTATACAAGTCCTATTATAGTATACCTAAAAATATACAGTGTGAGGAGCGTACGGATTATAATACAGCTCATCTGTAATCTTGGCACTTCTGACTGGATGATTCAGGCACATAGATGTCCCGAGGTGCCCACTCAGGAGCACTCCAGAGAGTCTCTCGCTTCAGTATAAGGCTGGATTTACACAACCACATAAAGCGAATGCACAAAAGACAAATATTCATACATTAGTATGTCCATGGAGTAGAGAGTCTCCAAAGTTCTTCATGGATCCCGATGCTTTACACGTGCAGACAGAGGTACCCAACACTCCAAAAGTATGGACACCAGAATCATAGATGAAGTAGATTTAGAAGCACTCCTTCCATGGACACCTTGTCATCATCATCTTCTCTCGAAACGCCTCTGCGGGAGGGCACCAAATCACCTCCTACCGTGTGCCATCTGCATCGTTACGGAGGCCCCCCCTCCGTCACACAAGGTAGTAATATCTTTGTGGTGAGGGTACAGGCCTGAGATGACCACAACGAGGGTCTCATCCCCTCATGTGACAAGTCCATGACCCCACCAGATAACCGTAACAAAATCAAGAAACTGGGCACCAACCCTGGGATGATGCCGCCAGGAAACAATGGTGGGCACCTGCTAAGGATTCGTTTTTATAGAACCCCAGAAGAATAGTGACCAGCAGGGTCACCAGAAGCGCTAGTGCCAAAAATTGCTAATGTGCCACCTGCTTTGTGCAGATGGCAGCTTGTTACCAGGACACAGATTATTCGATAGTGATGCCACCAGCGCATAGATGCCAAATATACAGAAGCCTATATGTTCCAGTAACTAAAGGGTTAAGGTGCCTGGCCGGCGAGGTTCTCCGTACACTGTACACGTTCCCTTATCACAGAGGAAACTGCTCCTCCGATAATCACAGGAGACTTCGACCCTAAACGTACAATGTCTTCCTTCATGGCACAGCGCAGTCACACGAGTGAGATCAGCGCCCACTTCTGCTATACTAGTGCCAACTGTACCATTCATGGGCACAGCCTCGACATGCCCCGCGGCTCAAGAAAGAAAAGGGAAACTATTTATATAGGAGTTACAGCAACGAAAACTGCAGGCAACTTTGTTCTAGAACAGGGCATCACTGAGAGTCAATCTAGAGAGGGTGGCACCGCATATACCACCCTGCGGGGCAGAGGTCTATACATTCACATCGATGGCACAATACATGGCATAACCATGGCGTCTGTAACAGAACCTTCCGACAACTTTGTAACAGAACCTTCCGACAACTTTGTAACAGAACCTTCCGACAACTTTGTAACAGAACCTTCCGACAACTTTGTAACAGAACCTTCCGACAACTTTGTCCCCTCATGGCACTGCCCACTGAGCCAATATCACCCCACCCCAGACTTACCAGTAGACTTTCCACGTTGATGGGTGAGCGTGGGTTCCTCAGGATGGCTTCCAGCTTGTGCTGCCGGCTGGCCATGTTTATCTCCAGTGCAGAGGACATCTTATATCAGCTTTGTTTGGAGGGTCCCACCTGGATGATCAGAAGCCCCCTTCACCCTCCTGTGGGAGAAGGCAACATGGGGGCTGCCCCCTAGAGGATCAATAAATGAATTGCACACCTCTTTTTTGTATAAAAAGTGATACTCTATAAAGATCTCCTTGTGTACAGGAAGTCGCAGAGTCTGCACAGGGTCCTACTTTATAGTCCCATAAGAAGGCTGTCACTTTACAAGTCTATCCTGTATCCCCTGCAGACCTGCACCCATAAAGTGCAGAGCACCCCTTACAGTGTAGGGTCACAGTGCAGCATCACAGGGGGGCTGGGATCCTTCACTTTCCAGGCAGCAGATTCCTTCTCCCTCCTGGGGAAGACCCCCAAAAATTTCTGGCAAACTATTAGAGTGCGGCTGGTTGTCCCGTGTCCTGCGGGTGAGCTGCGGCGCCTCCTGTGCGCCCTCCTCTTCCTCCTCCAGGGGCTGCTCCCCCTCCCGGACGCTTCAGCACTCGCCGCCTTTTTTGAGTTTGCGCTGTTCTCTGCGTTAGTCGTTGCGCTGCCGCAGCCGCTGTGTGTGCACGGTGCTCCGGCGTTACTCGCTCCCTGCCGGGTGTGACGCTGCCTCCCGGGCGTCCATAGCCGTGCAATGCTCGGTGACAGAGCCGGCCTCCTCCCTGAGCACAGGCCCTCCTCTTCCTGCACACACTCACACACCCATGCCGCCTGGGAGAGGAGACACTCACTGCTGCCCTAAACTTTACCCTGCCCACAAATAGCGCGCCACAGGTCATTGCCATGTATGTGCACGCCCGGCCGCGCTCCTGCACTCCGCCATCTCTTTATCAGTCCAGCTTTATGCTTGTGTGGCAATGTGACCAGCCCTACAAACTTTCCAGGGACGAATTATAAAAAGAGATATGCCCACTGCAGAGCCTCCCTTTAATGAAATTCACACTACAGAGCCCCCTCCCTTAATGAAATGCCCACTGCAGAGCCCCCCCATTTAATGACAAGCCCACTGCAGAGCCCCCCCATTTAATGACAAGCCCTCTGCAGAGCCCCCCTTAAATTAAATGACCACTACAGAGCCCCCCTTTAATGAAATGCCCACAGCAGAGCTGCCCCCTATAATGAAATGCCCACTGCAGAGCCCCCTAATTAAAAAAAAAAAAAACTACTTTATACTTCCCTCCACTTTCTTCTCCATGCAGCTCCGTCTTCTTCTCTTCCTGGCAACCCCTGCAGTCGCACGCACACTATGCCGTCACATGGCCGCCTTAGATTACAAATAAAAGAGTAAAAATTCTAAACACCCCCCTTTTCCTACAACACATTTATAAAAAAACTAATGAAATCATATACATGCATCCCAAAATGCCCAACCTAACAAAATATAGAAATAATTATCTCATACAGTGGATCCTGTAATAAATAAAAAAAACATCCAAATGTCCAAATCTCCACTTTTTAAAAAAATATTCCCACCCATAAAAATTGTAACAAAAAGATCCAGGCACCGTGACTGTGATAATCTTATATTTGTTATATCCATGGCCTCCTTCCTTCTAAAACCAAGGGTCCAGGGAGGGGTGGGGGGAAGGGGTTATTACCAGAGCTCCGTGTTGTAGCTTCACATGCTGTTACAGTGTCTCCCCTGTTCCCTCAGCACTACCTTTTTGCCTGATGTAATCTCACAGAGTGGGAGGAGGGAAGTGCTCCTGCACAGTGTAACAGCCTGTGAAGCTACAGCATCATACTGATCAAGAGAATAAAGAGGAGGTATCAATTGGACTCAATGGTGAAAACTATTAGCCCGTAATAAAATGGCGCAGCTGCCATTTGTCTATTGTACTAAATGTGGATTTTTTAAAAGCCCCAGTACATTTCACTGAATATTAAATGGTGCCTCAGATTCCCTTTCTATGTGCAGTAGTAGATTATAATATAGGAAACCAGATTTTATACTGAGAAGGGTCTTCACCCATAAAATACTTGTACATCTGTTCCTGCTCTCAATACACATGTACACAAGAGCCATTTCAGGACCTTTGAAGGTCCTACAGTGGTCCTGAATCTGTAAATTGAAATCAGGCAGAAGGGACACATCCTCCATTCCCCAAGAAGGTTTATTCTAGTGCCAGATATAGGGAGTGATTCCAGACTTGTAGGGACTAAAATATTCATACAGCCCAGTACCCATGGCAGTCTTACCCACCCCTGCCCATACCTAAAACCTGGTATACACAGCCACATACATCTGATTCATGTACCGGCAGCTTCTATTTGGAAGATAATTGAGGTGTAATGTATGTAAGCAACGTAAACAACGCAGGTGACTCCATGCTGAGATCAGGAGGTATTCTTAGATGTGACAGCCGATGAGACCGTGGCCTAAGTAACTGTGGAAAATGTAACCGTCTCGGGAGGATACTCAGTAATGACTGTATCATCAGCTGCTTATCACACCCGCCCCCTGTACAATATGAGAGTACAGGCGGTCCCCTACTTAAGAACACTCGACTTACATACGACCCCTAGTTACAAACGGACCTCTGGATATTGGTAATTTATTGTACTTTAGTCCTAGGCTACAATGATTAGCTGTAACAGATTTACAGGCGTCTGTAATGAAGCTTTATTGTTAGTCCTGGTTCTTATGACAACCCAACATTTTTAAAATCCAATTGTCACAGAGACCAAAAAAGTTCTGGCTGGGATTTACAATGATAAAATATACAGTTCCGACTTACATACAAATTCAACTTAAGAACAAACCTACAGACCCTATCTTGTATGTAACTCGGGGACTGCCTGTAGTTATATCCAGGGATGGCCAAAAAGCAATAATCTAATACTGTGAGAAAACAAAACGACTGGATGACTGTCCCAAATTTTCCAAAAAATAATATTTTTCCCATGGCTGCATATACCCCATCCAGAAGTAGGTGGTTTCAGGTAATTGTCCGTATTTTGACAATGCAAATCCTGTTAAAAAATTAGAAACAACTCCCCCTTATACCATGTTCAATAGCAGAATGTCTTCAGTCTGTACTGGGGATCTTATGACCTCTGGGTCCTTGTCACCTCTATTACCAGGACCCTTTGGGTTACTTTGGTGGGGCAGCCAGTTTTATGGCTGTTCCAAACTTCTTCCATTTAAGAATTATGACGCCCACTACGCCCCTGGGAACATTCAGTGCGTCAATTTTTTTGCACCCTCACTAATAATATAATAATAATTCTTCATTTATATAGCACCTACAGATTCCGCAGGCGCTGCACTGAAATCGGTCACCCTTCTACAGATCCGTGCCTCTTCACTAATCTATGTGGTCTAAATGCAGTTCTCGCCCCCTCATGTCTCTGAGCTCTACAGACAGTTATTTCCTCCTAATGTCTCTCGTGTCATTGAGCTCTGCAGACAGTTACTGAGCTCTACAGGCAATTCTCTCGTGTCACTGAGCTCTACAAGCAGTTCATTCCTCTTCATCCATCTGAGCTTAACAGGCAGTTCCCTGCTTTTGTCTCTGAGTTCTACAGGCAGTTCTCTTCTCTAGTCTCTGAGCTCTACAGGCAGTTCACTTCTCTTGTCTCTGAGCTATACAGGCAGTTCTCATCTCTTGTCTCTGAGCTATACAGGCAGTTCTCTGCTTTTGTTTCTGAGCTCTACAGGCAGTTCTCTTCTCTTGTCTCTGAGCTATACAGGCAGTTATCATCTCTCGTCTCTGAGCTATACAGGCAGTTCCCTGCTCTTGTCTCTGAGCTATACAGGCAGTTCCCTGCTCTTGTCTCTGAGCTCTACAGGCAGTTCTCTTCTCTTGTCTCTGAGCTATACAGGCAGTTCTCTTCTCTTGTCTCTGAGCTATACAGGCAGTTCTCTGATTTTGTCTCTGAGCTCTAAAGGCAGTTCTCTTCTCTTGTCTCTGAGCTCTACCAGCTGGTATGTCCTCCTTTTGTATCTGAGCTCTACAAGCAGTTCTCTTCTCTTCTCTCAGAGTTCTACAGGCAGTTCTCTGATTTTGTCTCTGAGCTCTAAAGGCAGTTCTCTTGTCTAAGAGCTCTACAGGCAGTTCTCTGCTCTTGACTCTGAGCTCTACAGGCAGTTTTCTTATCTTGTCTCTGAGCTTTACAGGCAGTTCTCTTCTCTTGTATCTGAGCTCTACAGGCAGGCCTGCCTTTCTCTTGTCTCTGAGCTCCCCAGGCAGTTATTTACTCTTCATGTCTCTGAGCTCTGCAGGCAGGTATTCCCTCCTCTTGTCTCTGAGCTCTCCAGGCAGTTCTTTATTCTTCATGCCTATGAGCTCTGCATGTAGTTCTCTCCTCTGGGCTCTGAGCCCTACAAGCAATTCTATCCTCATGTCTTTGAGCTCTACAGAATGTTCTTTTATCACGTCTTTGAACTCCCCACTAAATTTTTAACCCCAAATGTTCACAAGATAAGGGGCGAGGCTACTTATCGGTGTGCCCCACCGATTCAGGGTGGACCACAGTGAGACATAGGCTCTCAGGCAAATGCTGACTCCTACATACAATGTTGTTCTGGGGTACCTAGGGCCCAAAAGTAAAACTGATTCTGGGGTTCCAAAAAAATATGCCCTATTTATTACTGACGTGCGCCACAATTCTCCAGCATGAACAAAGTGCACCAAAATAAAAACTGGCGCCCACTTCCAGAGCACAGTACTGCACTAGTTTTGTTAAATGGGGGCCAATGTGGCAGCATTTTCCACCATATATCTTCAGATCCGCACAGAACATCTCCACACTGTGCAACTAAAAATACCACAGTTAGCAGAAAATCTACCACCAGGATCATGTATTGTAAACAAAGCACACGTATAAGCTGGTGTGTGCCACCTCGGTCAGGAGCTGCTCTTTTGTTTTTTGCTCCTTATGCCCTCAATTGGACAAAAAAAGGCTTTTAGAATTATGTAAACAATGTAAAACACCGGGTGCTCATTACCGATTGTATGCATTTCAATGAAAACACATATGCATGCAGGAAAAGCCCGTCCCTGTGGCATTTATGACTGTGAGCTCTGCAGGCAGTTCTCTCCTCTTCATGTCACTGAGCTCTACAGGTAGTTCTCTCCTCATGTCTCTGAGTTTTGCACATAGTTAATGTCAATGAGTTCTTCAGGTAAATGTATCAATCTGTCCATACCAGAAAACTGGAGTAATTTGCACCTGAAATGCTACGTGCCAAATTTACTGAATGTTTTAGACCATTCAAGGACATCTACCACCAGGATGAAGGATTGTTTTTAAGGAAAAAAGAGAAAAGCTTTTAAATTATGCAAATGAGCCTGAAACCCCACAGCCCCTCAGGTCTCATTTGCATGATTTTAAAAGCCTTTTTTTTTTCAAAACCAGGACATAAGAAACTAAAAGAAGAGCAGATCCTGCCAGAGGTGGCATACACCAGGATGTCAGTGTTCTGGTTTACAATCCTTCATCCTGGTAGTAGATGTCTTTTAAGGCTCCATGCACACATCTGCAGCAGTGGGAGTGTGCCATGAGCCGCAAGCCTGGAGAATAGGGGAAGGCTGAGAACTGCTCACTCCATGGGCCAATAAAAGGTCTAAAAGCCTTGACAAATGTGGTGCAAGGCAGGTTAAACTTTTTTTTTTTTTTTTTTTACACAAAACCACCAGAATTGTGGCGCAAGTGTGTTAATAAATTCCCCCCAATATGCCCGAACCATGGGGTCCAGGCATAATGCACACCTATGGCGGCTGTGAGCTAGCTGACGTATTTCCGGCTAGGTCACGTCCTATCTCCCAGACATGTGCTCGGAGCATTAGGCTGTTTTTTGACGCCCCTGAAAAAGGGGCACGTCCTCGGTAAAGGGGGCGAGAACAAACAGAAAATAGCCAGTGTGCCTTAACCCATTCCCGACATCATCATCACTGTGAAGTGCAATTTGTTACACAGAAAACAAGTAATAAAATGCAATGCAAGCGTCCCGGACGAGCCTTGGCCCGATCACATATGCGTTTCTAGTGAAACCCATGCGATTGGTAACCAGAACCCAGTGTCTTGCATTGTTCTGTTTACAGACCGCATGCGTTCACATGAGTGGGCCTAGGCTTATGACTGCATCCTTATTAAGACGGGGCGGTGGGGGGTATATATTCCTATGTCTGTACATGTGTCTAGTTTTTGAAATTTTTTTTTGTAAGGTTTTGGGCTTTATTTCTCTTAGGCCGGCAGGAAAAGTGCCGTTTTGAACCCGTTTTTGGTCCGTTTTTAAGCAGTCCATTAAGAACATGACGCTAACGGAACGTGTGAACGCGTCCTCAGGGTGATGCCACATGTCACGTTTTTGGGCCTTGGGCAAGCGTTCTCAGTCCCTTTAAAAACGTTTTTAAAGCGCAACAGTTTTTGACCGCGGAGGGCGCAGTCACATGTACCGCTAGTCGTCCGTTCATAACGTGACCCTAGCGCACAGGGGGCGGTCCTCGGTGCCAATGCACAGTCTATCGATCGCATGCGTTTCCCTGAAAACACATGTGCGTTGGGGCCGAGGACAGCCCCCTCATTATACAGACTGTCAGTCATGTGTATAGGAGTATCTCACACACACAGGCTGCAGGGGGCGCCAGCACCAGGAAGCACATGGAGGAGCCATTACACAATTATACCTCACACTATTATACAGGCTGTCAGTCATGTGTATAGGAGTATCTCATACACACAGGCTGCAGCGGGCACCAGCACCAGGAAGCACATGGAGGAGCCATTACACCATTATACCTCACATCATTATACAGACTGTCAATCATGTGTATTGGAGTATCTCATACACACAGGCTGCAGGGGGTGCCAGCACCAGGAAGCACATGGAGGAGCCATTACACCGTTATACAGGCTGTCAGTCGTGTATAGGAGTATCTCACACACACAGGCTGCAGGGGGCGTCAGCACCAGGAAGCACATGGAGGAGCCATTACACCATTATACAGGCTGTCAGTCATTTGTATAGGAGTATCTCATACACACAGGCTGCAGGGGGTGCCAGCACCAGGAAGCACATGGAGGAGCCATTACACCATTATACCTCAAACTATTATACAGGCTGTCAGTCATGTGTATAGGTATCTATTTTACAAAAAAACGCCTTTGGGCGGTACAAGAGAGCCCATATTCGGACATAATTTGTGCTGACTAAAACTTAGCTTTTATTTATGTTTGATATTATAAGATAGCTGTGGAGTAACCACTTGGTGCTCAACTAGAGAGGTGTATTTAATAACACAATTGCCCTAGGCTGGGTGGCTTGCTAATACAAAATAATTGCTGATTCTTATATCAAAGTTAGCTAGCATAGGGATTCCCCCAATGGGGGGGGGGGGGGGGGTAAGTACTAGACGGTACTGACTTAGGATGTGAAGATTTGATCATAAACTAGTTGGTTTAGCAGACATGTGATATAAGTATAAATGCAATGGATTATTATCTTTTAAACCCATGCATTGGTTTCAGTAGCATGAGATCGTAAACGATCCCAGTCGTGTACAGAAACCTGTTCCTCTGCTAGAGAATGATCCTGAGATTTACCCTGCTAGAAAGGTGAAAGTCCCCTCACAGCCTTGGCGCAATGCTCATTAGAAATAGTAGAGATTAGCCGCCCGACATGTTTCGCCAGTGACCTGGCTTCATCAGGGGTCGGGCCAATATAGGAGTATCTCATACACACCAGGCTGCAGGGGGCACCAGGAAGCACATGGAGGAGCCATTACACCATTATACCTCACACCATTATACAGGCTGTCAGTCATGTGTATAGTAGTATCTCATACACACAGGCTGCAGGGGGCGCCAGCACCAGGAAGCACATGGAGGAGCCATTACACCATTATACAGGCTGTCAGTCATGTGTATAGGAGTATCTCATACACACACAGGCTGCTAGGGGCACAAGCACCAGGAAGCACATGGAGGAGCCATTGCACCAGTATACAGGCTGTCAGTCATGTGTATAGGAGTATCTCATACACACACAATCCTGTCTCTCTTTACCCGCGGGTTGGTTGGGGTGATGTAGGTGACATAGACACATTATCAGAGGGGTTGTGCATGCTTACGTACCATCAATCAGGGGGGCTGGGATCCTCCACAGTTTCCCAGTGCAGCAGATCCTTCTGTCCTTCTCCCTCACTGGGGAAGACCCCCAAAAATTTCTGCAAACTATTAGAGTGGGCTGGTTGTCCCGTTTCCTGCGGGTGAGCTGGCGGCGTCCTCCTGTGCGCCCTCCTCTTCCTCCTCCCTATGGGGCTGCTCCCCCTCCCGACGCTTCATCAGCACTCGCCCCTTTTTTGAGTTGCGCTGTTCTCTGCTCTAGGTTGCCGTTGCGCTGCCCGCAGCCGCTGTGTGGTGCCACGGTGCTCCTGGCGTTACCTCCTCCCTGCACGTTTGACCTGCCTCCCGGGCGTCCATAGCCCGTGCGGTGCTCGGTGACGAGACCGGCCTCTCCCCTGCAGCAAGGCCCATCCTCTTCCTGCACACAACCTCCACCACCCATGCGCCTGGAGCAGAGACACCCACGTGCTGCCCTAAACTTTTACCTGCCCACCAATAGCCGCGCCACGAGGTCTTGCCATGTATTTTCACGCCCGGTGCCGCGCTCCTGCAACTCCGCACATCTCTTATCATCCAGCTATATTCTTTTGTGGGCAATGTGGACGCAGGCCCCTCAAACCTTTCCCAGGGTACGAATTAATAAAAAGAGATATGCCCACGCAGAGCCCCCTTTTGAATTCCCCTACAGAGGCCCCCCCCCTTCTTATGACGCCCACGCAGAGCCCCCCATTTAATTGACAGCCCTCTGCAGAGCCCCCCCTAAATTAACATGACACGACAAGAGCCCCCCCTTTATGAAATGCCCACAGCACGAGCTGCCTCTTAATTGAAATGCCCAGCCAAGGAGCCCCCCCTTTAAATGAAAATGCCCACTGCTAGCGCCCCTATGAATGCCCTCAACCCCTATAATGAATGCCCCTGCAGATCCCCCCTATAATGAAAATGCCCACTTCAGAGCCCCCCTTGAATCACTGCACGCTAAATAAAAAAACAAAACACTTTTACTTCCCTCCACTTTCTCTACCATGCAGCTCCCGTCTTCTTTCTCTTCCTGGCAAACCCCTGCGTCGCACGCACACTAATGCCGTCCGCGCCGCCTTAGATCTTACAAAGAAAATGAGTAAAAATTCTAACACGAAACAAAACCCCCCCCCCCCCCCTTTTCCTACAACCATTTATAAAAAAAACTATGAATCATATACATGCATTCCCAAAATGCCCCCTAACAAAATATAGAAATAATATCTCATACAGTGGATCCTGTAAACAATAAAAAAAACATCCAAATGTCCAAATCTCCACTTTTTAAAAAATATTTCCCACCCCATAAAAATTGTTACAAAAGACTCCAGCATCAGTGAACTGTGATAATCTTATATTTGCTTATATCCAGTGCCTCCTTCCTTCTAAAACCAAGGTCCAGGGCAGGGGGGGGGAAGGGTTATTACCAGAGCCCGTGTTTGTAAGCTTCACATGCTGTTAGCAACAAAGTGTCTCCCCTTTCCACTCAGCACTACCTGTTTGCCTGATGAATCTCATACACAGTGGGAGGAGGGAAGTGCTCCTGATCAAGTGTAAGGCCCTGTGAAGCTACCGCATCAATACTGATCAAGAGAAGAAAAGAGGAGTATCAATTGGACGCAAGGGTGAACAACTATTAGCCCGTATAAAAATGCCAGCTGGGTTTTTTTTTTTGGTTTTGTTTGTCTTTGTACTAAATGTGATTTTTTTAAACGCCCAGTACTTTCAAACCTGAAAATATTATGGTGCCGCCATATTCCCTTTCTAGTGCAATGTGATTATAATATAGGAAACCAGATTTTATACTGAGAAAGGGCTTCACCCATAAAAATACTTGGTACATCTGTTCCTGCCGCTCTCAATACACATGTACACAAGAGCCATTTCAGGACCTTTGCGGTCCCTACATTGGTCCTGAATCTGTAAATTTGATCAGGCAAGAAGGTACACCTCCTCCATTCCCACAAGAAGGTTTAATTCAGTGCCAGATGATAGGGAGTGATCCAGACTTGTAGGCTATAAATATTCATAACCGCCCAGGGCCCTAGAGTCTTACCCCACCCTTGCCCATACCGAAAACCTGGTATACACATCCACATATACATTGATTCTGTCCGGACAGCTTCTTATGTGGAAATACATTGAGGTTAATGTATGTAAGCAACGTACAACGCAGGTACTCCATGCTGAATCAGGAGGTATTCTTAATGTGACAGGACACGCCGATGATACCGTGGCCTAAGTAAACTATGGAAACTGTACCGTCTCGGGAGGATACTCAGTAATGACTGTATCATCAGCTGCTTATCATCCCCCACCCTCCTCCTTAACGATATGAGAGTACAGGCGGTCCCCTCACATAAAACACTCGACGTAACATACGCTCCTTAGTTAAACGTGACCTCTCTGATATTGGTAATTTATTGTACTTCTCAGTCCTAGGCTACATAATCACTATAACAGTGATCACATGGCGTCTTTTAATGAGCTTTAGTGTTAACTCACCCTGCATTCTTAGACAACCCAACATTTTTAAATAAATCCACCATTGTCCACGATTCTGTCTGGGATTGTCATGCATGATAATATACAGTCTCCGACTTGACTACAATTCAACTGAAGACACAACCTACAGACCCTATCATTTGTATGTAACTCTGGAGGACTGCCTGTAGTTATCATCCAGGATGGCAAAAGCAAATAACTCTACTCGAGAAAACAAAACGCTGGAGACTGTCCAAGTTTCTCCAAAAAATTATTATTTTTCCCATGGCTGCATATACTCCACCATGACTTGAGGTGTGTTTCGTAATTCGGTCCGATTTGTGACAATGCAAAATCTGTTTAAAAAATTAGAAACCAACTCCCCCCTTATCCACATGTTCCGCAATAGCAGAATGTCTTCAGTCTGTATCCTGTGGATCTTATACCTCTGGGGTCCCTTGCACCCTGTACCAGGACCTTTGGGTTCTTGTGGGCACCAGTTTTATGGCTGTTTCCAACTCTCCCATTTAATAATGATTACGGCCCCACTACGCTCCTGGGAACATTTCGTGCTGTCAATTTTTTTGCACCCTCACTAATAATAAATAATAATTCTCATTTATATAGCACTACAATTCCGCGCAGGCGCTGCACTGAAATCGGTTCACCCCTTCTTCATGATCCGTGCCTCTTCACTAATCTATGTCGGTCGAAAGCGTTTCTTCTCGCCCCCCTCATGTCTCTGAGCTCTACAACATTATATTCCTCCTAATGTCCTCTCCGTGTCATTGATGCTCTGCAAACAGTTACTGAGCTCTACAGCAATTCTCCTCGTTCAGAGCTCTACAAGCAGTTCATAATGCTCTTCATCCATCTGAGCTTAACAGCAGTTCCCTGCTTTTGTCCTCTGAGTTTCACAGCAGTTCTCTGTCTCTAGTCGCTGAGCTCTACAGCAGTTCACTTCTCTTGTCTCTGAGCATACAGTCATGTCTCTCATCAGATCTATGTCTGTTCTGAGCTCTACAAAGGCAGTTTCCTTCTCGTCTTGCTATCGGTTTATCTAGCTCCTGAGCCTCTGACAGGCAGTTCCCGCTTCGTCTCTGGCTATACAGGCAGTTTTCCATCTCTCGTCTCTGAGTCAACAGCAGTTCTGCTCTCTTGTCTCTGAGCTATACAGCAGTTTCTGCTCTATGTCTCTTTACTATCAGGCCGTTCTCGATTCTTCAGTCTCTGAGCTTAAGTGCAGTTTCTCTTCTACTTGTCTCTGGCTGCAACAGAGCATGGTATTCCTCTGATTTTGTCTCTAGACTCTACATCAGTTTTCTGCTTCTCTGGTTCTTACGCTTCTCTGATGGTCTCTGAGCCTAAAGAAGGCTTCGCGTCAGAGTCCAGCGTTCTCTCTTGGTATCTGGCTCTAAGCGTTTTCTTCTCTTCTCTCAGAGTTTACGCGTCTGATTTTTCTCTGCTCTAGCTTTCTTTAGGTCTTGAGCTCTGCACCGATCAGGCAGTTTTCTTAATCTTGTCTCTACTTTACTGAGTTCTTTCGTTATCTCCACGGCATTGTCTCTCTTTACTTACAGTTCTCTGTATCTGAGGCTCACAGGCAGGCCTGCCTTTTCTCTTGTCTCTTGCTCTGAGCTCCCCCAGGCAGTTATTTACTCTTCCCAATGTCTCTGAGCTCTGCAGGCAGTATTCCCTCCTCTTGTCTCTGAGCTCTCCAGGCAGTTCTTTTTCTTCATGCCTAATGGCTCTGCATGTGTTCTCCGCTCCTCTAGGCTCTGAGCCCTGACAAGCAAGTTCTAATCCCTCATGGTCTTTGCCTCTACAGAATAGTTCTTTTATCATGCTTTGAACTCCCCACTAAATTTTTATACCCACAATGTTTGCACAAGAGAATGGCGAGGCATATTTTCGTGTGCCCAACCGCTTCAGGGTGAACCACAGTGAGACATAGGCTCTCAGGCAAACTCTGACTCCTACATACAATGTTGTTCTGGGGTACCTAGGCCAAAAGTAAAACTGATTCTGGGGTTCCCAAAAAATATGCCCTATTTATTACTGACGTGCGCCACAATTCTCCAGCATGAACAAAGTGCCCAAAAAAAAACTGGCGCCCACTTCCAGAGCACGTACTGCACTAGTTTTGTTAAATGGGGGCCAATGTGCCCATTTCCCACCATATCTTCAGATGCCGCACAGACATCTCCACACTGTGCACCTAAAAATACCACATTAGCATAAAATCTACCACCAGGATCATGTATTGTAAACAAAGCACACTGTACAACTGGTGTGTGCCCCTCGGTCAGGAGCTGCTCTTTTGTTTTTGCTCCTTATGCCTCAATTGGACAAAAAAAGGCTTTTAGAATTATGTAAACAATGTAAAACACCGGGTGCTCATTACCGATTGTATGCATTTCATGAAAACACATATGCATGCAGGAAAGCCCGTCCCTGTGGCATTTATGACTGTGAGCTCTGCAGGCAGTTCTCTCCTTCATGTCATGAGCCTACAGGTAGTTCTCTCCTCATGTCTCTGAGTTTTGCACATAGTTAATGTCATGAGTTCTTCAGGTAAATGTATCAATCTGTCCATACCAGAAAACTGGAGTAATTTGCACCTGAAATGCTACGTGCCAAATTATACTGAATGTTTTAGACCATCAAGGACATCTACACTACCACCAGGATGAAGGATTGTTTTTAAGAAAAAAGAGAAAAGCTTTTAAATTATGCAAATGAGCCTGAAACCCCACAGCCCTCAGGTCTCATTTGCTGATTTAAAAGCCTTTTTTTTTCAAAACCAGGACATAAGAAACTAAAAGAAGACAGATCCTGCCAGAGGTGGCATCACACCAGGATGTCAGTTTTCTGGTTTCAATCCTTCATCCTGGTAGTAGATGTCTTTTAAGGCTCCATGCACACATCTGCAGCAGTGGAGTGTGCCCATGAGCCGCAAGCCTGGAGAATGGGGAGGCTGAGAACTCTCACTCCATGGGCCATAAAAGGTCTAAGCCTTGACAATGTGGTGCAAGGCAGGTTAAACTTTTTTTTTTTTTTTTACAAACAAACACACCAGAATTGTGGCCAGTGTGTTTAATTCCCCCCAATATGCCCCGAACCATGGGGTCCAGGCATAATGCACCCTATCGCGGTTCCTGTCGTGAGCAGCTGACGTATTTCCGGCTAGGCACTCCTATCTCCCAGACATGTGCTCGGAGCATTAGGCTGTTTTTTGACGCCCCTGAAAAGGGGAACGTCCTCGGTAAAGGGGGCGAGACCAAACAGAAATAGCCGTGTGCCTCTTAACCATTCCCGACATCATCATCACTGTGAAGTGCAATTGTTACACATGAAACACAAGTAATAAAATGCAATGCAAGCGTCCCGGACGGCCTTGGCCCGATCACATATGCGTTCTAGTGAAACCCATGCGATTGGTAACCAGAACCCAGTGTCTTGCATTGTTCTGTTTTACAGACCGCATGCGTTCACATGAGTGGGCCTAGGCTTGTGACTGCATCCTTATTAAGACGGGGCGTTTGGGGGGTAATATTCCTATGTCTGTACATGTTCTAGTTTTTGAAATTTTTTTTGTAAGGTTTGGGCTTATTTCTCCTAGGCCGGCCGGACAAGTGCCGTTTTGAACCCGTTTTTGGTCCGTATTTGAGCAGGCCATTAAGAACATGACGCTAGGGGAACGTGTGAACGCGTTCTCAGTTCCTTTAAAAACATTTTTAAAGCGCATCAGTTTTTGACCGCGGAGGGCGCAGTCACATGTACCGCTAGTCGTCCCGTTCTATACGTGACCCTAGCGCACAGGGGCGGTCCTCGGTGCCAATGCCACAGTCTATCGATCGCATGCTTTTCCCTGAAAACGCATGTGCGTTGGGCCGAGGACAGCCCCCCCATTATACAGACTGTCAGTCATGTGTATAGGAGTATCTCACACACACAGGCGTGCAGGGGGCGCCAGCACCAGAAGCACATGGAGGACATACACATTATACCTCACACTATTATACAGCTGTCAGTCATGTGTATTGGGTTATCTCATACACACGGCTGCACGCGGCCACCACACCAGAAGCACATGGAGGAGCCATTACACCATTATAACCTCACATCATTATCAGACTGTCATTCATGTGTATCGGAGTATCTCATACACACAGGCTGCGGGGTGCCAGCAAACCAGGAAGCACATGGAGGGCCATTACACAACACAAAAGACATTATCAGGTGCAGCATGTGTATACGGAGTATCTCTACACACAGGCTGCGGGGTGTCCACACAGGAAGCAACATGGAGGACCATTACACCATAAACAGGCTGTCAGTCATGTGTATAGGCAATCTCACACACACAGCTGCAGGGGGCGTCAGCACCAGGAAGCACATGGAGGAGCCATTACAACCATTATACCTCACACCATTATACAGGCTGTCAGTCATTGTAATAGGAGTATCTCATACCACAGCGGCGAGGGGGTGCCAGCACCAGGAAGCACATGGAGGAGCCATTACAACCACACCTTTCCAGGCTTCAGTCATGTGTATAGGAGTATCACACACACACACAGGCTGCAGGGGCACCAGCACCAGGAAGCACATGGAGGAGCCATTACACCATTATACAGCTGTCAGTCATGTGTATAGGAGTATCTCATACACCAGGCGCAGGGGGTGCCAGCACCAGAACACTGGATGAGCCATTTACACCACAACACTTATACAAGGCTCAGTCTGTTTATAGGAGTATCTCACACACCACAGGCTGCAGGGGCGTCAGCACCAGGAAGCACATAGGAGCCACTACACCATTATAACAGGCTGTCAGTCATGTGTTATAGGAGTATCTCACACACAACAGGCTGCAGGGGGCACCACACCAGGAAGCACATGGAGTGAGCCATTACACCCTTATACAGGCTGTCAGTCATGTTATAGGAGTATCTCATACCACAAGGCTGCAGGGGGTGCCAGCACCAGGAAGCACATGGAGGAGCCATTACACCATTATACCTCAAACTATTATACAGGCTTCAGTCATGTGTATAGGTATCTATTTTTTACAAAAAACGCCTGGGCGGTACAAGAAAGAGCCCATATCCGGACATAATTTGTGCTGACTAAAACTTAGCTTTTATTAATGTTTGAATATTATAAGATAACTGTGGAGTAACCACTTGGTGCTCAACTAGAGAGGTGTATTTAATAACACAATTGCCCTAGGCTGGGTGGCTTGCTATACAAAATAATTGCTGATCTTATATCAAAGTTAGCTACATAGGGATTCCCCAATGGGGGGGGGGGGGGGTAATACATAACGGTACTGACTTAGGATTGTGAAGATTTGTCATAAACTTGTTGGTTTAGCAGACGTGATATAAGTACAAATGCAATGGGATTATTATCTTTTAACCATGCTTGGTTTCAGTAGCATGAGACGTAACGATCCCATCGTGTACAGAAACCTGTTTCTCTGCTAGAGAATATCCTGAGATTTACCCTGTCTAGAAAGGTGAAGAGTCCCCTCACAGCCTTGGCGCAATGCTCATTAAAAATAGTAGAGATAGCCGCCGACATGTTTCGCCAGTGACCTGGCTTCATCAGGGTCGGGCCAATATAGGAGTATCTCATACACACCGGCTGCAGGGGGGCAACCCAGAAAGCACATGGAAGATAGCATTACAAACCATTATACCTCACACCATTAGACAGGCTGTCATTCATGTTATAGTAGTATCTCATACACACAGGCTGCAGGGGGCACCAGGAAGCACATGGAGGAGCATTACACCATTATACAGGCTGTCATTCGTGTGTAATAGGAGTACTCATACACCACACAGTCGCTAGGGCACAAGCACCAGGAACACATGGAGGAGCCATTGCAACCATATACCCACACACCATTATACTACAGTCTGTCAGTCATGTTATAGGAGTATTCATACCACAAAGGCTGCAGGGGCACCAGCACCAGGAAGCACATGGAGCATTCCAATACAAACCCATTATAACAGCGTGTCATCAAGCCCTAGGGGGTGTGGCTTTGCCTCCCACTCATGAATAAGCCGGACAGCTTGAATATGCTAATGACTCATTGGACATCTCACAGGTCATTTGCATACATCTATAGGACCTCATTGCTTAGGTTTACAGGCATGTAGAGGGGCAATGAAGGGATAGGGGCAATGCTCTCTAATGGCAGTTTATGATAGGAAAGCTAGCGTCCCGTTATGTGAAATTGTGAGATGCGCATTTTTAATGGACTCTTGTGAGTATGATGAACTGAAATAAATTTTAACTTTGTTGGAACGTACCACACCATCTGCCTGCATATTTTCTTCCAGCTACAAATATAATTAAAGGAGGAGAATGAGAGTTCGATGGTGCTAGTCTGAATGGTGACATACTTTCAGCAGGAGAAACTGAGGATTGGTGCTGTTCATCGATGTTTTAACCCCTTCCCGCCGCGGCCCTTTTTCGATTTTGCGTTTTCATTTTTCACTCCCCACATTCAAAAATCTGTAACTTTTTTATTTTTCCATGTACAGAGCTGTGTGATGGCTTATTTTCTGCGTAACAAATTACAATTCAAAATGGTGGTATTTAATATTTCATGCCGTGTACCAGGAAGCGGTAAAAAAAATTCCAAATGCAGTGAAATTGGTAAAAAAACGCATTTGTGCCGTATTCTTGTGGGCTTGGATTTTACGGATTTCACTGTGCACCCCAAATGACATGTCTACTTTATTCTTTGGGTCAGTACGATTACGGGGATACCAAATTTGTATAGGTTTTATAATGTTTTCATACATTTAAAAAAATGAAAACCTCCTGTACAAAATTTTTTTGGGGGATTTTGCCATCTTCTGGGGCTAATAACTTTTTCATACTTTGGTGTATGGAGCTGTGGGTGGTGTTGTTTATTGCGGATTTTGATGACGTTTACAATGTTATCATTTTTAGGACTGTACGACCTTTTGATCACTTTTTATAGAATTTTTTAAAAAATTTTAAATGGCAAAAAAGTGCCATTTTCGACTTTGGGCACGATTTTCCGTTACGGGGTTAAACGCAGTGAAAAACCGTTATCATATTTTGATAGATCGGGCATTTTCGGACGCGGCAATACCTAATGTGTTTATGATTTTTACTGTTTATTTATATTTATATCAATTCTAGGGAAAGGGGGGTGATTTGAATTTTTAGGTTTTTTTATTTTAACTTTATTTTAATTTTAATTTTTAATATTTTTCAGACTCCCTAGGGTAATTTTACCCTAGAGGGTGTCTGAACGATCCTATCATATACTGCCATACTACAGTATGGCAGTATATGGGGATTTTACTACTCATACATTACCATGTGCTGACAGCACATGGTAATGAATGGGTTAACCCGAAGTAGCTTCGGGTCTTCGTGAGACCCGAAGCTACCATGGCGACGGATCGCCGCTCCCTGATGATGTCCCGCGCCGCCGTCTTTTTGAAGCCGCCGGCAAAGATCGCGGGTGTTACCGGTAAGCCTTTGCTGCAATATGCAGCAAAGACTTACCGGCTATGGAGAGGGCTCGGCCCGCGAGCCCTCTCCATGTACCGGGACCCGACATGTGACGTACTATTACGTCACATGTCGATAAGGGGTTAAGATAGAATAACGAGGGAGAAGAAGAATATTTGGAGCTCCGGTCATAGTGAAATTATTTTCTCTATTTCTGTGGACTTTTTCAAAGACTGTGTGGACCGGTCTTATACCGTGAGTAGCTCCTTAAGGCTGCTGTCCCACTAGCGCTTTGTCTGCACTTGCAAACGCAGACAAAGTCGCGGCCAGCGGGGCGGGCCTCGGCCCGATCGCATCAGCGTTTCTGTGGAAACGCCTGCGATCGGGAATGAGCCGCTGGTGTTTTGCGTTAATTTAATGCAAAACACAGGTGTTTCCGTAGAAACGCCGATGCGATCGGGCAGCGGCCCGTCCCGGTGGGTGCGGCTTTGTCTGCGTTTGCGTTTTCAAACGCAGACAAAGCGGTGCTTGTGGCACCAGCCTAAGGGGTCGTTCACACGTTGAGGGTGCTGTCACACGTCGCGTTTACTGCATGCGTTTCAAAACGTATTGCTACAGCTGAAGGGATATTTCCCTAATTAAACAGCTGTTAACGCTTGCGTTCACAAAACGCATGCGTTAACCGCGATGTTAACGCATGTGTTAACTTCATGTACCGTATACGGTCGTCCAAGTAGATCTTACGACCCAGAAAACAGGGGATATTTCTGGTTATATATCTAGATGAAAAAATTGTCTCTTGTGACTATAAAACTGGGTGGAGCACAATGATCCTAATCCTAGGGATCCTATCTCATATCATGAGGAATACCTCCGGAGATAAGTCCAGCACACTCCCCGGACGCTCACTAGTGAAGTCCTCACTATCAGTCTGTGAGCGCTCAGGAAGGGACCGGGTCACACTATTTGTCTGCTATGTTTGCTAATTGTATTGACTTTACTCTGAGCATACAATGAAATGGCAATAGAGGGACGGTCAATATTGAATTTACCCCGGCTGTACTACATGGCTTTCTGACAGGCCCTCATGTATAATCATAGGAGGGGGGCAGAGTAATCCATCACTTCTGGAGGGAAGACACAGTACGGGTCACATACGGATTTCAGAATGAAAGGAGATTTATTAACTTTAGCGCTAAAGAATAAGTAAATAAGTGACGCCAATATTACAAAATATGTAAGCCAGTAATAAATTGGAGAGGGTCATGGACTGACCTATATCTTCCAAATGCAAGTAGACCATGAGATGGGACATACACACATTGCACTATCCCTTACCCCGCATCCTTGTACACAGTATATGCCCCCCATACAGTATAATCACCTCTTTCTATGACAACTCCCTCTGTACTATGTCACCTTCCTGTGGACCCCATATGAAATACCCCATAATGTTGCCCCCATCATATATAATCAACCACAGAATACACATGAAATGCCGCACTTGTATCCACAGATTCCTCCAAAGTGCGGCACCTTTGTCTTCACCTTACTCATCTTCTCCATTCCTCCAATGACCTCAGGCAATTTCATGACTTTTCTTGAGCTGCGCCAGTTCTCTGGAATGTTCTTCCCTGGAAAATCACCTCAATACTCACCATACACCTTTTCAGACATGCCCTAGGCAAACATATCATATCTCCTGATGAAACTCTTCAACATTTCCTCACCCTAAGCTAACTTTTCTCTGTTTACTCCATACTTTGAATGATATTCTTCACAGCCTGGCCAACCACCCTGCTCTCCATGTACTTTCCAAATCTGTTACCTCTGTTAGTTAGCTTAGTTGCAATACCATGCCCTACCCATGGTCAGGAGAGGAGCTGCTATTGGAAGAAAGCAACTCCTGGACAACCCCTTTAAAGGGAACCTGTCACCATGAGACCCCCTTTTGCCCACCCCTCGTCCCCATAGAGCATTGCACATACAGTGCTTAACATTTTTTGTATGAAAAATCGGTATTACACACTACGCTGCTGACTTGGAGTAGCTACGTAGACAGTGAGGTGTCAGGAGCTACTTAGCTACTCAGAGTCGGCAGCATAATGTGGCGCATGCCATGAGACATGCTGACTGCGCAGGCGCGAGAATGTGAGAGTTCCGGACAGCGGGTGTGATGTGGGTAGGTGGAGCGAGCCAGGCGGCGTATGAATGAAGGAGAAGGGCAGGATTATTCTTTTAAAATCACACACGGAGGGGCGGTTTCCCGAGGATGAAGGGAAACGTCTCCTCTTCAGCCCCGCCCAGGGGGCGACTTGATTAGTCACACAGCACATATCATTCAAAGGTTTTATATACGTTATCTTTTGTTCTGTAAAACCGATTTTTCATACAAAATTTTTTTTAGCAGTGTATGTGTAACGCTCTACGCGGACGGGGGTGAGCGGTTGTGCTAAAAAGGGGTCTCCTGGTGACAGGTTCCCTTTGAAGGGACTCTACCATCTCAAAATGACCTGGCATATGTGCCATGGAAAGTGGTGATGAATGGATAGTCATATTGTTTCTTCACACTGATAATCACCGTTGGTCCTAGGCCTCAGACCTACAACAATCTGATATTGAGGAGCTATTATAAGGCTTCTTGGCCACGAGAGAGCACAGTCAGGACTGCAGGAATTTGGACAACTAAAATCTGGCTCCACTCCTGAGGGCAGAAGGAAAGAGAAACCCCCACGTGTTCTCCTGATTTTTATAACTTTAGGGTGGGCCCCCTTACCAGCCTGAGCCCACCCCTTGATGGCCGCATGGGGGCCAATGGCTGGCAAGCATTATTTGAGATAGCCAATGAAATCCCCAGCCCTTCTGTAGGCAGTTTGGGGTTCAAAGAAGAAAATAGCTAATTGCGGTGGAGAGATCTCTGGGGTTGAATCGACATGTTGAGTTGAGTCGAGTGATACAGGAGTCAGCCGGGGAAATCCCTCCAGCGCACGGAGTGTTTTTCTCCGACTGCACTCGCTCGTGGGCAAGTGACCTATGTATAGGTTAAATGGAATTGTTAAATTGTTTAATTGTTAAATGGAAACCCCATACCATCATACTGTAAGTACATCTTCTTCTTGAATGTAGTTGTTTTGTCTCTTGCCAGAAGAAGACAGAAGAACCGATTAACGTTGGATGTGCCCGAGGTGTCACGTTGGAGCAGTGGCCTGTAATGGAAAGATTACACCGTGTTCCTGCCTCTGACTTACTTTGTGGTTATAGGGGCCAGAGATATATTCTGCTTTTCATCAACTCTTTCAGATTATATTACCATGCTGAAATGCAGACATCGGATACCTAAACTATGAAATATAATTGGTCCTATTACTACCGGCGTGTCAGATGAGGATATGAGCGTGGTCACAGACAGAAACCAGTGGAAGCGTATGACTGGGACAGAACACACACGGTGTTAATCTGCTAAACATACAGAGAATTCTGCGAGTGAGTCTGATTTTTGGAAATCCAACACTTTCAATTTATATAAACTTTGCTATCATTGCTTAGAAACAAGGGAGTAACCAGGAGCAAAATCTGTACCAGGTCCATGAATATATTGTACAGTTTAGTATTTATCTCCTTATTTGTGCTACTTTCACATCCACTACAGTTATACCCTGTGCCAGTATACTTCGTTTCGCATGTAGTTGCTTTGTCTCTTACTCAGGGCTGGCGCCAACGCTGGGCATACGTGGGCAAGTGCCGGGGCCCAGAGCTGCTGGGGGGGGGGGCCCACATAAGGCTTTACATAGGGAATACATGGGGGTGAGAGGGGCTGTATCTAATGATTTCATAGTGTGTGAGGGGGACTTATATAAAATAACCATGAGGGGCTGTTTGGGATGATAAACTAGGGAATATTTTAAGGAACAGGAGACTGTTTTAGTTTCTGAATTTTTAATGCTGCCACGTGAGTTCACTGCAAAGGGGCCCACTGAGGCTGTCACCCAGGGGCCTGCTGATACCTGGAGCTGACCCTGGACCTACCAGAAGAAGACAGAAGAACATATTCAGGTTGGATGTGCGTTGGAACTTATGTGGAAAAGTGACTTATGGCAACTTCACCGGGCTGTGTCATTAATAATATTTATAATAAATGTAAGTTCATGGTCTCGGCTATTGGTTTCTCCCTCTTCCAATCAGCATAACCTAAAACCCAAAATTCACCTGATCTACTCTGCACTTTGGCCAGTAAGTCCCACAGAAGTCAATGTAGCACAAGATGTTCTATGGGACTTCCAGATCGGCTTACGACACGACTGAAACCCACAAGTCCCTGTGCTATAGAGAAGATCAGGGGGACCTGCGGGTAGGTGATAAATATTATTGATGAAACGAATCTGTACTTCACAGGCTGTTACACAGTTTCCCCCTCCAGCTCTGTTCCTTCAGCACTACACAGAGGGCCTCTGCTGACGCACGCCCTTCAGAGCACTTCTGCCCATATTAGCATAATTTTAACATATGATTTTAGAAGGAAGGAGGCCATGGATAAGAAATATAAGAAGATTAACACGGTCATGGTGCCTGGATCTATGAGTAAGTGTCCCTGGTTTATCATGCTTGAATCGTAGATTTCCTTTAAAGTGGTAGTACCAACTTCAGATGTTATCCCCTATCCACAGAATAGGGGATAACCATCTGATCAGTGGAAGTGATGACCATCGCTGAACGAAACGAAAATCTAATTCTCACTAACTGTATGATGCGGCAGGTCTTGTTGATATCCTGCGACATACTATGGGAGCTTACAATAATGCGGACCACTGTGGGGGTCCCAGCAACCTGCCCCCTTACCGATCATATCCTTATCCCCAATATAGGGGATTACAGGCAGTCCCCTACTTAAGAACACCCAACTTACATACGACCCCTAGTTACAAACAGACCTCTAGATGTTGGTAATTTACTGTACTTTAGCCCTAGGCTACAATAAACAGCTGTAACAGTTATCACAGGCGTCTGTAATGAAGATTTTGATAATCCTGGTTCTTATGACAACCCAACATTTTTAAAATCCAATTGTCACAGAGACCAAAAAATTGTTCCAACTTACATACAAATTCAACGTAAGAACAAACCTGCAGAACCTATCCTGCACGTAACCCGGGGACTGCCTGTACTTCAACCTTTAGACTAAAATTCTATGCACCAGTTTATGTCCTTTTGCTTATGATGAGTCCCTATATTATTGGTTATGGCAGCAAACGCAGCATTTTGTTAAATGAATAAAACAATCATAATAGAAACATCGATACAAAAAAAAAAAATTAAAAATGAAAAACCAAGTAATAAGTGCAGAGATATGCACTACCAGTAAGTGAGCTCTATTGTTAGCTGAGCCGAGCATGTATAATGCCATTTACTGCCAATGAATAGCACAACTGCAAGCTTTCTATGATAAGCCTAATGGAAGCCTCTAATCCCAGGAGATCGGCGCTACATTAGCCCTACATATTGTAGAAGAGATAAAGGAGGCCAGATATAGAAGGGATACATGCTACAACAATGACAGCACTGGGTATTTAGGGGATGGAACCATGTTATACGCAGTCATCATGTGTCGCAGGGTAAAGTTCCTTATGGAATGTTGACCTCAGGAACAAATGAGATGTTTTCAGAGTGACTGTAGATACATGTAAGGGAGCAGGAATTTGTGGGAACTTGAAGTTCGTACTGTAAATTTAGGGTAAAAATCAAAACTTTTGCATCTTATTTCTTCTTCCTTGAGACATTCCTTATTTTATGTTAGTGCAGCACGGTGGCTTAGTGGTTAGCATTACAGCCTTGCAGCACTGGAGTCCTGGGTTAATATCTGCAAAGGGAAGCAGAGCTGACTTATTGATTAGGTGAGTTAGCAGAGAATGTCACTGTGCGTTATATGGATCTCTCATCTGATCTGTCTCATCTCTCTTATTGTATGTGTCAGATACTGGTAGAATGTACAAAAGCTAAATAAAAGTGTGTATAACCCTGGACTCTGATAATCTAAGCACATTGTCAGCACACAGCATCTCATAGCACAGAGGGATCATGAAGAGTCTGCTTAAAGGGTCCCGTCCACACTCTGGAATCTTACACTGACCATCACTGAGTGATAGAGTAAAATTGCAAATTAGAGATAATTTTTAACCCACATCACTAGGGGATCAAAATTTGAGAACTTTCTTTCATGGGAAAACCCCAATCTACCATAAAAATAAAGCATGATAATCCAAGGGCACTTACTCACAGATTCAGGATCAGGGGTGTTACTACAGTGGTAGCAGCTGCTATGGGGCCCATGGTGTCAAGGGGCCCCATCATTCGATCAGACATATTAAAGAATGGAGGAGGTTCACCATTATATACATATTATGCTTCACATTGTATAGAAGTATGTATATAGCATATATGTGATGTATATATGCTGTATATGTGTGTAAATCTGTGATGTGTATATGAAGGATACATACTATATGTGTGTATATACTATATTTGTGTAAAATTACACTATATATATATATATATATATATATATATATATATATGAATGAATGTATGTGATTGTAACTTGCATGTGTGGGTATACAAATATATATTTTAATATTTTTTTTTGGAAGGAGGGCCCCATTCAGAAGCCTGCTATGGGGCCCTTCCTAGTTACGCCACTGTCCAGGATACATATTTTTGTTATTCATGGCCTCCTTCCTTCTAAAATTAAGGGCTCTGGGGGGCATTACCTGAGCCCCTCTGTGCTGTAGCTTCACAGGCTCTTCACCCCTCCCTCTGCCTGTTGTAGTCTCCCACAGTGGGAGGGGGAAGTGCTCCTACACAGTGTAACAGCTAATAATAATAATAATAATAACTCTTTATTTATATAGGGCACACAGATTACACAGCGCTGAACAGAGTTTGCCAGATCAGTCCCTGTCCCCAATGGGGCTCACAATCTAATCAACCTAAAAATTGTCAAGCCAACTCAATTTTTTCATAGTATAACGGATAACCTGCATTGGTGGGACCCCCACGGATCACAAAAACGGTGCTCGGTTACCTCTGCCAGTGCCCTATAGATGAATAGTGCAGCAGGGTGCATGTGCAACCATCTGAAAGTATGACGGAAACCTGTACATTTGATCCATGGGACTCCCACCACTGGGACCCTACTGATCAGCACAATATAGGAAAACCTGAGTGTGCAACCCCTTTAAATACGTTGGGCCACTATAGACCTTTAAGGGATGGGGAGTAAGTATATAAGTGCTGGAGATCTGACCACTAGGACCCCCACAAATTTTAAGAATGTGGTTCAAACTCTGAATTACCCTGAAATGATGCAGGTGATAACAGCTTTACCTTCCTCGTAACGTGATCGGAGGTAGACGGCGGCTTTTATTGATTTTACTGCTAAAACACAAGGAAACATCATAATAAAACCGCAACCACTTGACCTTTGCCACAGTGACTGGGAATCAATACTATAATTGGTAAAGTGTGCGCTGGGATTACAGCTGTAATGTATGGGAATTGTAGCCCCCATTAATAAGCACTTCCTATGTGATGATCAGCTTGGGAGTTGTACATGAAGAGCTCCCAAGCTATTGGCCTGTGTAAGCATACCTATGTGTGTGTAGCAGCAGGAATGTAAAAAGTGCATTTATATTCCAGGATTGTGGCTGGACTTAAGGTACTCTGATTTGCGAGATCTCTTCCATGAACACAGCAAAGCCTCTCCCCCCTAGTGATTGTTTGTCCATGAACGAGCTGCCACTTTTAGTTACTTAAAGGGCATCTACCTCCAGGAGGAAGGACTGTATGCAAATGAGCCTGAAAGGCTCCAGGCTCATTTGCATACAGTCTTTCATCCTGGTGGTAGATGCCCTTTAACAACGAGATGGAGGCTCAATTAACCCTGCCACTAAGTGGGTGACTGCAACCCTTGTATCACGATTAAATCGGGATAAAATCAGAGTGGATCTGGGTGGCAAATCCCCTAAAAATGTTTCTCAATAAATTTCATAAAGAGCTGTTTACGAGCTGAGAGTTGGATCTTTTTAGTCAGCTATATAAGGCTTCTGTTTGAATACTACAGCTACACAGAGTGGAGTGGCTGCGTTGTGTTCACAGCTCTCTAAGACCAATTCCTAACACTGACAGTTTAACTTGGTTCAAACTGCTGACAGATTCGCTTTAAAAAGGAGCTTTTTCCACATCCAGTACTATTAAAGGGAACCTGTCACCAGGTACCTCATTTTCACTAAAGACAGGTTGCAGAAGCCCATCACACCTGCAGTGCAAATATGTCTTTCTGACTTCTTTAAGCATTTGCATTACAATATAACTTACAATTATAATTACAATGTTATAACTTGCCTTGCACCCTGACAGAATCCTCTATGTAGTGCCAGGGGTTGGGCTGTGATCTGGATGCATTTAAAAAAACAAAACATGTGACCTGTCTGTGCAGCTTACTCCTCAGCTCCTTGCCCCCGCTTTTGTGCTCCTGTACATCTCCTCCATCATGCTCCTTCACAGAGGTCACAGCCTGGTGAGATGATCAGTGGGGGAGGGAGGAGCTGTACAGAAGCATGAAGGAGCTGAGGAGCTGAGGAGTCTGCAGCATAGAAAAGTCATGGGTTGTTTTTTAAATGCATCCAAACCAAAGCCCAACCCTTGGGACTACACAGAGGATTCTGTCAGGGTTCAAGGTAAGTTATAGAACACAATTATATTGTAATACAAATGCTTAGAGAAAGCAGAAAGACACATATGCACTGCTCTGCACTGCAAATTATGATTGATAACCCTATAAAGGAGACATCTAGGGGTGTCTCATAGCACCCATGAATACAATTAACCATGAATCTGCTGACATGATCTCTATGTACAGTATGTTGGCTATAGGTTGAGTAGGCATACAACTTTACTGTGAACTTTATATCACTCCTGTGACTACTGGGAGGGGCACAATATAGATATTTAAGGAGTCATCTATACAGCAGGTCACTGCTGTCATTGGCAATGTTCACGTAGGCAGCTCTGAGCTTGGGCTGGTTTTCTTGTGAGTCATCCAGAGAGTAAAACATTTGGTGAAGTATATACATGGGCCACCTATTGAGACAAACCACGGCTAGAGGGTTCTAAAAATGTTTGCAATGACCTAACAAACCCTCCCCCAAAGTAATATGAAAATTAGCAGAGAAGAGCCATGAGATGAGTCATATGGCCATATGTTGGGCTCTATAGTAAGAATATCTTCTTTCAGATCCCATGTTTGTCATTCTGTGACCTATAGAACCAGAGATACAGACAGAATACTGCAGATCAAGATCCACTTCCCTCCTATTAGTTTAGCTGACTGTATCTCTGGTTCTGTAGCTCAAAGAACCGCAAGACTGATAAGAATCTCATCTTTCGCATCCCATCTATAACTCAACACCAAAAAATGGTTCTAGGTACTATAGAACAGATGATAGGGGCTTCTGAACTGACACTCCCCCAGCAGCCTCTATACTTGACTCATCTCAGGCAAACATACCTTGAGAATGCTGTAGCTACACTGATGCAGAATCATATCTTGGTTAATCCCTGTGCTGAGTGGTTTTGGTGATAAAACCATTATGAAATTATGATAATGAAGCTCTGTCGCTTCTGTGGCTAGTTCAGTGCTTCTCCTAGCACATTAGTTATTCACTGCTTCATAGGATGATGTAATCCCTGGGTTGTGCCTCAAGGCAGAATAATCAATTGCTGCACCATCAATCAGCTGCTGTGTATGAGTGATCCAGCTCAGATTGATTAGTCATGTCTTGACTAACCTCCATTTGTAATTACAAGCTCCCGTGTGTAATGTCTTTATGTCAGCCAGCCTGACCCAGCTTTCCCAAGGTTCTGAATGTTATAATTGTTTTTTCGGCAAAACCACTCAGCTCAGGGATTAACGAAGATATGATCCTGCATAAGTGTAGCTACAGCATTCTCAAGGTATGTTTGCTTCATAATGCATCAAATCAAATGGTAGTTTTCCGAAGTTTTTTTTAATTTTATCTAGGAGTATATATTGGTGCCAGTACAACTACCGTGACCCCTCTGACCAGCGCCCCCCATTTTCAGTACAGTAAACAGAATACACAGAAAATACACTGAGCAGATTCATAGGTGCAGGAAGCCAGACCCTGAATTAACCATGTGGGACTTGGATGGACTGAGGGGCCACATCTGAAACCCCTAATTTGTTAGGTTGACCACTATTGGTCTTTGGAGTGTGCTCATAGTGTGAAGTGTAAGATGTATAACAAGCCCTATCACCCGCAAGTGCTACAGAGGTAGAGATAAGGAGTCGTGTGGTGGGATAAGCACATATCAATCATCCTCCAGCCTCACCACAATGTAAGCGAGCAGGAAGTCTCCATACGCCTGGCGCCTCTTTCGGGCAGCTCTAATTTTGGCAGTGACAATTCTCCATGCTGCTCTGTGAGGGCTTGTTTGAAATTGCACTTCATAGTGATGGTATTGAATATTCCATGACATGTACTGGGAAGCGGGAAAAAAAATTCCATATGCAGAGAAATTGGTGAAAAAACGCAGTTATGCCGTTTTCTTGTGGGCTTCAATTTTACAGGTCTGCTTTATTTTTTGGGTCAGTGCGATCATGAGGATACCACATTTATATTGGTTTTATAATGTTTTCATACATTTACAAAAATTAAAACCTCCTGTGCACAAAAAAATTCTTAATTTCGCCATCTTCTGGCGCTAAGAACGTTTTCATACTTCAGTGTACGGAGCTGTGTGTCATTTCATTATTTTTGCGAGATGACTTGACGTTTCAATGCTACCATTTTGAGGACTGTGCGGCCTATTGATTACGTTTTATTACATTCTTTATATGTTGTAAAATGGTCGAAAAAAGTGTAGTTTTGAGGTCTAAAGAACTGCCCAAGGAGCTCAGTAATCTGGCCAAGGCTACAAAAGAATTTCTGCAGCACTCAAGGTTCCTAAGAGCACAGTGGCCTCCATAATACTTAAATGGAAGAAGTTTGGATGACTACAACTTTTCCTCAAGCCAAACTAAGCAATCATGAGAGAAGAGCCTTGGTGAGAGAGGTAAAGAAGAACCCCAAGATCCCTATAGATGCAGTAGGGACATGGGAGAAAGTTTCTCCCTCCGGCAGTCAGGCTTTATGGCAGAGTCTGCTGACAGAAGCCTCTCCTACCTGAAGCAGCTAGAAATTCCTTTAAATCAAAAACTTTTTACCTCACAAAAACTCAATTTTACCTCACAGCGTAAATTCTGTGACATTATCCAGCATTTTACGATACATGAATGGCATGATCTTCCCCAAATAGATGATGTGACAGGAGATGATATATTTATCTTACATTTCATCCCCAGGACAGGGGAGGACAGAGATGGTATATAAATATACATGACTCCATTACCTCTTCTCAGTGTCAGCACTACAGACTATGGCGGGGGGATTCCTAGATCTGCCTCCTCTCCCTCGGAGCATTGCGGAGACTGTAGAGTCGCATTGCAGACATAACTATCATGTAATTCCTATTATAAGGATGAGAGGGAGACCTGCTCAAGGAAAGAATTAAAGGCGCATGACACGATTTTGCTGTGTAACTGAATGCTATCTGTTGTACACTGTTAGGCCGGGGTTACTTCATTTAGGGAAATCCTCTGTAATCTAGATTTTGGGGCTCATTTACTAAGGGTTGCGGATCACACATTCGTTGGACCGTGCGTGGTTTTTTGGGGATTTGCGCACCCTGGACAGGCATTTAGCAAGTGTCTGCGCTGGGATTGTGTCGCACGCGATCGTTTTTTGGCGCAGCGGCGCTGGCTTCCATGCGACACAATTTAGGGGGGGGTGCCGTCGGACAATCCAACTGATTCGGACTGAGCGTGGGATTTAACTTTCAAATTGTGTCCCAAGCCCTAATCTGCACCACTAAAAAGATGGTGAACTCCGTCGGACCTGAGCAGGGAAGCGACACATGCAGGATATCGGGTGCACGATCGTGAATACATACATGGACAATGCACTTTTGGGGAACTCTAGCGGCCTGGTTAGTAAATGTGCCCCCTATGTCTTACATCTTCACCGCTATTTACATTTACAGAAGCTTTTATAGCGCTGCCATTTTACACTTTAAATAACATCCCACGGCTCCTTCCTAGCACATGCATGCTCTGCCAATCTTGCATGTGTCCCAAATAGGTAGAGGGAATAGCTACTGCTACAGCCCCCTCATTCCCAATCCTTCTGTAGTCATCACTCCCATGCTTACAAGATGGTCGCTCATCTGTCCACCCGGTCCCATAGATATAGCACCCATATGTGAAATAACACCTATTAGACATAGGGGCGTCACCCTATTTCTTCAGGGGTGTGTATGAATATAAAAGGTTACCGCCTCCTTGGCTAATGAGAGCTACTTTACATATAAATCAAATTGATCATTGCCAGACGGTGATGAAATGAGGGATTATTCAGCATTTTGTGCTGACAAGTTCCCTTTAATTTTACCTGCTTAAAGGGGTTTCTGAACTATATGAAGAAAACCAACTTAGAGAGATATGGTATATGTACAGCAGCAAGCACACTGACATGCTGCTGTGTACCTGCTCTTATTTTAGCTGCTCTTTCAGAAAAAGGCTTTAAAAATTATGCAAATTAGCCTGAGGGACTCTGAGCATAATTAATATCCATGGAGCAAAGGTGTCCTCATATAAAAAAAAAAAAAAACAGGTATCCCACTAGAGGGGGCACGCACCAGCATGTCAGTGTGCTCGGTTTACAATCCGTAATACTGGCGGTAGATGCCCTTTAACCTGCCTTAGACCATAACACTAGTCGCATAAGTTAGACTGCCCTCAAATCTACCATCAAAATCCATCATGATAAACCACTTACTCATAGAGCCAGGCACCGTGACTGTGGCAATCTTCGTGTTTCATTTATATTATGGATGACAGATTTTATCCCATTGCACTACCTTCCCCTCAGGCAACGGATGAAACGACCCTCCTATTTAAAATCTCATCTGTTTACCTATAAAAGAATTGTCTCAAGGAAAAAGAGCACAGATGAGTCATATTTTACATGCGATTAGTCACTTTTAGAGGCTGCGAGGGGATGTAACTACAGATGTCCATGTCTTGGGTTCTACACAACCTTGAAACATGTCTTTGGTGTCCATATTACAGGAAATCTATAGATCCAGGCCCCGTGACTGTGATAATCTTCTTATATTTGCTATCCATGGCTTTCTTCCTTCTAAAATCAACTTTTACAATGATGTTGACGATTCAAAACGGCTCTAGGGGATGTTACCAGAGCTCCTCCATGCTGCAGATTCACAGGCTGTTAGACTGCCTCCCCTTCTGCTCCCTCAGTCGTTCTCTCGTTTCTCCCTCTGCCTGATGCAATCTCACTGCAGCAGAGGAAGATAGTGGAAGTGCTCTTGCATAATGCAACATCACGGAGGGGCTCTGGTAACAACCCCCATTGCCCTTTTAGCTCATTAGCATAATTGTAAAGGTTGATTGTAAAAGGTACCCATGGATTATATCATATAAGAAGATTACCACAGTCCCGGTGCCTGGATCTAGGAGTAATGTCCCCGGTTTATCTTGATGGGTATATTTAGGTAGATTCCTTTCCCATCGATTAGAATGCAGATAACTGTAGTATTGAGGACAATGAAATGTAGATTGTAGCTTTTTTTTTTTTTATTACAGTTTACAAAACTTTACATCTGTACAAACACTGTATAAAACAGACCAGATCTGTACAAAACAATACAAATAGGAAGACAGGGAAATCCTTGTTTGCCGGTGACAGGACAATACAGGTGTGAGTCCCGGCATGTAAGAAGAGGCGAGACGTGAACTTATCTCATAGACAGAATTTGTTGTATAAAAAGGCAATCCTGAAAGGGATATGTTTGAGGGGTTGTCCAGAGGTGGAAAAACATGGCTTCCTTCTTCTAAAAACAGCGCCACCCCTGCGCATGGCATGTGCCGGTATTGCAAGTAAGCTCCATTCATCTCTATGCAGCCGAGATACTGACACAAACCATTTGTGAGGGGTGCTTCTGGTTTTTTTAGAAGAAAGCAGTCATGTTTTTCAATCTCTGGACAATCCCTTTAAAAGTTATGAGTAGCAGAGGTCTGATGTTACACTAGATAAGTTCTGCAGCTCTTGAGCTCAGAGGTTTTGTGAAAACCAATATGGCCGCCATTCTCGCTCCTTTGCCATCACGGGGGCAAATATGTTCCCAGTGTATAACAAGCCGAGTGGGCTTCGTAATTTTATAACCACTTGAAATAGGTTTCCCAGAGGTCAGGAGGGAAGATGAGATTGGGGATTGTGGCCATTATCAACCAGTCACTACTTGATTCTTGTCTATAGGCAGTGGTCTTCATGTAGGGTCCCATTAATGGGGGGACATGGCTTAGACCTTACACAGCCATCACCGAATCATCCTGTGATCACAGCCTTTTCCTCCTGATCTTTTCATACACATACAAGAACAGGGAATGACTGACCCTTCTCCTTATTGGGAGTTTTGATGTGCAACATCCTCATCCTTCCCCCAGCCAACACAATAGATGGAAATATACTCGAGTATAAGCTGACCCAAGTATAAGCAGAGGCCCCTAATTTTACCACAAAAACCTGGTAAAACCTATATTTTTTTTACTCGAGTATAAGCCGAGTTTGGGGTTCAGCACATTTTTTGTGCTGAAAAACTAGGCTTATACTCGAGTATATATGGTAATACATCTCTCCTTGTATACTGGATCTGGATACTGTATTGTCATGATAAAAAGATGAATGATAAGGAGGCCGGAGGCGCCTGCTATGATATGTATCATCTCCTCTGCCGAGATACTCCCACATGTACAATGCCCAGAGTAATGTCTCCCACCACAGCCCGTGCCAGTCTAGGATCCAGGAGAGCCCGGATCATACCCTCCGTAACCCAAACTTTCCCAGTAACTACTACACAGACTTTACCGATCTACAGAAAAATAAACCCATGAACAAATACATTACCCACCCCCATTTATGTGATTCACCTCTGCGGTTACAGGAAAGGTACTATTAGCCCCAGTGCATCATGGGGAATGTATCCGTCCAGTATAATTATTATCCGGATATCACGATATGTATAATTTCATCGCAGGACATCCTCGGATGTCACATGGTTGTGGAGATGCTGGTATCAGGTATGTCTGCACCAGTGACTGTAGGGTTGTGTTCACATGGGACACTGTATGAATGAGATGTAAACCTGCTGCAGATACTCGAGGGGGAGTCCTCACAAGTAACATTTAGGATAGCAGACATGTCTGATAGCTGGTGCTAGGCACATTAGGACCCCCTGCGCCCTGTGTGAATGGAGCAGAAGCACAGATGCAGTTATAGTAATGACCACTTGGGAGCGCCGTGGTCTCGCTCCCAGTTATCAGATACCTCCTGTGAATAGCAAGCACCACATTTATGGCAAACTACATCCGAATCACTGAGATAAATGGGGAAAGATCTAGGATCCGGATAGAGCCGAATAAATTACTAATAGGCCATTTCAACTATCCCTCAGATACTGGGAGAGGGGGGGTAGATCTTTACAACACGTCTCCCAGGATATTGTCACCTTCGTGTTATACACTTTGTTTCATGTCTCACATGTAGAATTGGGGCTGCTGACTTTAGTTACGATTTTTGCTTTGTTGTATTTCCTTATCCCCATTTTGTTTGTACATGTTTACATTTCGATTATTATTGATTCTATAGCCCTTAAAGGGACCCCACTGCCTGATATCCCAGTAACGTATGACTTAGGCCTCATTCACACACCCGTCTATGGGGGATGTATATGTGGCCCCAAATTTGCTGCCACATATACGACCCCATAGACTGCGATGGCAGCGATACAGTGCCACACATGAAAAAAAAAAAAAAACAAAGATGAAAAAAAGGGCTTTTAAAATCATGCAAACAAGACAAAGGAGCTCCAGGCTCCATAGGGGTTGATGAAACCCCTAAGACTCATTTGCATAATTTCAAAGCCTTTTTTTCTTAAAAAACAGGGAAGAAGAAGATAAAAGAAGAGCAGATCCTCCCATTGGGGCACACACCAGTCTGTCAGTGTGCTTGGTTTACAATTCTTCATCCTGGTGGTAGATTGCCTTTAAACCTCTGTTCCTTACCTTTTTTTATTTTAAATGGGGGTTTGAACGATATTGTGAACTTGTCCTTATTTCAGAACACTGGTTGTACAAACTTCTTGGTTGCTGCACGAGTATACATAAGTTTTGCTAAATAAAAATAGAGTTTAAATTCAAAAAACGTCAATTCTCCAAAATTCACAATGGAAACTGCACAATGCGGCGCAGGACATGCTGTGGGTTATGAGCTATTCCACTGCATATATGTTCCATGTGGTCGTACCCCAAAACTCGTAGCAGCTGTCTGGGAAATCTTAAAAAAAAACAAAAACAAACTTCCACATTGCAAAAGTCAAAAATGAGGATCTCTGTGGGGCAGACAATGACAACCTCCACTCCCTGTAGGAAGATTACTAAATCTTCTTTGATGAGACTGAAGCTTCCTGCATCCGTGGTATCCGGATAGCGTGGGCCGAGCGGATTAGTGGCCAGCGAATCAGTGAATCCCTTCCAAATGTCTGTATAACACACTGGAAGACTGTCGCAATCATCCGTCATAGATCAGTCTGTAAAAGAGACGAGAAATCAGTCAATATATTATGTACAGGCGGTCCCGTACTTAACACCCGACTTACAGACGGCCCCTAGTTACAAACGGTAATTGGTAATTTACTGTACTTGAGCCCTGGGATACAATAAACAGCTATAAAACAGTTACTCAATATTGCTTAATTAGACACATTTAATTTTTTTTAATCCAATTGTCACAGAAACCAAATAAATAATTTGTCTGGAGTTACAATTATAAGATATACAGGTTCGAATTACATAATATTCAACTTCAGAACAAACCTATAGAACCTATGTATGTATATAAAAAGATGCCCAGCCTAGCTCCTGCACCAGATTTATGGGCCATCAACCTGGAATTAGTTATCAGAGGTTTTCCTCGCTATCTGCAGCGCGCAGATGTTTCCCCGGCCGCCCTCCATGTGTCATTACACAGACAGGTAACAGAGCAACCAAAAGCTAATGCCGTAAATCTCACATCTGCGTCGTATCTTACTGACTGCGTGTGGGTTACAGGAGGACGGAGCCAAGTAAGGAGTGAGAATTGGATAACTGGAGATACAGGGAATAAGCCGTGTACAGGCAGCGAACGCAGAGGCTTTTACAGTACAACATGAGACTGTCACATAAATATCAGGAAAATTATAGGATGTGCAACAACAGGTTTGCATTTAGTTATGTTTTACCCCTTAATGACCAACGTATCAGCTTTTATGGCTGTAATTAACCCCTTGCCCCACCAGGACGTACACAAATATCATGGCACTGCAAGGGGTGTATAAAGGGGGCTCACGGGCTGCATATCGCGGGGGCATTAACTCTATCAATGCAGACCGCAATGTTGCTGGCGGCAGGTAACAGTCGGCGAGGCTTGGGCACCGCCATCTTGGCTGTGATGGTTGCTCCCCGTAACGGGAGTACAACAATCCGTCGCCATAAGGCAGTGATGGCAAACGTTTTAGGTGCTGAGTGCCCAAACTACAACCAAAACCCACGCATTTTTCGCAAAGTGCCGATGCAACAATTTAAGCAGTAATTTATTACTCCCTGCTCTGTCACATGTTTAAATTGTATAGGCACCTGAGGACACCAATACAGTAGAAGGAAGGAGTAGAAGTCTGGATTATCATTGTAGCTTCCTTCTAGGGTCCTGGACTGCAAGAGGCCTTGAGTCCTGACTTGCGAACTCTGCACTGGGGTGATGGCGCAGGTGCCCATAGAGAGGGCTCTAAGTGCCACCTCTGGCACCCGTGCCATATGTTCGCCACCACTGTTATAAGGGCTTGTTTTTTCTAAAGATCTGTTACAATTTGCCACTTGCACAGATCTTGTGTTGAAAACACCTTTTACTTTATACAGTAGAATATCAGTATATAGTAGGATGAATCAGATAAATAGAGGCAAGGTCTTGTAAATGTATAAAGGTGTGGGTTAGGCCCCATACACAAGAATGTGCGGGTGACCAGATATCGGTCCATATTGACGCCCGTGACACTCGTTGTCTCGTCGCAGTGTCTTTTATTTCGCCGTTCTACGGCACCGGCTGCTCGCTTCTCTACGTAGAGGGGGTGGGTAAGCAGAGCCTACGCTGGTATGCAAGGGGCCTTAATATTCAAATTTAAGGTTCACTTAAGAACCTACTTACTACTGTCCTAGTCACTACACACCGAGACAGCAGCAACAGGGCACAGAAATGACGTGGTCCCATGAGGGATGTTCAGTGTTGTACCTTCATCTATAGGAATTGGCTCTGGCTCCATCTTCATAGTCTTTGTTATTTTCTCAAAAGACTTCTCATCCGCGTTCTCGTGCTCCACTTCACAGAGGAAGACGTCGATCGGCCCTTTCGTGCTCTTTATATGGATTTCTATGCAGTCCTGCAGGAGGGGAAATGGAACAAGATTCAGGACAGATTACATGTACTGACATAGAACATAGAACTCAGCAGCAGCAGGAGCAGCACTGCCACAACATCTCCATAGCCAAACGTGAGCAGGGGAACGGCTTGTAGTCAAGGGTTTGGTGCTTTCACATGTGGAATCAAGTGTCTCCCACAGACATAACACAGTTACCGTATCTGTTCCAGATTCATCACAAAATACACAATACAGGTGGTCCCCGACTAACAGACGATCCCTAGTTACAGACGGACCCCTCTGTCTGGTGAGGCTCTCTGGATGCTTTACTATAGTCCCAGGCTGCAATGATCAGCTGTAAGGCAGTGTTCCACAAACTTTCTGAAATGTCCCATTTCCTGCAGCACTTGGTCTAAAATGCCCCCTTTTCTGCAGTTCCCCTCTATAGTGCCCATTTATCTGTAGCCATCTTTTAATGACTTGATAAGACGGCTACAGAAAAGGGGACATTATAATAGCCCTTTTTCTATAGAAAACCCCACACACCTATAATGTCCAGAAATGGAACAAGATTCAGGACAGATTACATGTACTGACATAGAACAAAGGAGGAGATGTGGGAAAACTCAGCAGCAGCAGGAGCAGCACTGCCACAACATCTCCATAGCCAAACGTGAGCAGGGGAACGGCTTGTAGTCAAGGGTTTGGTGCTTTCACATGTGGAATCAAGTGTCTCCCACAGACATAACACAGTTACCGTATCTGTTCCAGATTCATCACAAAATACACAATACAGGTGGTCCCCGACTAACAGACGATCCCTAGTTACAGACGGACCCTTCTGCCCCTTGTGACCTCTGGTGAGGCTCTCTGGATGCTTTACTATAGTCCCAGGCTGCAATGAACAGCTGTAAGGCAGTGTTCCCCAAACTTTCTGAAATGTCTCATTTCCTGCAGCACTTGGTCTAAAATGCCCCCTTTTCTTCAGCCCCCCTCTATAGTGCCCATTTTTCTGTAGCCATCTTTTAATGACTTGATAAGACAGCTACAGAAAAGGGGACATAATAATAGCCCTTTTTCTATAGAAAACCCCACACACCTATAATGTCCATTTTTAATGCACCGCCTTGCCCAGTATACTTCGTTCGCATGGTAGTTCTTGTCTCGTACTCAGCTGGCGCCACCGCTGGGTATACACCTGGGCAAGTGTCCGGGCCCAAGCTGCTGGCGGAGGGGGGGCGCGGCCCCATAAGGCTGTCCATAGGAATACAGTGGGGGTGAGAGGGGCTGTAGCTAATGATTTCATAGTGTGGTAGGGAGCTTATAAATAACCATGAGAGGCCTGTTTGGAATGATAAACTAGGGAATATTTTAGGGAACACGGAGTACTGTTTTCAATTTCTGAATTTTTAATGCCTGCACGTAGTCACATGCCAAAGGGCCACGAGTTTGGTCACCAGTCGGCCTACTGAAACATGGATGCTTGAGCCTGACCTACCAGAAGAATACAGAAGACGCTATTCAGTTGGATTTGCGTTGGAACTTCATTGGAAAAGTGACTTATGGCAACTTCACACCGTGCGTTTCATTAATAATATTTATAATAAATGAAGATCATGGTCCTCTTGGGGGTTTTCCCCCTCTTTCCAAGCAGCAATACCAAATCCAACATTCCCTGAATTTCCCAAATAAAAAATCCCCATGAAGTCAATGTAGCCAGAGATTTCTAGTGGGACTTTCCAGATCGGCTTACGACACGGCCGAACACCCACATTCCCTGTGCTATAAGAAGGATCATGGGGACCTGCGGGTAGGGGATAAATTTATTGATGAAACTATCTTGCTTCACAGGTCTGTTACACAGTTCCCGCTCCAGCTCTGTCCTTCAGCGCTCTTCCTGCTGACGCACGGCCCTTTCAGAGCCTCTCTGCCCATATAGCTACTTTAACATATGATTTTTAGAGGAATGAGGCCATTGAAAGAAAATATAAGCAATCAACACGGCATGTGTGCGCTGGATCTATGAGTAATTCCAGTATAATTATGCTTGAATCGTATATTTCCTTTAAGTTGTAGTACCAACTTCAGATGTTATCCCTATCACAGAATAGGGGATACCATCTGATCATGAAGGATGATAGACCCCGCTGATACCAAAATGAAACATCTTAATTCTCACTAACTGTATGTGCGCATGGTCTTGGTTTATATCTCGCGACATACTTATGGGAGGCTTACAATAAATGCGTACCACTGTGGGGGTCCCAGCACAACTGCCCCCTTACCGATCATACTCTCCTTTTTACTCCCCTATATAGATCTTGGATACTAAGCTTGATTCCCCTATTAGACACACCCGACTACGAGCACACGCCTCATTTACAACAAAGCTCTAGGAATTGGTAATACCTGCTACTTTGATCCTTAGGCTACAATAATCACCTATAACAGTTTCCACAGGTGTCTGTAATGAAGAATTCACCTTGATAATCCTGTTCGTATATACAACCCAACATTTTTAAATCCATGTCACAGAGCGCAAATTTTTTCTCCTGGGAGTTACAATTATAACTATAAAGTTCCAACTTACTACAAATTCAACTAGAACAAACCCTGCAAACCTATCCTGCCGTTACCGCGGACTGGCCCTGGTAACTTCAACCTTTGGATAAAATCTATGCCACATTTTGATGTCCTTTTGCTTATGGATATCCCTATATTATTGGGTATGGCAGCAAACGCGCATTTTGTTAAATTAATAAACAATCATATAGAGAAACTCGCTACAAAAAAAAAAAAATGAAAATGAAACCCAATCAAAAGTGCAAGATTTCACTCCCAGTAGTGACCTCTACTTGTTAGCTGACCGAGCATGTATAATGCCATTTACTGCCAAGGAATAGCACAACTGGCAGCTTTTCTATGATGAAGCCTAATGGCAGTCCTCTAATCCGCGAGATCGGCGCTACATTAGCCCTACTACTGTAGAAGAGATAAGAGGTCCATCATTATAGAACAGTGATACATGCTACAAACATGAACTCCACTGGGTAATTTAGGGGATGGAACCAATTTGTCGATAACGTCAGCTACATCATGTGGTCGCAGGTAAAGTTCCTTATGGGAATGTTGCCCACGGTCAGGACAATGAGATGTTTCAGAGTGACTGTAAGTCATGCCAGGGAGCAGATTTGTGGGAACTTGATTCGTACTGGTAAATTTGGGTAAAAATCAAACTTTTGCATCTTTTTCTTCTTCCTTGAACTTCCTTTATTATTAATTTAAGTGCAGTCACGGTGGCTTGTGGTTCTCATTACGCCTTTGCACACTGGAGTCCTGTGTTAATATCTGCAAAGGGAACGCAGAGCTGACTTATGATTAGGTGAGTTGCGGAAATGTCCTGGTGGCGTTATATGGACCGCATCTGATCTGTCTCACGTCTCTCTATTGTATTTGCAGATACTAGATATTTGTACCAAAGCTAAGATAAAAAAGTGTGTCGAAACCCTGGACTCTTGATATCAAGCACATTGTCAGACACACTCATCTATCACACAGAGGGATCATGAAGAGTACTGCTTAGAGTCCCTCTCACCTCTGGATCTTACACAGACACCATCCACTGAGTGATAGATAATGTCAAATTAGGACTAATTTTTAACCCACCACTCACTAGTGGGTCAAATTTGAGAACTTTCTTTCATGGAAAACCCTAGACAAATTCCTAGGAAAAACCATGCAGGGAAAATACAGCATGATTAATCCACGGGCACATTCACTCACAGATTCAGGATCCAGGGGTGTTAACTACACTACGGTTCAGCTGCTATGGGCCAGGTGGTCCAGGGGCCCCATCATTCGATCAGAAACTATAAGATGGAGTGGAGGTTTCACCATTATAACTACACTACTTATGCTTCACATTGTATAGAAGTATGTATAACATATATGTGATTATTTATCGCCTGGATATGTGTGTAATCTGGTATGTGTATAGAGGAATACAACTATAATGTGATGGTATATACTATTGCTTCGTAAAAATTACACTATATATATTTAATTATATATAGAATATATATTATTATATATTAATGATCGTATGTGATTTGTACTTTGGCTGTGTGGGTATACAAATAATATATTTTAATAATTTTTTTTTGTAGAGGCCCGCACTCAGAACCTGCTATGGGTCCCTGTTCCTATTTACTCGCCACTGTCCAGGATACATATTTTTGTTTTATTCATGGCCTCCTTCCCTCTCTAAAATTAAGGGCTCTTGGGGTGCATTAGCCTGAGCCCCATCTGTGCTGTATGCTTCACAGCTCTTCACCACCCTTCTCCTTCTGCGCTCTTGTAGTCTCCCACAGTGGGAGGGGAAGTGCTCCTACACATGTACAGCTAATAATATAAATAATAAGTCCTTTATATATAAGCGCACCCAGATTACACCAGCCTGGCACGGGAGTTTGCCACATCAGTCCTGTCGCCAATGGGCTCACATCTAATCAACCCAAAAATTGTCAAGGCCAACCACTATTTTCATAGTATAACGATAACCTCTGGTCATTGGGACCCCCACGGATCACAAAAACGGGGCTCGGTTACCTCTGCCAGGAGCCATAGATGAATACGCAGCAGGGTGCATGTGCAACCATCTGAAAGTATGACGGAAACCTGTACATTTGATCCATGGACTCCACCACTGGACCCTACTGATCAGCAGCATATAGGAAAACCTGATGTGGCAACCCCCTTTAATCAAGTTGGGGCCACTATAGACCTTTAAGGGATGGGGAGTAGTATAAGTGCTGGAGATCTGACCACTAGGACCCCACCCCAATTTTAAGAAGCCTGGTTCAAACTCTGAATACCCTGAAATGAATGCAGGTTTAATCAGCTTTACTTCCCCCCCGTAACGTGATCGGAGGTAGCGGCGGCTTTTATTGAATTTTACTGCTAAAAACACAAAGGAACATCATAATAAACCGCAACCACTTGACCTTGCACATGACTGGGAATCATACTATATCTTGGTAACAGTGTGCGCGGGGATAACATCTGTAATGTATTGGGAATTGTAGCCCTCTTAATAGCACTTTCTATGTGATGATCAGCTTGGAGTTTACATGAGAGCACCCAAGCTATTGGGCCCTGTGTAGCATACCTATGTGTGTGTAGCGGCAGAATGTAAAAAGTGCATTTATATTTCCAGGTTGTGGCTGACTTAAGGTACTCTCTGATTTGCGGATCTCTATTCCATGAAACACAGCAAGCCTTCTCCCCCCTAGTGATTGTTTGTCCATGACAGCTGCCACTTTTATAGTTACTTAAAGGGCATCTACCCTCCAGGGAAGGACTGTATGCAATATGACCTGAAAGCTCCAGGCTCATTTTGCATACAGTCTTTCATCCTGGTGGTAGATGCCCTTTACAACGAGATGGAGCTCAATTAACCCTGCCACTAAGTGGTACTGCAAACCCTTGTATCCGATTAAAAATCGGACTAAAATCAGAAGTGGATCTGGGGTTGCAAATCCCCATAAAATGTTTTTCTCAATAATTTCATAAAGAGCATTTTACCGAGCTGAGAGTTGGATCTTTTTAGTCAGCTATATAAGGCTTCTGTTTTGAATACTACAGCTCAACAGAGTGGAGTGGCTTGCATGGTTGTTCACAGCTCTCTAAGAGCCAATTCCTAACACTGACAGTTTAACTTGGTTCAAACTGCTGACTAGATTCGCTTTAAAAAGGAGCTTTTTCCCACATCCCAGTACTATTAAAGGAACTTGTCACCAGGGACGTCATTTTTCCTAAAGACAGGTTGCAGAAGCCCATCACACACCTGCAGTGCATATGTCTTTCGACTTCTTTGAGCAATTTGCATTACAATATAACCTACAATTTAAATTACAATGTTATAAACTTGCCTTGCACCCTGACGAATCCTCTATGTATGCCAGGGTTGGGCTGTGATCTGGATGCATTTAAAAAAACAAAACTGTGACTTTCTGTGCAGCTTACTCCTCAGTCCTTGCCCCCAGCTTTTGTGCTCCTGTACATCTCCTTCCATCATGCTCCTTCAAGGTCACAGCCTGGTGAGATGATCAGTGGGGGAGGAGGAGCTGTACAAGCATAAGGTGGGGGCTCAGAGCTGAGGAGTCTGCAGCATAGAAAAGTCATGGGTTTGTTTTTTTTAACATGCATCCAAACCAAAGCCCAACCCTTGGACGTACACAGAAGAGGATTCTTGTCAGGGTTCAAGGTAAGTTATAGAACACAATTATATTGTAATGCAAATGCTTAGAGAAAGCAGAAAGACCATATGCACTGCTCTGCACTGCAAATTATATTGAGATACCCTATAAAGGAGACATCTAGGGGTGTCTCAATAGCACCCATGAATACATTAACCATGAATCTGCTGACATGATCTCCTAGTACAGTATTTTGTCTATAGTTGAGTAGGCCATACAACTTTACTGTGAACTTTATATCACTCCTGTGACTACTGGGAGGGGCACATATAGATATTTAAGGAGTCATCTATACAGCAGGTCACTCTGCTGTCATTGGCAATGTTTCACGTAGGCAGCTCTGCCTTGGGCTGGTTCTTGTGAGTCATCCAGAGAGTAAAACATTTGGTGAAGTTATATACATGGGGCCACCTATTGAGACAACCACGGCTAGAGGTTCTAAAATGTTTTGCAATTCCTAACAAAAAACCTCCCCCAAAGTATATAAAATTAGCAGAGAGAGCCATGAGATGAGTCTATGGCCATATGTTGGGCCTCTATAGGTAGAATATCATCTTTCAGATCCCATGTTTGTCCATTCTGGTGACCTATAGAACCGAGATACAGACAGCATACTGCAGATATAGATCCAGTTCCCTCCTATTAGTTTAGCTGACTGTATCTCGGTTCTGTAGCTCAAAGAACCCAAGACTGTAAGAATCTCATCTTTCTCATCCCATCTATACCACAACACCAAAAATGGTTCTAGTACTATAGAACGAAGATAGGGCTTCTGAACTGACACTCTCCCCCCAGCAGCCTCTATACTTGACTCATCTCAGCAAACATACCTTGAGAATGCTGTATCTACCTGATGCAGGATCATATCTTGGTTAATCCCCTGTGCTGATTGGTTTTGGTGATAAAACCATTATGAAATTATGATAATGAACCCGCTTGTCGCTTCTGTTGGCTAGTTTCATGCTTCTCCTAGCACAGTATGGCAAACCTTTTAGACGACCGATGTGCCCAAAACTCTAAACAAGACCTGCCTATTTATCCGCAAACGTGCCAACACAGAAATTGTAATTTGTGATTTATACTCTGTATACTGTATACTTCGCTGTTACAGTTCTCATTGATCCCGCACCTGAGGACAAACCAAGCCAAGCAGAAAATAGTCCCCAGGTAGAGCTGTTCACTATAAATATCTCTGTGCACAGCAAGTCCTGGGCTGTCTGGGACTGCAGGAAGATACTGAGTCTTCTCTGGTGATCTGCCTGAGTGCCCACAGAAAGGGCTCCGAGTGCCACCTCTGGCACCAGTGCCAGAGGTAGCCATCACTGTCCTAGCCTTAGTTATTCACTGCTTCATAGGTGATGTAATCCCTGGGTTGTCGCCTCAGGCAGAATAATCATTGCTCACCATCAATCAGCTGCTTGTGTACGAGATCCAGCTCAGATTGATTAGTCTGTCTTGACTAACCTCCATTTGTAAATTACAAGCTCCCGTGTGTAATGTTGTTTATGTCAGCCAGCCCTGACCCAGCTTTCCCAGGTTCTGATGTTTATAATTGTTTTTTTCGGCAAAACCACTCGCTCAGGGATTAACCAAGATGTATCCTGCATCATTGTAGCTACGCATTCTCATGGTTTGTGCTTCATAATGCATCAAATCAATGTAGGTTTCCGAGTTTTTTTAAATTTTATCTAGGGTATATTGAGGCCAGTACAACTACCGTGACCCCTCTGACCAGCGCCCCCCATTTTCAGTACAGTAACAGAATACACAAACATACACTGAGCATTCATAGTTGCAGGAGCCAGACCCTGATTAACCATGTGGGACTTGGATGGACTGAGGGGCCCACATCTGAAACCCCTATTTGTTTAGGTTGACCACTATTGGTCTTTGGAGTGTGCTCATAGTGTGAATGGTAAATGTATATAACAAACCTATATCACCCGCAAGTGCTACAAGTTAGAGATAAGGAGTCGGTGGTGATAAGCACATATCAATCATATCCCCCAGCCTCACCACAATGTAGCGAGCGGAAGTCTCCATACGCCTGGCGCCTCTTTCAGGCAGCTCTAATTTTGGCAGTGACAATTCTCCATGCTGCTCTGTGAGGGCTTGTTTGAAAATTGCCTTCATAGTGATGGTATTGAATATCCTGACACTGTACTGGAAGCGGGAAAAAAATTCCATATGCAGAGAAATTGGTGAAAAACGCAGTTATGCCGTTTTCTTGTGGGCTTTCAAATTTTACAGGTCTGCTTTATTTTTTGGGTCAGTGCGATCATGAGGAGATACCACATTTATATTGGTTTTATAATGTTTTCAATAATTATCAAAATTAAAACCCTCCTGTGCACAAAAAATTCTAATTTCGCCATCTTCTGGCGCTAAGAACGTTTTCATACTTCAGTGTACGAGCTGTGTTCGTTTCATTATTTTTGCAGAGAATTGACATTTCAATGCTACCCATTTTGAGGATTGTGCGCCTATTGATTACGTTTTTATTACATTCTTATATGTTGTAAAATGGCGAAAAGGTGTCGTTTGAGGTCTAAAGAACTGCCCAAGGAGCTCAGTAATCTGGCCAAGGCTACAAAAAGATTTCTGCAGCACTCAAGGTTCCTAAGACACAGTGGCCTCCATAATACTTAAATGGAAGAAGTTTGGATGACTGACAACTTTTCCTCAAAGCCAACTAAGCAATCATAAAGAAAGCCTTGGTGAGAGAGGTAAAGATCCCCAAGATCCCTATAGATGCAGTAGTGGACATGGAGAAAGTTTCAAAGTAAACTATCACTGAAGCCTCCGGCAGTCGGGGCTTTATGGCGAGTCTGCTGACAGAAGCCTCTCTCCTACCTGAAGCAGCTAGAAATTCCTTTAAATCAAAAACTTTTTACCTCACAAAAACTCAATTTTACCTCACACGTCATTCTGTGACATTATCCAGCATTTTACGATACATGAATGGCATGATCTTCCCAACATAGATATGACCAGGAGATGATATATTTATCTTAACTTTCATCCCCAGACAGGAGGACAGAGAGGTATATAATATACATGACTCCATTGACCTCCTTCTCAGTGTCACACTACAGACTATGGCGGGGGATTCCTAGATCTGTCCTCCTCTCCTCCCGGAGCATTGCGGAGACTGTAGAGTCGCATTGCAGACTAACTATCATGTAATTCCTATTATAAGGATGAGAGGGAGACCTGCTCAAGGAAAGAATTAAAGGCGCATGACACGATTTTGCTGCTGTAACTGAATGCTATCTGTTGTACACTGTTAGGCAGGGGTTACTTCATTTAGGGAAATCCTCTGTAATCTAGATTTTGGGGCTCATTTACTAAGGGTTGCGGATCACACTATTCGTTGGACCGTGCGTGGTTTTTTTGGGGATTTGCGCACCTCCTGGGACAGCATTTATGCAAGTGTCTGCGCTGGGATTGTGTCGCACGGCACTCGTTTTTTGGCGCAGCGGCGCTGGCTTTCCATGCGACACAATTTAGGGGGGGTGGTGCCGTGCAGGACATCCAACTGATTCGGACTGAGCGTGGGATTTAACCTTTCAATTGTGTCCCAAGCCCCTAATCTGCCCCACTAAAAGATGGTGAACTCCGTCGGACCTGAGCAGGAAGCGACACATGCAGAATTATATCGGGTGCACGATCGTGAATACTACATGGACAATACACTTTGTGGGGAACTCTAGCGGCCTGGTTAGTAATGTGCCCCCTATGTCTTACATCTCACCGCTATTACATTTACAGAAGCTTTATAGCGCTGCCATTTACACCTTTAAATAACATCCCAGCGGCTCCTTCCACACACACATGCCTGCTCTGCCAATCTTGCATGTGTCCCAAAGGTAGGAGGGAATAGCTACTGCTACAGCCCCCTCCTTCCCAATCCTTCTGTAGTCATCACTCACACTGCTTTACAAAGATGGTCGCTCATCCTGTCCACCCCGGTCCCCATACGAATAGCACCCATATTGAAATCACACCTATTATACAGCGGTGCGTCACCCTATTCTTCAGGGGGTGTATGAAATAAAAAGTTTCCACCGCCCTCCTTGGCTAATGAGAGCTACTTACATATAAATCAAATTGATCATTGCCAGAACGGTGATGAAATAGGGATTATTCACATTTTGTGCTGACAAGTTCCCTTTAATTTTACCTGCTTAAAGGGGTTTTCTGAACTATATGAAGAAAACCAACTTAGAGAGATATGGTATATGTACAGCAGCAGCACACTGACATGCTGCTGTGTACCTGCTCTTATTTAGCTGCTCTTTCAGAAAAGGTTTAAAATTTATGCAATTAGCCTGAGGGACTCTAGCATAATTATCCATGGGCAAAGGTGTCCTCTATAAAAAAAAAAAAAAACGGTATCCCACTAGAGGGGGCAACGCACCAGCATGTCGTTGTGCTCGGTTTACAATCCGTAATACTGGTAGATGCCCTTTAAACCTGCCTTAGACCATAACACTAGTCGCATAAGTTAGACTGCCCTCAAATCTACCATCAAAATCCATCATGATAAACCACTTACTCATAGAGCCAGGCCACCGTGACTGTGGCAATCTTCGTGTTTCATTTATATATGGATGACAGATTTTATCCCATTGCACTACCTTCCCTCAGGCAAACGAGAAAACGACCCTCCTATTTAAAATCTCATCTGTTTACCTATAAAAGAATTGTCTCAAGGAAAAGAGCACAGATGAGTCATATTTTACATGCGATTAGTCACTTTTAGAGGCTGCGAGGGATGTAACTACAGATGTCCATGTCTTGGGTTCTACCACAACCTTGAAACATGTCTTGTGTCCATATTACAGAAATCTATAGATCCAGGCCCCGTGACTGTGAAATCTTCTTATATTTGCTATCCATGGCTTTTTCTTCCTTCTAAAATCAACTTTTACAATGATGTTGACGATTCAAAACGGCTCTAGGGATGTTACCAGAGCTCCTCCATGCTGCAGATTCACAGGCTGTTAACTGCCTCCCCTTCTGCTCCCTCAGTCTTTCTCTCGTTTCTCTCCTCTGCCTGATGCAATCTCACTGCAGCAGGAAGATAGTGGAAGTGCGCTTGCATATGCAACATCACGGAGGGCTCTGGTAACAACCCCCATTGCCCTTTTAGCTCATTAGCATAATTGTAAAGGTGATTGTAAAAGGTACCCATGGATTATTCATTATAGAGATGACCACAGTCCCGTGCCTGGATCTAGGAGTAATGGCCCCCGGTTTATCTTGATGGGTATATTTTAGGTAGATTCCTTTCCATCGATTAGAAGCAGATAACTGTAGTATTGAGGACAATGAAATGTAGATTGTAGCTTTTTTTTTTTTTTTATTATTACAGTTTACAAACTTTACTCTGTACAAACACTGTATAAAACAGACCAGATCTGTACACAAACATACAATTAGGAAGACAGGGAAATCCTTGTTGCCGTGACAGGACAATACAGGTGTGAATCCGGCATGTAAGAAGAGGCGAGACGTGAACTTATTTCATAGACAGATTTGTTGTATAAAAAGGCAATCCTGAAAGGGATAGTTTGAGGGGTTGTCCGGGTGGAAAAACAGCGCCTCCTTCTTCTAAAACACGCCCACCCCTGCGCATGGCCTGTGCCGTATTGCAGTAAGCTCCATTCATCTCTATGCATCCGAGATACTGACACAACCATTTGTGAGGGGTGGTTCTGGTTTTTAAGAAAGCAGTCATGTTTTTCAATCTCTGGACAATCCTTTAAAAGTTATGAGTAGCAGAGGTCTGATGTTACACTAGATAAGTTCTGCAGCTCTTGAGCTCAGAGGTTTTGTGAAAACCAATATGGGCCGCCATTCTCGCTTCTTTGCCATCACGGGGGGAAATATGTTCCCATGTATAACAAGCCGATTGGCGCTTCGTAATTTTATAACCACTTGAATAGGTTTCCCAGAGGTCAGAGGGAAGATGAGATTGGATTGTGGCCATTCTCAACCAGTCACTACTTATTCTTGTCTATAGGCAGTGGTCTTCATGTAGGGTCCCATTAATGGGGGGACGTGGCTTAGACCTTACACAGCCATCACGCGATCATCCTGTATCACAGCCTTTTCCTCCTGATCTTTTCATACACATACAGAACAGGGATGACTGACCCTTCTCCTTATTGGGAGTTTGTGATGTGCACATCCTCATCCTTCCCCCAGCCAACACAATAGATGAAATATACTCGAGTATAAGCTGACCCAAGTATAAGCGAGGCCCCTAATTTTACCACAAAACCTGGTAAACCTATTTTTTTTACTCGATATAAGCCGAGTTTTGGGGTTTTCAGCACATTTTTTGTGCTGAAAAACTAGGCTTATACTCGAATATATAAGGTAATACATCTCTCCTTGTATACCTGGATCTGGATACTGTATTTGTCATGATTAAAAAGAAAATGATAAGGAGGCCGGAGGCGCCTGCTATGATAGTATCATCTCCTCTGCCGAGATACTCCCACCATGTACAATGCCCGAGTAATGTCTCCCACCACAGCCGGGCCAGCTAGGATCCAGGAGAGCCCGGATCATACCCTCGTAACCAAACTTTCCCAGAACCTACACAACAGACTTTACCCGATCTACAGAAAAATAAACCCATATACAAATATATTACCCACCCCCATTCATGTGATTCACCTCTGCGGTTACAGGAAAGGTACTATTAGCCCCAGTGCATCATCCGTCCATATAATTTTTATCCGGATATCACGTAATGTATATTTCATCGCAGGACATCCTCGGATTCACATGGTTTGGAGATGCTGGATCAGGTATGTCTGCACCAGTGACTGTAGGGTTGTGTTCACATGGGACACTGTAGAATGAGATGTAACCTGCTGAAGATACTCGAGGGGGAGTCCTCACAAGTACATTTAGGATAGCAGACATGTCTGATAGCTGTGCTAGGCACATTAGGACCCCCTGCACTCAGGGACAGAAGTCCCTGTTGTGAATGGAGCAGAAGCGCAGATGCAGTTATAGATACCACTTGGAGCGCCGTGGGGTCTCCGCTCCCATTATCAGATACCTCCGGTGAATAGCAAGCACCACATTTATGGCAAACTACATCCGAATCACTGAGATATGGGGAAAGATCTAGGATCCAGATAGAGCCGAATAAATTACTAATAGGCCATTCAACTATCCCTCAGATACTGGAGAGGGGGGGGGGGGGTAGATCTTTAAACACGTCTCCCAGGATATTGTCACCATCGTGTATACACTTAGTTTCATGTCTCACATGTAGAATTGGGGCTGCTGACTTTAGTTACGATTTTTGCTTGTAGCATTTCCTTATCCCCATTTTGTTTGTACATGTTTACATTTCAATTATTATTGATTCTATAGCCCTTAAAGGGACGCCACTGCCTGATATCCCAGTAACGTATGACTTAGGCCTCATTCCACACACCGTCTATGGGGATGTATTTGTGGCCCAAATTTGCTGCGCACATATACGACCCCATAGACTGCGATGGCACGATACAGTGCCACACATGAAAAAAAAAAAAAAACAAAGATGAAAAAAAGGGGCTTTTAAAATCATGCAAACAAGACAAGGACTCCAGGCTCCATAGGGGTTGATGAACCCCTAAGGCTCATTTGCATAATTTCAAAGCCTTTTTTTCTTATAAAACAGGAAGAAGAAGATAAAAGAAGAGCAATCCTCCATTGGGGCACACACCAGTCTGTCAGTGTGCGTGTTTACATTCTTCATCCTGGTGGTAGATTGCCTTTAAACCTCTTGTTCCTTACCTTTTTTTATTTAAATGGGGGTTTGAACGATATTGTGAACTTGTCCTTATTTCAGAACACTGGTTGTACAACTTCTTGATTGCTGCACGGTTTACATAAGTTTTGCTAAATAAAAATAGAGTTTAAATTCAAAAAACTTCAATTCTCCAAAATTCACAATGGAAACTGTACAATGCGGCGCAGGCATGCTGTGGTTATGAGCTATTCCACTGCATATGTGTTCCAGTGGTCGTACCCCAAAACTCGTAGCAGCTGTCTGGGAAATCTTAAAAAAAACAAAAACAAACTTCCACATTGCAAAATCAAAAATAGGATCTCTGGGGGGCGACAATGACAACCTCCCTCCCTGTAGGAAGATTACTAAATCTTCTTTGATGAGACTGAAGCTTCCTGCATCCTTGGTATCCGGATAGCGTGGCCGAGGGATTAGTGGCCAGCGAATCAGTGAATCCCTTCCAATGTCTGTATACCACACTGGAAGACTGTCGCATCATCCGTCATAGATCAGTCTGTAAAGAGACGAGAAATCAGTCAATTATTATGTACAGGCGGTCCCTACTTACACCCCGACTTACAGACGGCCCCTAGTTACAAACGTAATGGTAATTTACTGTACTTGAGCCTGGATACATAAACAGCTATAAAACAGTTATACCAATAGTTGCTAATATACACATTTTTTTTTTTTAATCCAATGTCACAGAAACCAAATATAATTTGTCTGGAGTTACAATTATAAGATATACAGTTCGAATTACATAATATTCAACTTCAGAACAACCTATAGAACCTATGTATGTATTAAAAAGATGCCCAGCCAGCTCCTGCACCAGATTTATGGCCATCAACCTGGATTAGTTTCATAGGTTTCCTCGCTATCTGCAGCGCGCAGATTTTCCCCGGCCGCCCTCCATGTGTCATTACACAGACAGGTACAAGCAACCAAAGCTAATGCCGAAATCTCACATCTGCGTCGTATCTTTACTGACTGGTGTGGTTACAGAGGACGGAGCCAAGTAAGGAGTGAATTGGATAACTGGAGATACAGGAATAAGCCGTGTACAGGCAGCGAACGCGAGGCTTTTCAAGTACACATGAGACGTCCACATAAATATCAGGAAAATTATAGGATGTGCAACAACAGGTTTGCATTTAGTTATGTTTTTTAACCCCTTATGACCACGTATCAGCTTTATGGCTGTAATTAACCCCTTGCCCCACCAGGACGTACACAAATATCATGGCACTGCAAGGGGTGTATAAAGGGGGCTCACGGGCTGCATATCGCGGGCATTAACTCTATCAATGCAGACCGCAATGTTGCTGGCGGCAGGTAACAGTCGGCGAGGCTTGGGCAACCGCCATCTTGGCTGTGATGGTTGCTCCCCGTACGGGATTACAACATCCGTCGCCATAAGGCATGATGGCAAACGTTTTAGTGTGCTGAGTGCCCAAACTACAACCAAAACCCACGCATTTTTCTCGCAAAGTGCCGATGCAACAATTAGCAGTAATTTATTACTCCCTGCTCTGTCACAGTGTTTAAATTGTATAGGCACCTGAGGACACCAATACAGTAAGGAAGGAGTAGAATGTCTGATTATCATTGTAGCTTCCTTCAGGGTCCTGGACTGCAAGAGGCCTTAGTCCTGACTGCGAACTCTGCACTGGGGTGATGGCGCAGTCCCATAGAGAGGGCTCTAAGTGCCACCTCTGCACCCTGCCATATGTTCGCCACCACTGTTAAAGGGCTTGTTTTTTTCTAAAGATCTGTTACAATTTGCCACTTGCACAGATCTTGTGTTGAAACCACCTTTACTTTATAAGTAGAATATCAGTATAGTAGGATGAATCAGATAAATAGAGCGCAGGTCTTGTAAATGTATAAAGGTTTGGTTAGGCCCCATACACAAGAATGTGCGGGGTGACCGATATCGGTCCATATTGACCCCGTGACACTCGTTGTCTCGTCGCAGTGTCTATATTTCGCCGTTCTAACGGCACCGGCTGCTCGCTTCTCTACGTAGAGGGGGTGGTAAGCAGAGCCTACGCTGTGTAGCAAGGGCCTTAATATTCAAATTTAGGTTCACTTAAGAACCTACTTACTACTGTCCTAGTCATCACACGACACCAGCAAGCAACAGGGCACAGAATGACGTGGTCCCATGAGGGATGTTCGTGTTTGTACCTTCATCTATAGGAATTGGCTCTGGCTCCATCTTCATGTCTTTGTTATTTTCTCAAAAGACTTCTCATCCCCGTTCTCGTGCTCCACTTCACAGAGGAAGACTCATCGGGCCTTTCGTGCTCTTTATATGGATTTCTATGCAGTCCTGCAGGAGGGGAAATGGACAAGATTCAGGACAGATACATGTACTGACATAGAACTAGAAACTCAGCAGCGCAGGAGCAGCACTGCCACAACATCTCCATAGCCAACGTGAGCAGGGGAACGGCTTGTAGTCAAGTTTGGTGCTTTCACATGTGGAATCAATGTCTCCCACAGACATAACACAGTTACCGATCTGTTCCAGATTCATCACAAAATACAATACAGGTGGTCCCCGACTACAAAGACGATCCCTAGTTACAGACGGACCCCTCTGTCTGGTGAGGCCTCTGGATGCTTTACTATAGTCCCAGCTGCAATGATCAGCTGTAGGCAGTGTTCCACAACTTCTGAAATGTCCCATTTCCTCAGCACTTGGTCTAAAATGCCCCCTTTTCTTGCAGTTCCCTCTATAGTGCCATTTATCGTGTAGCCATCTTTTAATGACTTGATAAGACAGCTACAGAAAAGGGGACATAATAATAGCCCTTTTTCTATAGAAAACCCCACACACCTATAATGTCCATTTTTTTCTTTGGGCTTTTCATTGCAATGCCCCCAGCAGTGCTCCCCGCCCCTAATAAATGCCCCCAGCTGTGCTCCCCGCCCCTAATAAATGCCCCCAGCTGTGCTCCCCCCCCTAATAAATGCCCCCAGCTGTGCTCCCCGCCCCTAATAAATGCCCCCAGCTGTGCTCCCCGCCCCTAATAAATGCCCTGCTGGAACCTGAGGAGAGATGAAGTCAAAGTCTAAGGGTGAAGAGGAGCAAGTGCAGTTTTTTTTCCCCTCAAAGTTTAAAGTTTTTGGCCATACCCCAGGACCGGTTGTTCCACGGCACTGTCTTGTAAGGAGTCTATAATGAAGCTTTTTTGATTTATCATTTAGTATGAACAGGTCTGTTATGATCGGTAAGGGTCTCCCACAGTCATAGCACAGATCAAATTGTTATACCCTATACACAGGATAAGAGCTAACAATAAAACTTGTGTCAAATCCTTTAAAGCCATAGATACTAGGCATATAAATATCTAGTAATTCCTTTATTTATATAGCGCACACAGATTACGCAGCGCTGCACATAGTTTGCCAAATCGGTCCCTGTCCCCAATGGGGCTCACAATCTAATCACCTACCAGTATGTTTTGGAATGTGGGAGGAAATTGGAGGACCCGGAGGAAACCCACGCAAACACGGAGAGAACATACAAATATTTGCATTTCAGTGTGCACTATGCTCATTCACCTGTACATGGCTGACTCACCTCATTTGGGGCTGGCACCTCCAACTTGGTTTCTTCCGGAGCTTTCACAGCAAAAATTATCTGTTCGTTGTATGTGTCAATATTATGGAGGTCTTGATACGTTACATATGCAAATGTTGCCCATGTTAAGGAGCAGGAGCTTGCTTGAATGTGAACAAGTAAAATCTAGTGACAACAGGTAAGAGAACCTCCTATAGTACTATTCATCCATAGGAGAGTCATGTATGGATCTAGCACATGACAATGAATCACATTACCAGACAACCTATGTGAAAGGATCGGCATGAAGGTAAGTGGATGCCAGGAGAGCTGTACACTGATGAAGCAAAAACAGAAAAGGATATTTCTTGTTGGCTCCATCATCAGTCAGTCGGAATAACTGGTGAGCGCAGTCCAGGATTAGTTCATCCAGCGCTTCCTCCATCGCAGATAAATCGCCAAGATCATTGCGGATGCGTTGTTGCTGCGAGACCTCGGTGCCTGCGAGGTTCAGGTCTGTCCCCCTAAACACAAGAACATTGGAGAATTGTATCAATTTTTATATGAATAATTATATCAAATATATGAGAAATAAAGAAAATAATAAATGTCTACTTTACAAGCAACACTTGTTCTCCTGCTTTGTCAGGTGCCCAGTTTTTGGAAACTACCAGACATCTCCCTGGTTGATCTGCTGTGGTCAGGGTGCTGTAAACCAGACTCTACACATGGCGGATGTTCTCTGTATTATACAACTGCCGGTACTGGCGCTGATCATAGAAGTTAAAGGGGTTGGCCCAAAAAAAATCTCTTCCATTACACAGGTCTCTGCACGTGTATGTCCCTGTACATTGCCTCCATTAAGAGCTTCAACCTTTCCCTGTTCTCACCATGTTGCCCTCTGCATCTCTATACAACTTCCCGTTCTCCCTCTTCCATCCATCCCACTGTTTCCGTTTTCCCTCTCAGTCCGTCTCACTGTCATAAGGAGAAGGATTTGGCATAATCTCCTACTGCAGCTCCTACTACTCTTCAGTGCTCAGACGTATAAACAAAGATTTTACAGACCGCAGTAAAGGAATCATCAGGCATGATAAATCAACTGATGATCATTATTAAGGCAATATAGACACATGGACAGTTAATGTAAAAGTGGCCAACCCCTTTAACCTATCAGGTGCTGCAGTCAGACTTCTCAAAGATTTGGACGTTTGTAAGCTTGTGTATCACCCCTCATCCTCAGACTGTAAGCCCTCATGTCACCCCCTCATCCTCATAGACTGTAAGCTCTTGTGTCAGTCAGTGTATCAGTGAGGATATGTTCTGTAATGGCCGGGAGGTTTCCATCTCTTCCCGTAGCTCTTCATATGTCGTGGTACACCTGTTGTCTCTTCTTCTCCATGTGTCTGTGAGAGCAGTAGTTTCAGTTGTGAGCGTTGTCCAGCTGTTGTAGCCTTGATGTATAAGCCCCAATGTAAGAGCCTCTCGGTATCAGCCGCCATGACACTGTCCGTCTGTCATATATAGTCCTAGTAGAGGTGTGTCTTGTAGTGTTGGACGTTCTGTGTCCCTATATATGGTATTCATATATATTTAGGCTTTATGTAATGTACAGTAGCTCATCCCATACACCATATGTATGTCACAGCTCGTGTTCAGCTCGTGTATGCTATCAGCTTAACTGTTCATGGTTTAGTACAAGTGAATATTGTGATATATACTTTTTAACAGGGGCATTAGGGGATCTTTATATTTTTATGTGCACTTTTTTTAAAACTTTTTTTTTACTGTACTTTGTCCCGGGGAGGGGGGGGGGGGATATCTACAAGTACAAGTATACAATGTAATATACTGCAGTAATAATGTATTACAGTATATTTCCATAGGCAGCCTGTGTGTTCTGCTGAACAGGCACCTACTACCGGCAGCCCTGGGGACCTTCATAGATCACTATCCTTTCTAACCTCTGAGATGAGTCAGGAAGAGAGGCTGCAAGGGTGGTGTCACTTCAGATCCACATACATTGGGCTTTACAGAACCAGATTAGAATTAGTAAGAGAATTTCACCTTTCTTTGAATTGTATCACATGTGGATCGCTGGACTCCAGAACCTGAGACACAGAGAGTTACAGATGTAATACTGGAACTTTATCTGCAGCTCATATTTCCCACTATGACTTTCCATGCCCATGCTCTGTAGCTCACAGCACTGCAGTTCTGATGCAGTTTTAAATATGAAATTCAATTCTTTAAAGGAAATCTATCAGCAAAATAACAAAAAAATGTTGTAATACTCTCCTCCGCTCCTCTTACTCCTGATCCCATCGCTGTCTGTCACTAGCCTTGACACCCCGGGATCACCTAGAAAACAAACTTATAATTAGCAGCCCACCAATGGGGACAAGATGTCCGATGCTCCAGACTGCTAATTATGCATGACCCCGCACCTTGCTGGGAGAGGGAGGTGACGTGACACGAGAGCTGTGAGTTCATGGCTCTCGTGTGACGTCATCTCGAAATATAAGTTTGCTTTCTAGGTGATCCCGGACTGTCAAGATAAGCAACGGACTGTGCCTGTACCAAGGGGAAGAGGAGCGGGGGTGAGGATTTTTAGCCTTTTTTGCTATTTTCAGTGGTTGGTTTCCTTTAATACAATAATAGAACTTGGGTTCAAGATACGGGCTTTAAAATTTGTCTTCTCCCTCCAGCCATTGACTCATCTCAGGTAAAATCTGACTCTTCTCTGCTAATTGTCTCTTGACTGGGGGAGATTTTGAATAGGTAACCGATGAGATTTCACATAAAAAAAGAGAATTATGGAAAGGACATTTTATCCCTGGCCTTAGAATAGTTAATAAGGTAAAATCTGCTGATGGGTTCCTTCTAACCTCTACGTAGGTAGGACAGGCCTTCTGTTTTGGGGCTTCATTGTCTTCTTTTCAGCATTGATGTTTCCTATGACCTTTTATTGCCTTTCAAGCAGCTGCCTGACACTGACACACACACTACTCTTACACATTTTTGCAGTATTCTAGTAACTAATAACTAATCCCTCTTACTTAGGTGCCCCTACAGGCTAACAGCAGGTGGCTCAGGTGTTTCAACCCCCGTCTGATCCTAGAGATTACGCTGGATTTTTTCCAATTCTCAGTTTAGTTTCCATTTTCGGTGCATGAGGGTCATTTATGATAAATTTGTTATATGATTTTTGCCTTGGTCATACATTAGGTGTTCAGCTTCCTCTGAGTTGTGGATAATCATGTTGAACAGAAGTTGTATTCCCACCACTTTCCACCTGAAGGGTTTGTCAGGCCTGGAGAACATCTACGGTTGGGTCTCAGTTCCCTTGTGTTTCATGTTCTTTGTCTCCATCATGGGGAATGGTGTCATCCTCTACGTGATACATCGTGACCACAAGCTCCATCAGCCAATGTTCCTGCTTTTGACCACATTGGCCATCACTGACATCCTCTTCTCACTCTCCACCAGCCCTTCGGTGCTCAGTATCTTCTTGTTCCACCACCATAACATCCGATCACAGTTGTGTATCCTCCAGATGTGCTTCATTCAATTATTGTCCATCTCTGAGTCTTCACTACTGGCAGCCATGGCCTATGACCGCTATGTGGCCATCTGTCACCCTCTAAGGTACACGGCCATTCTTACCAATTCTGCTGTGGCCAAGGCCATCCTGGTCTCGGGGTTACGAGGGACGCTATTCCTTCCAGCAATCATCAGTCTCCAGTTTCTTCCATACTGTAAGGGGAATGTCCTGTCCCACTCATACTGTTTGCACCAGGATGTGATGAAGTTGGCTTGTGATGGATCCAACACCTTCAACATCGTGTACGGCTTTGCCACAATTCTTGGCACCACCAGTGTGGACATTTTTTTTATTGTCATCACTTACATCTTGATCATTAAAGTCGTGTCACACGTTGCTTCTAGGATGGAGCAGTACAAGTTATTTAACACGTGCGTGTCCCATCTCTGCGCTGTCTTTATGTTCTACATCCCCATGATGGCCTTATCTGTGGTGCACAGATTCCAGGTAAAGGCTCCTTCAGGTTTCACAAACTTTATATCCAATTCATATATATTTGTTCCACCGATGATCAACCCAATCATCTACAGCATCAAGAATCGACAGATCCGCGAGAGCTTCAGAGAAACCTTCCACCTCAGGAAGATCGCCTGGTAAAGAACGAGTGTCCCAATAACACAACCCAACTCTATCTGGATGAGGCCAAGGGTCTGCAATGCAAAAAACTTCTAATATTTGTGGAAATACGTAGGTTATATTCTTGTATAATTAGGAACATTTTCTCTTCTGACTCCTGAGGATTGGTCATATTTGTGGAGAACCGGGGCTCTACTTAGATAGAAAGTTTGGAGAACATTAGAAAATCTTCCGACCAGTTTCCATACTCCACACCAATGAAAAAAAATGTAACTTTGAGTCTTGTGGATAACTTTTTCTTTTTGTTAAGTTCTGTTTCTATGTAACTAAGTCTCTTCTCCTGGTACATTGCCCTCATTTACCAATTATCGCTTTCTCCTATGTCATATGCAAAGTAAATATTAAAGATTCTACCAAAAAATTTTCAGTAAATTCCTTGAAGTCAAACATGGTGAATCTTGATGTGTCTGATTGCTCTACTTATTAGATCAGACCACACAAAGCCTGGTGTCAGGACTCGAGGTAGTGAACCCCCTGGACCACCATGGGACATGGTACTAGCCGACACCTGGGACCGGAGTCTTCACCATAGTCCGCCGCAAAGTGGGATGGTCTTGCTGCGGTAGGGTTCCACCAGGTCGCGGTACAGAATCAGAGTCCAGGCTCGAGGTCAGGCACAGGCAGACAGTCAGGACAGGCGGCAGAGATGCAGAGGCCAAATGTCAGGTCCGAGGTCACAACAGGAATTCAAGACAGATGGGAACAGGAACACAGGAACAATGTAGGGAGCACAGGAAGCTTTCTCTATGGCTAGGTACCTCAAAGATCCGGCGGGGAGTGAAGGGAGCCGCCAGTCTTTATGGGAAACCCGGAAGTGCCAGCGCCAATCAGCGGTTCACTGGCCCTTTAAATCTTTGAGTGTCGGCGTGCGAGCACCCTAGGGAGCGGGGACGCACGCGCGGCTTGGCCAGGACAGGAGCAGGAGTGTGGAGAGGGGAATACTGGCCGGGGGACTGGGCAGTGCCGCCATGGAGAGGGGCACAGGTGTACCTGCTATCCGAGGCATGGATCGGAGGGACACCCATGACACCTGGTTACTAACAACATTTTTCCATGTTACATCCATGAAGCTGGAAAAGTTCATAAAGTCCCATGACCTGGGTGTTCATCAGTCCTTGGTAAGATGAACTAGAAATATAAGGATAGACTTTCTCACACAGCTATAATTCAGACCTCCGACCCTGTTAATGTCCAGGACACTGAGGTCTTTACATAAAGGAACACAAAGCCTGGTTACTGGTTAGTGGAAAAGTGTGATCCATGCTTCAAGGAAATCAGGATATCAGAAAGAAGATGTTACAGAGCAGAAGATCTGCATGAACATTATGGTTAGATAAATTATCTACAAATGGAGGAAAACATTGTCTATTTCTTGTAGCTGTATAATATCTGGAATATAATTCCACTGTGATCAGACATGAGATCCACACACTACATGTGATATGTTACTGCTGAGTATGAGTGTTATCACAACTGCACTCCGTAATAGTTGGATCGTCTAGGCCTGGACGGTGATGTAGGAACCCATTGGCTAAGACAATACAGTCAACAGTCCAAGTTCAATACAAGAAAAGAGGTAACACGATCAGTGTGAGTGTCACGGGTGCTCCAGCGACGCATGCTCCGAGTCGCAGGCGCACCCATGTGCCTCCGTGTGTCCCCCCTCACCAGCAGCCTCCCATTCCCTGCTGTGCTCCAGTAACTGTCTCCTTGCTTCAGCCTTCTGCCTCCTAGGGCACCGACCGCCTAAAATGCAAAGGGCCAGGGCACCGCTAATTGGCTGTGGCCACCTGGCCTATGGATGCCCAACCACTTCCTGTGACCACTGCTGGATCTTTGAGCTTCTATGCCTAAGAGAAAGCTTTGTTCCATGGCCTCTGCAATTATCCTGATTTCCCGTTGTGACCTAGATTACGTTCCTGACTCTGATCCCGTGCTACCCTTCCTTACCTACTGATACATAACCAAAAAACCAAATCTACCCCTACACTCCTCCATAAATCATCAAGGCCTCTCCAACAATATACTCAGAATACCAAAAGAAACCAGAGCGGCAATAAACACCAATATATAAAAAATATAATATTCTTTATTGAAAATACATAGATACAACATATATAATCCTCAAATAGGAAAAGAATGTAAATACAGTATATGGGGGACACAAGTAGCCCCAGATGGAAAAAGGGCAACACAGGAGACCAATGGCTACCCCTATTAGTCCAGAGTCCAAATAATATAGTTGTAGATCAAGGTAATATGGTCAAAGTATTAGACTCAAATACATAGGGCAAAAGTGGCAATAGTGCAGTAAGAAAAATATGAACCATGCACAGCACTGGAGGTACCATCCAGTGTTAGAACAAAATGTATATCAAAATACTATTGCACACTCACCCGAAAACATCATAGACAGACGCTGGGCAGATCAGGGGAAAGCCAAAGGATGCACCCCGACGCGCGTTTCGCACAAATGCTTCGTCAGGAGGTATATACTGTATTTACATTCTTTTCCTATTTGAGGATTATATATGTTGTATCTATGTATTTTCAATAAAGAATATTATATTTTTTATATATTGGTGTTTATTGCCGCTCTGGTTTATTTTGGTATTCTGAGTATATTGTTGGAGAGGCCTTGATGATTTATGGAGGAGTGTAGGGGTAGATTTGGTTTTTTGGTTATGTATCAGTAGGTAAGGAAGGGTAGCACGGGATCAGAGTCAGGAACGTAATCTAGGTCACAACGGGAAATCAGGATAATTGCAGAGGCCATGGAACAAAGCTTTCTCTTAGGCATAGAAGCTCAAAGATCCAGCAGTGGTCACAGGAAGTGGTTGGGCATCCATAGGCCAGGTGGCCACAGCCAATTAGCGGTGCCCTGGCCCTTTGCATTTTAGGCGGTCGGTGCCCTAGGAGGCAGAAGGCTGAAGCAAGGAGACAGTTACTGGAGCACAGCAGGGAATGGGAGGCTGCTGGTGAGGGGGGACACACGGAGGCACATGGGTGCGCCTGCGACTCGGAGCATGCGTCGCTGGAGCACCCGTGACACTCACACTGATCGTGTTACCTCTTTTCTTGTATTGAACTTGGACTGTTGACTGTATTGTCTTAGCCAATGGGTTCCTACATCACCGTCCAGGCCTAGACGATCCAACTATTACGGAGTGCAGTTGTGATAACACTCATACTCAGCAGTAACATATCACATGTAGTGTGTGGATCTCATGTCTGATCACAGTGGAATTATATTCCAGATATTATACAGCTACAAGAAATAGACAATGTTTTCCTCCATTTGTAGATAATTTATCTAACCATAATGTTCATGCAGATCTTCTGCTCTGTAACATCTTCTTTCTGATATCCTGATTTCCTTGAAGCATGGATCACACTTTTCCACTAACCAGTAACCAGGCTTTGTGTTCCTTTATGTAAAGACCTCAGTGTCCTGGACATTAACAGGGTCGGAGGTCTGAATTATAGCTGTGTGAGAAAGTCTATCCTTATATTTCTAGTTCATCTTACCAAGGACTGATGAACACCCAGGTCATGGGACTTTATGAACTTTTCCAGCTTCATGGATGTAACATGGAAAAATGTTGTTAGTAACCAGGTGTCATGGGTGTCCCTCCGATCCATGCCTCGGATAGCAGGTACACCTGTGCCCCTCTCCATGGCGGCACTGCCCAGTCCCCCGGCCAGTATTCCCCTCTCCACACTCCTGCTCCTGTCCTGGCCAAGCCGCGCGTGCGTCCCCGCTCCCTAGGGTGCTCGCACGCCGACACTCAAAGATTTAAAGGGCCAGTGAACCGCTGATTGGCGCTGGCACTTCCGGGTTTCCCATAAAGACTGGCGGCTCCCTTCACTCCCCGCCGGATCTTTGAGGTACCTAGCCATAGAGAAAGCTTCCTGTGCTCCCTACATTGTTCCTGTGTTCCTGTTCCCATCTGTCTTGAATTCCTGTTGTGACCTCGGACCTGACATTTGGCCTCTGCATCTCTGCCGCCTGTCCTGACTGTCTGCCTGTGCCTGACCTCGAGCCTGGACTCTGATTCTGTACCGCGACCTGGTGGAACCCTACCGCAGCAAGACCATCCCACTTTGCGGCGGACTATGGTGAAGACTCCGGTCCCAGGTGTCGGCTAGTACCATGTCCCATGGTGGTCCAGGGGGTTCACTACCTCGAGTCCTGACACCAGGCTTTGTGTGGTCTGATCTAATAAGTAGAGCAATCAGACACATCAAGATTCACCATGTTTGACTTCAAGGAATTTACTGAAAATTTTTTGGTAGAATCTTTAATATTTACTTTGCATATGACATAGGAGAAAGCGATAATTGGTAAATGAGGGCAATGTACCAGGAGAAGAGACTTAGTTACATAGAAACAGAACTTAACAAAAAGAAAAAGTTATCCACAAGACTCAAAGTTACATTTTTTTTCATTGGTGTGGAGTATGGAAACTGGTCAGAAGATTTTCTAATGTTCTCCAAACTTTCCTTATATCTAAGTCGAGCCCCGGTTCTCCACAAATATGACCAATCCTCAGGAGTCAGAAGAGAAAATGTTCCTAATTATACAAGAATACCCCCTACGTTTTTCCACAAATATCAGAAGTTTTTTGCATTGTAGACCCTTGGCCTCATCCAGATAGAGTTGGGTTGTGTCATTGGGACACTTGTTCTTTACCAGGCGATCTTCCTGAGGTGGAAGGTTTCTCTGAAGCTCTCGCGGATCTGTCGATTCTTGATGCTGTAGATGATTGGGTTGATCATCGGTGGAACAAATATATATGAATTGGATATAAAGTTTGTGAAACCTGAAGGAGCCTTTACCTGGAATCTGTGCACCACAGATAAGGCCATCATGGGGATGTAGAACATAAAGACAGCGCAGAGATGGGACACACAGGTGTTAAATAACTTGTACTGCTCCATCTTAGAGGCAACGTGTGACACGACTTTAATGATCAAGATGTAAGTGATGACAATAAAAACAATGTCCACACTGGTGGTGCCAAGAATTGTGGCAAAGCCGTACACAATGTTGAAGGTGTTGGTGCCATCACATGCCAACTTCATCACATCCTGGTGCAAACAGTATGAGTGGGAGAGGACATTCCCCTTACAGTATGGAAGAAACTGGAGACTGATGATTGCTGGAAGGAATAGCGTCCCTCGTAACCCCGAGACCAGGATGGCCTTGGCCACAGCAGAATTGGTAAGAATGGCCGTGTACCTTAGAGGGTGACAGATGGCCACATAGCGGTCATAGGCCATGGCTGCCAGTAGTGACGACTCAGAAATGGACAATAATTGAATGAAGCACATCTGGAGGAGACACAACTGTGATCGGATGTTATGGTGGTGGAACAAGAAGATGCTGAGCACCGAGGGACTGGTGGAGAGCGAGAAGAAGATGTCAGTGATGGCCAGCGTGGTCAAAAGCAGGAACATGGGCTGATGGAGCTTGTGGTCACGATGTATCACGTAGAGGATGACACCATTCCCCATGATGGAGACAAAGAACATGAAACACAAGGGAACTGAGACCCAACCGTAGATGTTCTCCAGACCTGACAAACCCTTGAGGTGGAAGGTGGTGGGAATACAACTTCTGTTCAACATGATTATCCACAACTCAGAGGAAGCTGAACACCTAATATATGACCAAGGCAAAAATCATATAACAAATTTATCATGAAGGACCCTCATGCACCAAAAATGGAAACTAAACTGAGAATTGGAAAAAATCCAGCGTAAAATCTAGGATCAGACGGGGGTTGAAACACCTGAGCCACCTGCTGTTAGCCTGTAGGGGAACCTTACTAGGAGGGATTAGTTACTAGTTATTAGTTATTAGAATACTGCAAAAATGTGTAATGGTAGGGTGTGTGTCAGTGTCAGGCAGCTGCTTGAAAGGCAATAAAAGGCCATAGGAATCATCAATGGTGAAAAGAAAACAATGAAACTTATAGAAGAAGCCCCAAAACAGAAGGTCTGTCCTACTTACGTAGAGGTTAGAAGGAACCCATCAGCAGATTTTACCTTATTAACTATTCTAAGATTGAGGATGAAATGTCCTTTCCATAATTCCCTCTTTTATGTGAAATCTCATCGGTTACCTATTAAAAATCTCCTCCAGTCAAGAGACAATTAGCAGAGAAGAGTCAGATTTTACCTGAGATGAGTCATTGGCTGGAGGGAGAAGACAAATTTTAAAGCCCATATCTTGAACCCAGGTTCTATTATTGTATTAAAGAAAATCAACCACTGAAAATAGCAAAAAAGGCTAAAAATCCTCACCCCCGCTCCTCTTCCCCTTGATCCCGGCACAGTCCGTTGCTTATCTTGACAGTCCGGGATCACCTAGAAAGCAAACTTATATCTCGAGATGACGTCACACAAGAGCCATGAACTCACAGCTCTCGTGTCACGTCACCTCCCTCTCCCAGCAAGGTGCGGGGTCATGCATAATTAGCAGCCTGGAGCACCGGACATCTTGTCCCCGTGCTCCGGGCTGCTAATTATAAGTTTGTTTTCTAGGTGATCCCGGGGTGTCAAGGCTAGTGACAGACAGCGATGGGATCAGGAGTAAGAGGAGCGGAGGGGAGTATTACAACATTTTTTTGTTATTTTGCTGATAGATTTCCTTTAAAGAATTGAATTTCATATTTAAAACTGCATCAGTACTGTAGTGCTGTGAGCTACAGAACATGGACATGGAAAGTCATAGTGGGAAATATGAGCTGCAGATAAAGTTCCAGTATTACATCTGTAACTCCCTGTGTCTCAGGTTCTGGAGTCCATAGATCCACATGTGATACAATTCAAAGAAAGGTGAAATTCTCTTACTAATTCTAATCTGGTTCTGTAAAGCCCAATGTATGTGGATCTGAAGTGACAACACCCCTGCAGCCTCTCTTCCTGACTCATCTCAGTTGGCTGAGAGGTTAGAAAGGATAGTGATCTATGAAGGTCCCCAGGGCTGCCGGCAGTAGCTGCCTGTTAGATAAATAGGCTGCCTATGGAAATATACTGTAATACATTATTACTGCAGTATATTACATTGTACAAATAATCACTTGTATATATCCCCCACAGTCGAAGCTCTTGTGTCACCTCCTCATCCTCATAGACTGTAAGCTCTTGTGTCTCCCCCTCATCCTCATAGACTGTAAGCTCTTGTATCCCCCTCATCCTCATAGACTGTAAGCTCTTGTGTCACCCCCTCATCCTCATAGCCTGTAAGCTCTTGCGTCACCCCTCATCCTCATAGACTGTAAGCTCTTGTGTCACCCCCTCATCCTCATAGACTGTAAGCTCTTGTGTCACACCCCTCATTCCTCATAGATGTAACCTCCCTGTGTCACCCCCTCAGACTCATAGACTGTAAGCTCTTGTGTCACCCCCTCATCCTCATAGACTGTAAGCTCTTGTGTCACCCCCTCATCCTTATAGATTGCATAGACTGTGAGCTCTTGCGTCACCCCTCATCCTCATAGACTGTAAGCTCTTGTGTCACCCCCTCATCCTCATAGACTGTAAGCTCTTGCATCACCCCCTCATCCTCATAGACTGTAAGCTCTTGTGTCACCCCCTCATCCTCATAGACTGTAAGCTCTTGTGTCAACCCTCATCCTCATAGACTGTAGCTCTTTGTGTCACCTCCTCACCTCATAGACTGTAAGCTCTTGTGTCCCCCCTCATCCCCCCCCCTCATAGACTGTAAGCTCTTGTGTCACCCCCTCATCCTCATAGACTGTAGCGCTTGTCACCCCTCATCCTCATATCTGTAAGCTCTGTGTCACCCTCATCCTCATAGACTGTAAGCTCTTGTGTCACCCCCTCATCCCTCAATAGACTGTAAGCTCTTGTGTCACCCCTCCCGCATAGACTGTAAGCTCTTGTGTCCCCCCCTCATCCCATAACTGTAAGTTCTTGTTCCCCCCTCATCCTCATAGACTGTAAGCTCTTGTGTCACCCCCTCATCCTCATAGACCCTGTAAGCTCTCTGTGTCCTCCCTCATCCTCATAGACTGTAAGCTCTTGTGTCCCCCCTCATCCTCAAGACTGTAATGCTCTTGTGTCAACCCCCTCCTCCTCATAGACTGTAAGCTCTGTTCCCCCTCATCCCATATACTGTAAGCCTTGTTCCCCTCATCCTCATAGACTGTAAGCCTGTGTCCCCTCAAAAATCCCTCATAGACCAGTGATTGCGAACCTTTTCAGACGGATTCGAGTGCCCTAAAATGAGACGCCAAAAAAACACTGACCTTTTTCCCAAAGTGGCCAACATGGCAATTTAGGCAGTAACAAACTAATTGTCTACCAGAATTTTTGAGCTCAAATCCGACCCCGTCCACACCTTTTCCCTCTTCTTCGGACAGGAACAGCAGCAAGAGATAGGTCAACTTAAAAATAGCAGGGCACTACTTGGACTGCCTAGACTTGCAGGAAGGATGCCATGTCTGGTCAACTCTGTGCCTGGGAGACAGCCCATGTGCCCACAAAGGCCTCAGAGTGGCCATCTCTGGCACCAGTGCCATAGGTTCGCCACCACTGTCATATACGTAGTCTTGTGTCCCCCCTCATCCTCATAGACTGTAAGCTCTTGTGTCCCTTCTCATCCTCATATACTGTAAGCTCTTGTGTCACCCCTCACCTCATAGACTGTAAGCCTCTTGTGTCACCCCTCATCCCATAGACTGTAAGGCTCCTGTGTCTCCCCCTTATCCTCATAGACTGTAAGCTCTCGTGTCCCTCCTCATCCTCATAGACTGTAACTCTTGTGTCATTCTGTCTCACCCCTCATCCTCATAGACTGTAGCTCTTGTGTCTCCCCTTCATCCTCATAGACTGTAAGCTCTTGTGTCCTCCCCCTCATCCTCATAGACTGTAAGCTCTTGTGCCCCCCCCCTCATCCTCATAGACTGTAAGCTCTTGTGTCTCCCCCTCATCCTCATAGACTGTAAGCTCTTGTGTCCTCCACTCTCACTCATAGACTGTAACTCTTGTGTCGTCCTCCCCCTCACTCCTCATAGACTGTAAGCTCTTGGTGTCCCACCTCATCCTCATAGACTGTACTCTGTGATCATCCTCGTAATTACTTTAAGTGTATGTGCTCCTGTGATGTGTGAAGCTATGGTATATGAGTGGCGCTACATACATATTATTAGAGTGTAATAGATTTCACACTCACAGCCACACTACCACAGCAGCACAGAGGAATCAGGAGCGGGGGAGCAGCGGTGATGATGGAGCACATCTCGGGTCATGTCTTGTAGGATTTCCTGTAGATGTGGAGATTAATCAGATCGAAGAAGATTTATAAAAGCGATGAAATCCTCGGGGCCATTTGATACCAGCACTTGAGGACACAATAACGCCAGGAAAATAGTCCCAGGTAGAGCTGTTCACTATAAATATCTCTGTGCACAGCAAGTCCTGGGCGTCTGGGGACGCAGAAGATACTGAGTCTTCTCTGGTGATGGCCTGAGTGCCCACAGAAAGGGCTCCGAGTGCCAACTCTGGCACCAGTGCAGAGGTAGCCATCACTGTCCTAGAACATTAGTTATCACTGCTTAATAGGCTGATGTAAGCCCTGGGGTTGTTGGCCTCAGCAGAATAATCATTGCTGCACATCATCAGCTGCTGTGTTACGAGAGATCCAGCTCAGATTGATAGTCATGTCTGACTAACCTCCATTTGTAAATTACAAGCTCCCTGGTGTAATGTCTGTATGTCAGCCAGCAGACCCAGCTTTCCCCAAGGTTCGAAGTTTAATTGTTTTTCGCAAAAACCAATCAGCTCAGGGACTTAACCAAGATATGATCCTGCATCCAGTTGGAGGCTAAAGCATTCTCATGGTCTGTTTGTTCATATGCATCAAATCAAATGGTAGGTTTCCGGAAGTTTTTTAATTTTATCTAGGGTAGATATGATGGCCAGTACAACTACCGTGACCCCTCACCAGCGCCCCCCATTTTCAGTACAGTAAACAGAATACACAGAAGAACATACACTGAGCGATTCATAGGTGCAGGAGCCAGACCCCTGAATTAACCATGGGGACTTGGTATGGATGAGGGGCCACCTGAAACCCCTAATTTGTTAGGTTGACCACTATTGGTCTTTGGCGTGTGTCATAGTGGAAGTGAAGAGTAATAACAAAACCATATCACCCGCAAGTGACAGAGGTAGAGATAAGGAGTCGTGGGTGGGATAAGCACAATCAATCATCCCCCAAGCCTCACCACCAATTGTAAGCGAGAGGAAGCTCCATACGCCTGGAGCCTCTTCAGGCAGCTCTAATTTTGGCAGTGACAATTCTCCATGCTGCTTGTGAGGGATTGTTTGAAAATTGCCACTTCATAGTGATGGTATTGAATATTTCCATGACATGTACTGGGAAGCGGGAAAAAAAAATTCATATGCGCAGAGAAATGGATGAATGAAAAAACGCAGCTTATGCCGTTTTCTGTTGGGCTTCAATCTTTACAGGTCTGCCTTTATTTTTGGGTCAGTGCGATCATTGCAGGTACCACATTATATGGTTTTATAAGGTTTTCCATACATTACAAAAATTAAACCTACTGTGCACCAAAAGATTCTTATTTCGCCATCTTCTGGCGCTAAGAACGTTTTCATACTTCAGTGTAACGGAGCTGTGTGTCGTTTCATTTTTTTGCGAGGATGAATTGACATTTCAATGCTACCATTTTGAGGATTGTGCGGCCTATTGATTAAGTTTTATTACATTCTTTATATGTTGTAAAATGCGAAAAATGTCGTTTGAGGTATAAAGAACTGCCAAGGAGCTAAGTAATCTGGCCAAGGCGACAAAAGAATTCTGCAGCACTCAAGGTTCCTAAGAGCACAGTGGCATCCATAATACTTAAATGGAAGAAGTTTGATGACGACAACTTTTCCTCAACAGCCAAACTAAGCAAAATAAGAGAAGAGCCTTGGTGAGAGAGGTAAAGATCCCAGATCCCTATAGATGCAGTAGGAATGGAGAAATTTCAAAGTAAACTATCACTGAAGCATCCGGCAGTCGGGGCTTTAGCAGAGTCTGCTGACAGAGCCTCTTCCACCTGGAAGCAGCTAGAAATTCCTTTAAATCAAAAACTTTTTTTTACCTAAAAAAATCAATTTTACTCACAGCGGAACTTCTGTGACATACCAGCCTTACGATACATGAATGGCATGATTTCCCCCAACATAGATTGTGTGACAGGAGATGATATATTATCATTTTACATTTCATCCCCAGGACAGGGGAGGACAAGAGATGGTAATAAAGATACTGGACCTCCATTACTCTCTCAGTAGTCAGCACTACAGACTATGGCGGGGGGATTCCTAGATATGCCTCCCTCCCCGGAGCCTTGCGGAGACTGTAGAGTCGCATTGCAGCATAACTATCATGTAATTCCTATTATGCGGATGAGAGGGAGACCTGCTCAAGGAAAAGAATTAACGGCGCATGGGACACGATTTTGCTGCGTGTAACTGAATGCTATCTGTCTGTACATGTTAGGAGGGTTACTCATTTAGGGAAATCCGCTGTAACTAGATTTTGGGGCCTCATTTACTAAAGGGTTGCGGATCACACATTCGTTGGACCGTGCGGGTTTTTGGGGATTTGCCGCACCCTGGCAGGCATTTAGCAAGTGTCTGCGCCTTGGGATTGTGTCGCACGCGATGTTTTTTGGCGCGCGCGGCGGATGGCTCCATGCGACCCAATTTAGGGGGGTTCCACCTTTTTTTTTTCTTTTTTTTCCCCCTTCTTATCGGTGCCGTCGGACAATCAAAAAACTTGATTCGGACTAGCGTGGGATTTAACTTTCAAAATTGGTCCCAAGCCCTAATCTGACCACAAAAAGATGGTGGAACTCCGTCGGATGAGCAGGAAGCGACACATGCAGGAATGGGTGCGCACGATCGTGATACTAAATGACAATACACTTGTGGGGAACTCTAGCGGCCTTCCTGGTTAGTAATGTGCCCCCTATGTATTACATCTTCACCGCTATTTACATGACAGAAGCCTTTTATAGCCTGCATTTACACTTTAAAATAAACATCCCAAGGCTCCTTCCAGCACATGCATGCTCTGCCACCTTGAGGATGTCCCAAATAGGTAGGAGGAATAGCTACTGCTACAGCCCCCTCATTCCCAATCCTTCTGGAGTCATCACTCCCATGCTTACAAGATGCGTAGATATGTCCACCGGTCCAAAGATATAGCACCATATGTGAAATAACACCTATTCGACATAGGGGCGTCACCCATTTTCAGGGGGGTGTATGAATAAAAAGGTTACCGCCCTCCTTGGCAATGAGAGCTACTTTACATTAAATCAAATTGATCATTGCCAGACGGTGATGAAATGAGGGATTATTCAGCATTTGTGCTGACAAGTTCCCTTTAATTTTACCTGCTAAAGGGGTTTCTGAATATATGAAGAAAACCAAACTTAGCGAGATATGGTATATGTTACAGCAGCACAAGGAGCACACTACATGATGCTGTGTACATGCTCTATTTTAGCTGCTCTTTCAGGAAAAGGTTAAAATTGTGCAAATTAGCCTGAGGGCTTGACATACTAATATACCATGGGGCAAAAGGGTCCTGTCCTCCTATAAAAAAAAAAAAAAACAGGTATCCCCACTAGAGGGGGCAGGGCACGAACCAGCATGTAGTGTGGCTCGGTTTACAATCCGTAATACTGGCGGTCGATGCCCTTTAACCTGCCTTTCGGACCATAACAATGTCGCATAAGTAGACTGCCATCAATCTACCTTCAAAAATACATCATGATAAACCCCTTCATCATAGAGCCAGGCACGTGACGTGGAATCTTCGTGTTATTATATTATGGATGACAGATTTTAGCCCATTGACACGACCTTCCCATCAGGCAACGGATGAAACGACCCTCCTATTTAAAATCTCATCTTTTACTATAAAAGAATTGTCTCAATGGAAAAAAGAGAACAGATGAGTCATATTTTACATGCGATTAGTCAATTTTAGAGGCTGAGCGGGGATTGTAACTACAGATTCCATGTCTTGGTTCTACACAACCTTTGAAACATGTCTTTGGTGTCCATATTACAGGAAATCTATAGTCCCAGGGCCCCGTGACGTGATAATCTTCTTTAAGTTGCTATCCATGGCTTTATTCCTTCTAAAATCAACTTTTACAATGATGTTGACGATTTCAAAAGGCCTAGGGGAGGTCCAGAGCTCCTCCATTGCGCAGATTCACAGGCGGTTAGACTGCATCCCCTTCTGCTCCCTCAGTCGTTCTCTCGTTTCTCCCTCTGCCTGATGCAATCTACTGCAGCGAGGAAGATAGTGAAGTGTCTGGCATCATGCAACATCACGGAGGGCTCTGGTAACAACCCCATTGCCCTTTTAGCGCATTAGCCTAATGTAAAGGTGATTGTAAAAGGTACCATGGATTATATAATATAGAAGAGACCACAGTCCCGTGCCTGGATTAGGAGTAATGGCCCCGGTGATCTTGATGGGGTATATTTAGGTCGATTCCTTTCCATCGATTAGAATGCAGATAAACTGTAGTATTGAGGACAATGACATGTAGATTGTAGTTTTTTTTTTTATTATTACAGTTTACAAAAACTTTACCTGTACAAAAACACTGTATAACACCGACCAGATTGTACAAAACAATACCCAAAATAGGAAGACAGGGAAATCCTGTTTGCCGGTGACAGGGACAATAAAGGTGTGAATCCCGGCATGTAAGAGAGGCGAGAACGTGAAATTATTTCATAGACAGAATTTGTTGGATAAAAAGGCAATTCCTGAAAGGATAGTTTGAAGGGGTTGCTCAGGGGTGGAAAAAACAGCGCACCTTCTTCTAAAAACAGCGCCACCCATGCGCATGGCATGTGCCGGATTGTCAAGTAAGCTCCATTCATCTCCTGCACCGAAGATACTGACACAAACCATGGTATGAGGGGCTGTCTGGTTTTTAGAAGAAAAGCAGTCATGTTTTCAATCTTGGACAATCCCTTTAAAAAGTATGAGTAGCGAGGTTGCGTTACACTAGATAAGTTCTGCAGCTCTTGAGCTCAGAGGTTTTGTTGAACCATTATGGGCCGCCATTTCTCGCTTCTTTGCCACACGGGGGAAAAATATGTCCCAGTGTTAACAGCCGAGTGCGCTTCGTAATGTTAAACCACTTGAAATAGGTTTCCCAGAGTCAGGAGGGAAGATGAGATTGGGGATTGTGGCATTCTCAAACCAGTCACTACTTGATTCTTGTCTATAGGCAGTTGTTTATGTTGTAGGGTCCCATTAATGGGGGGGGACGTGGCTAACCTTACACAGCCATCACCGAATCATCCTGTGATCACAGCCTTTCCTCCTGATCTTTTCAGACACATACAAGAACAGGGTGACTGACCTTCTCCTTATTGAGTTTGAGTGCCACATCCTCATCCTGCCAACAAGCCAAACACATAGATGGAAATAACTCGAGGTAGTATAAGCTGACCCAAGTATAAGAAGAGGGCCCCTACTTTACCACAAAAACCTGGTAAAACCTATATTTTTTTTACTCGAGTAAAGCCGAGTTTGGGGTTTTCAGCACCATTTTTTGTCATGCAAAAACTAGGCTATACTCGAATTATAGGTTAAAATACATCTCTCCTTGTATACCTGGATCTGGATACTGTATTGTCATGATTAAAAAGAAGAATGATAAGGAGACGGAGGCGCCGCTATGATAGTACATTCCTTATGCAGAGATTACTCCCACATGTACAATGCACAGAGTAAGGTCTCCCACCAAAGCCCGCGATGCAGTCTTAGGATCCAGGAGAGCCCGGATCTACCCTCCGTAACCCAAATTCCCAGAAACTACTACACAGACTTTACCGATCTACAGGAAAAAAGAAACACATATACACAAATATATTACCACACCCCTTATGTGATTCACCTCTGCGGTTACAGGAAAGGTACTATGAGCCCCAGTGCATCATCCGTCCGTATAATTTTCTCCGGATATTCACGATATTATAATTTCATCGCAGGCATCTCGGATGTCACATGGTTGGGGAGATGCTTGGTATAGGTAGTTGCACCAGTGACTGTAGGGTTGTGTTTCACATGGGACACGGATGAATGAGATGTATTAAAACCTGCTGAAGATACTCGAGGGGGAGTCCTCACAAGTAACAGTAGGATTAGCGGAATGTATGATTAGTGTGCTAGGCACAGTAGGGACCACCCCTGCACTCAGTGAGACAGGAAGTACCTGTGTGAATGGAGGCAGAAAGCGCAATGCCAGTTAAGTAATGACCACTCTGGGAGCGCCCGTGGCGTGGTCTCGCTCCCGTTATCAGATACCTACGGTGAATCGAGCACCACATTTTGGCAAACTACATCCGAATCAATGAGATTAAAATGGGGAAAGATCTAGGATCAGATAGGCCGAATAAATTACTAATAGGCATTTCAACATCCCTCAGATACTGGGAGGAGGGGGGGGGGGGGGTAGATCTTTCAACACGTCTCCCGGGAATTGTCACCATCGTTTATACATTAGTTCATGTCTCACATGTAGGAATGGGCGCTGACTTTAGTTAAGATTTTGCTTTGTAGCATTCCTATCCCCCATTTGTTTGTACAATGTTTACATTTCAATATTATTGATTCTATAGCCCTTAAAGGGACGCCAACTGAAGGATATCCAGTAACGTAGACTTAGGCCCCTTCACACAAACATCTATGGGGGATGTATTTGTGGCCCCAAAATTGCCGGCAAATATACGACCCCAATAGACTGCGATGGAAGCGATTACAGTGCCACCCAGAAAAAAAAAAAAAAAAACAAAGATGAAAAAAGGGGCTTTTCAAAATCATGAAACAAGACAAAGGAGCTCCCAGGATCCATAGGGTTGATGAAACCACTAGGATCATTTGAATAATTTCAAAGCCCTTTTTTTCTTATAACACCAGGGGAAGAAGATAAAGAAGACGATACTCCCATTGGGGCACACACCAGTCTGTCAGTGTGCTTGGTTTACAATTCTTCATCTGGGGTAGATTGCCTTAAACCTCTTCCTACCTTTTTTATGTAAATGGGGGGTGGGGGTTTGAACGATATTGTGAACTTGTCCTTATTTCAGAACACTGTTGTACAAACTTCTGATTGCTGCACGGGCTATACATAAGTTTTGCTAAATAAAAATAGAGGTTAAATTCAAAAAACTTCAATTCTCCAAAATTCACAATGGAAACTGTACAATGCGGGCGCAGCAGGACATTGCTGTGGGTTAGAGCTATTCTACTGCATAATGTCCATTGTGGTCGTACCCCAAAACTCGTAGCAGCGTTGGGAAATCTTAACAAAAACACAAACCAAACTTCCACATTGCAAACGCAAAAATGAGGATCCTGTGGGGAGACAATGCGCAACCTCAACTCCCTGTAGGAAGATTACTAAATCTTCTTTGATGAGACTTGAAGCTAGATTCCTAATCCGTGGTATAAGGATAGCGTGGGCCGAGAGGGATAGTGGCCAGCGAATCAGTGAATCCCTTCCAAATGTTGTATAACACACTGGAAGAATGTCGCAATCATCCGTATAGATCAGTCTGTAATAAAAGAGACGAGAATATTCGTCAAAATATTATGTACAGGCGGTCCGTACTTAAAAACCGCCGACGTACAGACGGCCCCTAGTTACAAAAGGTATTGGTAATTTTACTGTTACTGAGCCCGGGATTACAATAAACAGGCTTAAAACAGTAATAAATAGTGCTTAATAGAAACATTTATTTTTTTTAATTCCAATGTCACAGAAACACCAAATAAATAATTTGTTGGAGTTACAATTATAAGATATACAGGTCGAAATTAATATATTCAATTCAGAACAACATATAGAACCTATGTTATATGTTATATAAAAGATGCCCCAGGCAGCTCCTGCCCAGATTTATGGGCCATAACTGGAATGTTACAGCGGTTTCCGCGCTATCTGCAGCGCGCAGATGTTTCCCCGGACCGGCCCTCATGTGTCATTAACAGACAGTTGGTAAAAGGCAACCAAAAGCTAATGCCCGTAAATCTAACAACTGCGTGGATCTACTGACTGCTGTGGGTTACAGGAGGACGGAGCCAATGTTAAGGAGTGAGAATTGGAAAATAACTGGAGATACAGGGAATAAGCCGTGTACAGGGCAGCGAAGCGCAGAGGCTTTTACAGTACAACATGAGACGGTCCACTAAATATCAGGAAAATTTAGGATGTGCAAACAACAGGTTTGCATTGTTATGTTTTACCCCTTAATGACCAACGTATGACAGCTTTTATGGCTTGTAAATAACCCCTTGCCCCCCCAGGACGTACACAATATCATGGCACTTGCAAGGGTGTATAAAGGGGGCTCCAGGGCTGCCATATCGCGGGGGCTTAACGCTATCAATGCAGACCGCAATGTTGATGGCGGCAGGTAACAGTCGGCAGGCTTGGCACCGCCATTTGGCTTGATGGTTGCTCCCGAAGGAGTGAGTAAAAAATCCGTCGCCAAAGGCAGTGATGGCAAACTTTTAGGTGGCTCGAGTGACCAAACTACAACCCAAAACCAACGCATTTTGGAGCAAACAAAGTGCCGATGTTTTTTGAACAATTAAGCAGTAATTTATTACTCCTGCTTCTGTCACAGTTTTAAATGTTTAGGCACATGAGGAAACCCAATACAGTGAAGGAAGGAGTAGAAGTTGGATATCATTGTTAGCTTCTATAGGGTCCTGGACTGGCCCAAGAGGCCTGCGTACTGATTGCGAACTATGCCCACTGGGGTGATGGCGGCAGTGCCCATTAGCGAGGGCTCTAAGTTGCCACTCGGGCACCCGGCCATATGTTCGCCACCACTGTTATAAGGGCTTGTTTTTTCTAAAGATCTGTTACAATTTGCCACTTGCCCAGCTCTTGGGTTGAAAAACACTTTTAATTTATACCGTAGATATCAGTATTATAGTAGGATGAATCAGATAAATAGAGCAAGGTTCTTGTAAATGTATAAAGTGTTGGTAGGCCACCATACACAAGAATGTGCGGGTGACCAATATGGTCAGATGCGCCTGACACTCGTTGTATCGTCGCATGTCTTATATTTCGATTTTCTAACGGCACCGGGCTGCTCGCTCTCTAAGTAGAGGGGGGGGTAAAGCGAGCCCTAGCTGAGTATGCAAGGGGCCTTTATCAAATTAAGGTTCACTTAAGAACTACTTACTACTGTCCCTAGTCACTACACACCGAGACAGCAGCAACAGGGCACAGAATGACGCGGTTCCCATGAGGGATGTTCAGTGTTGTACCTTCATCTATAGGGAATTGGCTCTGGATCCATCTTCATAGTCTTTGTTATTTTCTCAAAAGACCTTCTCATCCGCGTTCTCGTGCTCCACTTAACAGAGGAAGACGTCGATCGGCCCTTTCGTGCTCTGTATTATGGGATTTATATGCAGTCCTGAGGAGGGGAAATGGACAAGATCAGGACCTTACATGTATGACATAGAACATAGAAACTCAGCAGCAGCAGGAGCAGCACTGCCACAACATCTCCATTAGCGCAAACGTGAGCAGGGGAACGGCGTGTAGTCAAGGGTTTGGTGCTTTCACATGCGAGAATCAAGTGTCTCCCACAGGACATAACACAGTTACCTTATCTGTCCAGATTCATCACAAAAAGAAACAATACAGGTGGTCCCACGACTAACAGCGATCCCTAGTTACAGACGGGACCCCCTGTCTGGGAGGCCTCTCTGGTGCTTCTACTATGTCCCAGCTGGCAATGATCGCTGTAAGGCAGTGTTCCACAAACTTTCTGAAATGTCCCATTTCATGCAGCACTTGGTTAAAAGCCCCCGTTTCTGCATCGTTCCCTCTATAGTGCCATTATCTGGAGCCATCTTGTAATGAACTTGATATAAGACGGCTACGAAAAGGGGGACATTATAATAGCCCTTTTTCTATTAAAAACCCACAAACCTATAATGTCCATTTGGTCTTTGGGGCTGTTTAATTGCCAATTGCCCCCCAGATGTGCTCCCGCCCCTAATAAATGCCCCCAGCTTGCTCCCCGCCCCTCTCATAATGCACCCAGATGTGCTCCCCGCCCCTAAATAAAATGCCCCCCAGTGTGCTCCCGCCCCTAATAAATGCCCCCAGCTGTGCTCCCCGCCCCTAATAAATGCCCCCAGCTTGCTCCCCGCAATAATAAAGGCCCCCCAGCTGTGCTCCCCGCCCCTACTAATGCCCCAGCCTGTGCTCACCCCCCTAATAATGCCCCCAGCCGTGCTCCCCGCCCCTAAACTAAATGACCCCACAGCTGTGCTCACCGCCCCTAATAAATGCCAGGGAACATGAGGAAGAGATGAAGTAAACGTCTAAGGGTGAAGAGGAGCAAGTGCAGTTTTTTTCCCCTCAAAGTTTAAAGTTATTTGGCCATACCCAGGACTGTTGTTCCACGGAACTGTCTTGTAGGAGTTATAATGAAGCTTTTTTGATTTACTTTAGTATGAAAGGTCGTTATGATCGGTAAGGGTATCCCACAGTCATAGCACAGATCAAATGTTATACCCTATACACAGGATAAGAGATCACAATTAAAACTTGTGTCAAATCCTTTAAAAGCAATAGATTACTAGGCATAAAATATCTAGTATTCCTTTATTTAATTAGCGCACACAGATTACGCAGCGCTGCACATAGTTTGACAACATCGGTCCACCGTCCCCAATGGGGATCACAATCTAATAACCTACCAGTTATGTTTTGGAATGTGGGAGAATTGGAGGACCCGGAGGAGGAAAACCACGCAAACACGGAGAGAACATACAAATATTTGCATTTCAGTGTGACTATGTCATTCACCTGTACATGGCTGACTCACCTCATTGGGGCTGGCACCTCAAACTTGGTTTCTCCGAGCTTACAGCAAAAACTCTGTTCTGTTGTATGTGTCAATATTATGAGGTCTTGATACGTACATATGCCCAAATGTTTGCCCATGTTAAGGAGGGCAGGGAGTTGCTTGAATTGAAAGTGAACAAGAAAATCTATGACAAAAAAAAAAAAATGTAAGAGAACCTCCTATAGTACTATTATCCATAGGAGAGTCATGTATGGATCTAGCACAGGACAATGAATACATTACCAGACAACCTATGTGAAGGATCGGCATGAAGGTAAGTGGATGCCAGGAGGGAGGCCTGTACACTTGATGAAGCAAACAGAAAAGGATTTTCTTGTTGGCTCCATCGCAGTCAGTCGGATAACTGGTGAGGCATCCAGGATTAGTTCATCCAGCGTTCCTCCATCGGCAGATAAATCGCCAAGATCATTGCGGATGAGTTGGTTGCTGCAGACTCGGTGCCTGCGAGGTTCAGGTCTGTCCCCCCTAAACACAAGAACATTGGAGAATTGTATTCAATTTTTATATGATAATTATATCAAAATATATGAGGAAATTAAAGAAAATAATAATGATCTACTTACACGAAACACTTGTTCTCCTGCTTTGTTCAGGTGCCCAGTTTTTTGGAAACTACACAGACATTCCCTGGGTTGATCTGCTGGGTCAGGGGTGATGTTAAACCAGACTCTACACATGGCGGATATGTTCTATGTATATACAACTGCCGGTTACTGGCGCGCAGAGAAGTTAAAGGGGTTGGCCCAAAAAAAATCTCTTCCATTACAAGGGCTCTGCACGGACTGTCCAGGTACATGGCATGCCAGTAAGAGCTTCAAACCTTTCCCTGTTCTAACCATGTTGCCCTCTGCACTCTATTACAACTTCCCGTTCCCTCTTCCATCCATCCCACGGTTTCCGTTTTCCCTCTCAGTCCGTCTCACTGTCATAAGGAGAAGGGATTTGGCTAATCTCCTCTGCAGCTCCTACTTACTCTTTCGTGCTCAGACGTATAAACAAAGCATTTTACAAGACCGCAGTAAAAGGGAATCATCAGGCATGATAAACAAAATGATGATCATTATTAAGGCAAATATATCGACCAGGGACAGTTATGTAAAGGGCCCAACCCCGTTAAACATATCAGGTGCGCAGTCAGACTCTCAAAGATTTGGAGTTGTAAGCTTGTGTATCACCCCTAATTCCTCAGACTGTAAGCCCTCTGTCACCCCTCCATCCTCATAGATGTAGCTCTTGTGTCCCCCTCTCCTCATTAGACTGTAAGCTCTTGTGCACCCCCTCATCCTCATAGACTGTAAGCTCTTGTGCCCCCCCCTCATCCTCATAGACTGTAAGCTCTTGTGCCCCCCCCCCTCATCCTCATAGACTGTAAGCTCTTGTGCCCCCCCCTCATCCTCATAGACTGTAAGCTCTTGTGTCACCCCTCATCCTCATAGACTGTAAGCTCTTGTGTCACCCCTCATCCTCATAGACGTGTAAGCTCTTGTGTCACCCCTCATCCTCATAACTGTAAGCTCTTGTGGTACACCCCTCATTCCTCATAGACTGTAAGCTCTTGTGTCACCCCCTCGACCTCATAGACTGTAAGCTCTTGTGTCCCCCCTCATCCTCATAGGACTGTAAGCTCTTGTGTCACCCCTCATCCTCATAGAACTGTAAGCTTGTGTCACTCCTAATCCTCATAGACTGTAAGCTCTTGTGTCCCCCTCATCCTCATAGACTGTAAGCTCTTGTGTCACCCCTCTCCTCATAGACTGTAAGCTCTGATGTCAACCCCTCATCCTCATAGACTGTAAGCTCTGTGTTCACTCCCCTCATCCTCATAGACGAAGCTCTTGGTTACCCCTCATCCTCATAGACTGTAAGCTCTTGTGTCACCCCCTCATCCTCATAGACTGTAAGCTCTTGTGAGCAGGACCCTCACTCCTATTGTTCCATATTTCTCTGTAAGGTATTATCTTATTTGTGTAGCGTATTGTACGTCAGTATATTTCAGGAGATCATATGGTTCCCCCTAGTGGTAAGATGAGGTAGTACACATAAGCTGTAAACTTGCAGAGCTATTACTGGTGGGATATCAATCACTGGACTGCATTAGCACATGTACACACAACATAAGTGGTGACCCCCTTCCTACAGGCAGAAATGGCTAATAAATTATTCACAGGTATTAACGAGAAGAACCCAGAGGAGACGAAACTTACACCCACTGGACGAGGTTCTTGGATCTCTTCTGGATGAGTTGGATCCCGTCTAGTACGTTGGTGATGTCGTACACTCGCCTCTTCCTCACCCCCAGCTGTTTGGCCACGTCATTCAGATCCACAACGCCCTGCGGTGCCGAGCGGATGATGTCCATGAATTTTCGGGTTAAGTAGAAGAGCGAGGCATCGAAACGAGGGCGGGGTAAGGACAAAGACCCTGTGATAAGGGGCAACGAAAAAAGTTACAGCTACTTAACCAAATATGGACAACGAGAAGCCAAACCACTGGCCCACAAGAACCTGTGCAGGGTGTAGTGTCCCAAAATGCCTCGAAAAGGTTCCAATTTTTTTTTTTTTGTAAACTAATTGCAATGTAACCCTTTACTGACCAGGTACAACCCCTTTAAGAAGAACTTTAGAAGCAGAGATCCGGGAATACAGGCGGTCCCCTACTTAAGAACACCTGACTTACATACGACCCCTAGTTACAAACGGACCTTTGGATTTTGGTAATTTACGGCCCCAGGCTACAAGAAACAGCTGTAACAGTTATCACAGGTGTCTGTAATGAAGCTTTATTGTTACTCCTGGTTCTTATGACAACCCAAAATGTTTAATATCCAATTGTCACACAAACCAAAAAAATTTTTGACTGGGGTTACAATAATAAAGTATACGGTTCCGACTTACATACAAACTCAACTTAAGAGCAAACCTACAGACCCTATCTTGCATGTAACCCGGGGACTGCCTGTATTGTGGTTAATATTCAACATGTCTTCATCAAAGAACAACGAGCATGTGGGGGGTCACTTACTTTTCGTAGACATCTTGATCTCATCATCGGGATTGGTTGCCATGGCCTGCGGAGGGTACGAGAAGAAACAAGACGTCTGTATTAGAACCAAATGTCGGTTACACAATATCATCACACAGAACGGAACGTAGAAGGTGCCAGCAAATTCCAGATCAGAACACGGGAGAAGAAGAGGAGCCCAACGTGTCCTGCCCCATCACTACACACATAATAACTACATCACCCCATGGGTGCCAAGACCCTGTGTATCCCAATGCCCTGCACAACATGCAGTCATCACAGGGAACCTGTACAAACCAAGCCTAAGGACTCATAGGCAAAGTGTCCTGCATCAGCCATGGCCTGAAGGTAGAGGATGGAAAGGACACCCAGGATCACAGGTCTCATTTATATTAGGGAGTGGCTGTAGCACCCGCCGCTGCCCCTGATAGGGAATAACTGCTCTTATTATAACAAAATAGAAAGGGTTAACAAAAGATGAGGGGGGGGGGGGGGGGCACAAGAGCTTACAGTCTATGAGGATGAGGGGGTGACACAAGAGCTTCATCATGAGATAAGGGGGTGAGACAAGAGTTACAGTGTATAGGGATGAGGGAGGACCCAAGACCTTACAGTCTATGGATAGGGGGAGGTGACACAAGAGCTTACAGTCTATGAGAAGAGGGGGTGACACAAGATGGCTGGGGTATCAGTCTATGGGATGAGGGGGGGGACACAAGTAGCTTACATCTATGAGAAAGGTGGGGGGGGTGACACTGACTAGCCAGTCTATAGGGATGATGGGGTGAGGCTACAAGAGCTTACATCTATGAGAGAGGGGGGGGTGACACAAAGCTTACAGTCTATGGAGGGATGAGGGGGTGGGGACACAGAGCTTACAGTCGTATGAGGTATGGAGGTGACACAATACTTACAGTCTATGGGATGAGGAGTGAGGTGTGTGCCAAGAGCTTACGTCTGATGAGGATGAGGGGGTGACACAAGAGCCGTCAGTCTGAGGATAGGGGGGGGGCGCCTCTCTGACACAGAGCGTACAGTCTATGAGTGATGAGGGGTGTACACAAGAGTCTTACAGTTAGAGGAGTGAGGGGGTGACAACCAGAGCTTACAGTCTATGGGACTGAGGGGGTGACACAAGAGCTTATAGTCTATGAGGATGAGGGGGTGACACAAGATGTATAAAAAACATTTTTTTTAAATGCTGCTGTCTGTATCTGCGGTTTTCTTGATCACAGAAGCACAAAACCTGATCCAATATAAAAGATAATATCCATATTTTTAATAAGACACCAACAAATGTTTTCTAGATATTTACAGAACAGAAGATAGTGACATTCCTCCTCTAAACTTGACTCATCTTAGGTAAACATGACTCTTCTCTGCTGATGATCACAGGCTAATATTAGGGGTCACCACAAGATGGCGCCGTCACAATTGATGTTACTAATAACAACCACAAATTAACGTCACGTGACTTTAAGGCTGAAGCTCACTGGTTGAGAAGGACAACAACTTGGCTTATCCTGACGACACCGCGATTCAGTGACATGGAAGTCCGAAATGTTTACAATAGTATCGATCATCACATATACCGCAGCCTCCGGTCCACCTCGTTACCCACCCGTGTGCGATGTCGGAGGGCCGTCTCCATGGCAGAACCTCTGATGCCATGTTCTGTGGAAGGGCCGGTTGACGCCATATAACCGTACAAGAGCGGCGCTTCACCGGGAATCCGGCGGTGCAAAACGCACGCCACCAATCCACTAGCCCTTTCACATGTCAGGCTACAGGTCCACTTGCAGAGAAACCATACCGCGCGGGTGACCCCAAACTCGAAACTCAAGCACGTTTGTTAGAATAGTTTGCTATGTAAGCTCTGATTGGAGGAGCCATGGAGCTGACTTTCCGGGCAAAAGAGTTCAGCCTGCGCTGCCAGAAGTGTCTCCTGGCGGACATTTTATAGAGGTCTCTATGTGACCAGCATTTCCCATAGTAATATTAATAATTACAAATATTACGGAATATCCCGGGTATAGACGACCTGGTGTATAAGACGACCCCCCCTACTTGTCCGGTTTAGAAATAACGAGTTTAAGATATAATTTCGCCGTATAAGACTACACACTTTCCAACGTACCAAAACCAACGGTAAAAATTAAAAATTTAAAAAAAACAGATTGAATTTAACACGGTCCTTGTTTTAATTTAAATCTTATGACATTGCAAGTATATAAAAGCCAGGGAAAACTGTCGCTCTAAATACATACGGCATACACAACACACATTTTACCATCGGCTCATTACTGTAAATGTTCATATACTGTGTACTCTACACTTTTTATTTATTAACTATTCCCATCCATGTACTCAAAGGGAAAAAATTCCAAATGCCAATGAAAATGGTGAAAAAACGCATTTGCCACCATTTCTGTGGGCTTGGATTTACGTCTTTCCTGAGGCACCCAAATGACCTGTCTACTATTAATTTCTTTGGGTCGGGTACGATTCCGGGAGTCTATGAGGATGAGGGGGTGACACAAGAGCTTACAGTCTATGAGGATGAGGGATGACACAAGAGCTTACAGTCTATTAGGATGAGGGGGTGACACAAGAGCTTACAGTCTATGAGGATGAGGGGGTGACACAAGAGCTTACAGTGTATGATGATGAGGGGTTGAACACAAGAGCTTGATAGTCTAGGAGGTGGAGGGGTGCCACAAGGGGTACGTCTATGAGGATGAGGGGGTGACACAAGAGATTACACTCTATGTGGATGATGGGGTGACAAGAGGTTACAGTATGAGATGAGGGGTCACACAAGAGCTTACCGTCTTGAGGAGTGCGGGGGGCACAAGGCTTACAGTCTATGAGGATGAGGGGGGTGACAGAGAGCTTACAGTCTATGAGGATGAGGGGTGACACAAGAGCTTACAGTCTAGGGAGGATGGTGGGGGTGACACAAGAGCTTTTACAGTCTAGAGGGAGGGGGGGGGGGGGTGGGGGTGACACAAGAGCTTACGTCATGGATGAAGGGGGTGACACAAGCGCACGTGTATGGGATGAGGGGAGGTCAACAAGGAGCTTACAGTCTATGAGGATGAGGCGGTGACACAAGAAGCTTACAGTCTTGAGGATGAGGGGGTGACACAAGAGCTTACAGTCTATGAGGATGAGGGGTGACACAAGAGCTTACAGTCGATGAGGATGAGGGGGTGACACAAGAGCTTCAGTCTATGAGGATGTGGGGGTGAGCAAGAGCTTACAGTCTATGAGGATGAGGGGGTGACACAAGAGCTTACAGTCTTGAGATGAGGGGATGACACAAGAGCTACAGGTATGAGGGATGAAGGGGTGACACAAGAGCTTACAGTGTATGAGGATGAGGGTAACACAAGAGCTTACAGTCTTGAGGAATGTAGGGATTACACAAGAGCTTACAGTCTATGGTGATGAGGGGTGGAACCAAGAGCTTAAGTCATGATGATGAGGGGTGACACAGAGCTTTAAGAGGATGAGGGGTGGACACAAGAGCTTACAGTCTATGAGGATGAAGAAGGTGACACAAGAGTTACGTCTATGGGATGAGGGGGTGACACAAGAGATTACACTCTATAGTGAGATGGGGGACACAGAGGTACGTCATGAGGATGAGGGGTGACGACAAGAGCTGTACAGTCTCATGAGGATGAGAGGGGACAAGAAGAGCTTAAGAGTCTATGCGGATGAGGGGGTGGCACAGAAGAGCTTACAGTCTATGAGGATGAGGGGTGACCACAAGAGCTACAGCTATGAGGATGTGGCGGGTGAACACAAGGCTTACAGTTATATAGAGGATAGAGGGGGTGACACAGAGCTTACAGTTCTGAGGATGAAGGGGTGACACAAGAGCTTACATCTGTATGAGGATGAGGGGTACACAAGAGTTACAGTCTATGGAGGTGAGGCGGTGACACAAGAGCTTACAGTAATGAGAGATGAGGGGGTGACACAAGAGCTTACAGTCTATGAGGATGAGGGGGTGACACAAGAGCTTACAGTCTAATGAGGATGAGGGGGTGGACACAAGAGCTTACAGTCTATGAGGATGGGGGTGACACAGAGCTTACAGTGTATGAGGATGAGGAGGGGACACAAGAGCTTACAGTCTATAGGGATGAGGAGGTGACACAAGACTACAGTATATGAGTGAGGGGGTGACACAAGAGCTTACAGTGTTGGGGGAATGAGGGGTGACACAAGAGCTTACAGTCTATGAGGATGAGGGGGTGACACAGAGCTTACAGTCTATTGACGGATGAGGAGGTGACACAAGAGCTTACAGTCTATGAGGATGAGGGGGTGACACAAGAGCTTACAGTGTATGAGGATGAGGGGGTGACAAAAGAGGTTACAGTCTATGAGGATTGATACTTTAAATGCCATCGGCAAAGTTGCCAACCACATGTAAATGGCTGAAACTAGGCAGGATTTTTTAATTAAAAATTTTAACGGGTCTGCTCAGATATTTGTTCAGATGGAGCTTTGTAAAATGTGTCAGTACTGCTATGCATGTCGTTACCTCAGTGTCGATGTCGGGAGGCCCGTCTCCGGGCAGCACCTCCATGCTGTCTGTGGAAGGGGCCGGTGACGCCATTATTACCGTACAAGGCGGCGCCGTCACCGGGAAATCCGCGGCAAAACGCACGCCACCAAATCCACTAGCCAGTCACATGTCAGGCTACGTCACTGCACGGGAACCAATCCGGCGCTGGGATTCCCCAAACTCGAAACTCAAGCCTCGGATTGGTTAGAAGAGTTGCTATGTAAGCTCTGATTGGAGGAGCCATGGAGCTGACTTTCCGGGCAAAATATATATATATATATATGTCCTGTCACATGTTATATGGTCTCTGTATACACTGTGCAGCCGCCAGGTAATATCCCCCTCTTATCTGCTGTATATATATATATATATGTCCTGTCACATGTTATCTAAGCCACACCCCCAATCTCGCCCTGGCCATGCCCCAACTTTTTACCATAGTATCATAATAATAGTCATCGTCTCAATAATAATAATAATAAATACATTTTTGCCCAGCCTGGGATTTAAACCCACAACCTCACAGCTCCATCTGCCATAGAGACACAGAGCCTCTACCCACTAGGCCAGTGGTGGCGAACCTATGGCACGGGTGCCAGAGGATTTTTGGAGGACCTCCTGCTGGCCCCAGAGGGAAACTGGAAAGAAGCTAAAATGATGAAAATTTTCCATCTATCCAGAGGTCGCGATAACGCCTCTGCAAGCGTCATAGAGCATCGGGGAGCAGCGCAGAGGCATCGGGGAGACTTCAGTGGAAGAAGAGGAGCGGATCCCGGGACAGAGTATCTCCCGACAAGTAAGCAGATGTGCCGAACATCTGTAATCTATTCTTCACTGTGTTTTTCACTTTAATGAACCTGTGTTCACTGTTTTTATTCTATTCTTCACTGTTCTTCACATCTGCTAACTTGTCAGGAGATAATATACGCGTGGAACAGTGAAGAATAGATTACAGATGTTTGCATACATCTGATAACTTATCAGAAGACATTCTTTTTCAATTAAATAGCACATTTTATTCCCGAACCATGGTCCCTTTGAAAAATGCTCGAGTCTCCCATTGACTCCAATGGGGCTCGTTATTCGAGACGAGCACTCGAGCATCTGGAAAAGTTTGTCTCGAATAACGAGTACCCGAGCATTTTAGTGCTCGCTCATCTCTAGTTAAGACCATTTTCCAAACACCATTTTCTTTGCAAATTTGTATGATCTCATTGGAGTTTATTGCATAGCACTAAAAAAAATGCATATAGTAACTTTGATTTTGTTCTTAGGTAACATTCTGCTTGTCTGGACATTCTATTATGTCGTTCCTTGCTGACTAAATTGAATACTATCAAACCTATCTGCCTCCTGTGGATTTTGCTCTGGTTGCTAAAAGTTAGCTAACATGAACAGATTCTTTCTCCACTCTCCATTCTCCCCTGCTGGTCTGCTTTGTATTTATGTCAGGGAACTGGTCCAATCAACTTCTGGACCAGGATTCTGAAACCTTGTATAGGATGTTGTGCTTGCTATAAGCCTTCTTTGGAATTTGCTGTCGTTTACCTTGACTTCTGTATTTTTTTATTTCTTACCCTTTGCCTGTATTCTGACCAAGTACTCTTATTTCTGACCCATATCTCTCAGCTTCTATATTTGTATTGTCCAGTCTTTGTTCAGTGTCTGCACTTTAGCGCATGAAGGGAATGTCGACTAGTTGCCACCTATCGCTTATGGTGAGAGGCAATTACATAGGGACATCTGAGAAGTGTAATTAGCCTGAGGGCTTACTGTCTTTCCTTCCAGTCTGGCCTAGTCATTCCCTCATAAGTGCATTATAAATATGTTGAACATTCAAGCTACAGAAGCTACTATGATTGTACTGTATATCTGGTTAATTTGTCCTTTGACATTCCTACACTATGATATGTCATACATTTTCCTGAAAAGTAACTAATTGTTAGCTCAGGACAAAGAGAAAAAAATGCAGAGAAAGGTTGGGGGGAAAGAGTGATTTGTGTTAAACATGCTAACCAGTATGGTCCTTTTGGGTGTCTCAAAGCCATGTTCTTGCAAACTGTTTTTGAGATCGATTTCATTGTCATGTAGGTTTTAGTTTTAGAATTTTTATGTTTTAGATTTTTATGTTTAAAGAAATTGTACTGCATAACATGTTGAGGCTTAATAGGACTATAATTAATGTTCTAAATAACAACAGAACTTCCAGTTGTATTCCTTACAATTGATCAGATTTATGTAGGCAAGATTTAATTTTGTTGTAATCCTTGTTTATAAGTCATGGCTTTATTAGATATTCTTCTACTTTAAGTATTGTGTAATTGTTTTCGTTAGTATTTTAGAGATCGTTTTGGCTGTGATTGAGGAACCCAAGCTATGAATTTGTTTCATCAGACTAAGTGCCAATTAATCAAACCTCAAATGATTAGAGAGTTGTGGTCTTTATTTCTGTCTACTTATTAACTTTCATTATGTGCAATAGCTGAAGTGTAATTGTTAACAGGATGGATTATGCAGTAAAGTTTTTTTTTCTTATTACATTATATCTTCACAATACCCTTATTAAAGTGTAGCCAAGTGATACATTATGTTAAGAAGGTTTATAACATAAGGTGACAATGACCTTCCCTTTAATTAACTATGATGGAAACAAAGGTGAGGACAATGATGATGAAGCTTTGGTAGAAACCATAAATCATCAGCCCTACTGTTAGACAGGACACAGCTACAAATATAACCTTGCATTACATAGGTTAAATGAGAGCTCCATAGAATTTAAATCTCTGCTACTTATTCAAGCACATGCTCATATAATGTTGTTTTATATTAATCTACATTTGCAGTGTGTTAGACAAGTCTAAAATATGTTACTTGTAGTTTTACATTTTGTAGAATAATTGTCATACTGAATATATAATAAATGTAAAATTGCACCATTATATGGACATTATAGGTCCTCAATTCTTCAGATTTGTACCATAATAAGTTGTATTGATCTTTAAAATGTTTATCAGTTCCCACTGCTAATTAATGTTTACAAAAACAAATATAAATATAAATTACTGAATGAAACTAAGAAATTCATAAAGCATGAACAAACATGAAAAGTGAGAAACTTTATGGTTCACAGACTCTCAGTAATTTCAACGCATGTGCGGTCATATCTACAGTGTATAGAGGGAATTGCCTAGACCTGAATGTGCACTCCAAAGTTGACTGCACATGTACTGGAATTGCCAAGAGTCCGAATAAAGTATCAATAATTAAGCTAGCTGTTTCTAGTCTAGGGATAAAATAATAGACAATCCCGTAAAGGAAAAATTATCTTAGTTAAGACCATAGAAATGGGGCACACACTTTACACTCCATCTCAACAGAATGCAGATTGTGGATTCCTCTGGAATAAATTCAAGACTGTCCTTACTACCTGGGTTGGATTCTATAATCAAAAATACAACCTTTTTAACATTAGTAAATGCAATAAATTTTAGGTACACTAATCATTCCAAGTCACCACGTACCTCAGCACCATAATAAGTAATAGAAAATTAAAGGAAATCTACCACTTGTAGTGGCAGGTTTCTGATGGAAATACCGGGCACCAGCTCAGGGTGAGCTGGTGCCGGAGCTTATTTTAGTTAGTGTTTTAAACCGCTGTATCGCGGTTTAAAACACTTTTTAAAGGAGAAGGGGGATTTGAAACACTCCAAACCTCTGGCTCATCACGTAGCATCTGCAATAAACTAGGCTGTGTGTTTTGGGCAAGGACATTGGCAGACTGCATTGTTTTCCTCTGCTCACAATGTGAGGCTTGACTTGACTGATGGGATGAATAATGTGTAATATCTCTTTGGACATGTTGTGTATCAGGATGTGATGCTACTTCATGTCGTGGAGGTAGAACTGTGCGAATAGTTGTTACTAGTACATCTATCCCTGGAATTACATGACAATCAAGCATAATCTGGGCCAAATTAATAGCAAAAGTCATGTATATGTTGCGTTTATTTTCTGGTAAACGTCTGCACTCCCCAGCAGTTACCCTACCAAAACCATCATAGGCATCCTCCCTGCTCAGTTGCTTGGGACTGCAGGAAGATTTGGTGGATTTTGTCCTGTTTGGCGAAATTGGTGCGATGGCCTGAGTGCCACCTCTGGCACCCGTGCCATAGGTTCGCCACCACCAGAGGTCCCGATAACGCCTCTGCAAGCGTCATAGACGCGTTTAAAGGCTGACTTACTCCCCCAAAAGATCACCAAGCGTATAAGTACGCTTGGTGATTTTCCTGTCTGAATGTTAGCTGCCGCTTCCAAGCGGTGAGGGGCGCCGGCTGCGATCTTGCAAGATATTCTCTGCAGGATCGCGCTGAGTGGCTGGAGGCAGGACAGGGAGGGACTTTCTGCTCACTGTCCGAGCCTCTCCCGCGGGGTGCTGAGAGATAGGTGAGGAGATGGAGGAGCCGAGCGAGTGGTGGGGGCGGAGCCGAGCGAGTGGTAAGAGATGGAGGAGCCGATCGGTGTACGATCGTGCACACAGCCAGTAACAGGATCGTGCTGTCTATGTGACAGCCCAATCGTGTACTGTGACAGGGGACTGAAAATAATCGGCCCCCTGTCACAGCAGCCCCTGTATACAGTGAGAGGCTGCAGGGAAGGTGCTGTGCATCCTCTCTGCAGGTCTCTGTATATAAATCACTGATGACAGTGATCCAATGGGCTCTTGCCATTAGATCATTGTCATCTGTGATCTATATTTGAGTATATTATATGTTCCATTTCTAAATGTGCCCCTGTAAAAAAAAAAAAAAAAAAATTATGTTCCCAAACTCCAGAAAATAAATTAAATAAAAATTCAGCAGCATCAGCCCCAGACTGGTCTGGGGGCCGCCATCAGCCATAGTCCGCTCTGTAGACAATAAGGCTGCATTCACACAAACGTATGCCCGCCAGGCCGTAGCCGTGCAGACATGCGTTTAGTGCCATGGAGAGGAGGAAGGGGTGACCCCTTCCCTCTCCATTGAAATGCATTGGGTAATGTCCTTTTCCCGTGTACGGAGCGGCATTGCCTTCTACTGGGGACCTAAAAGCCGCAAACTTGCGGTTGTACATACGTCCCCCATATGGTGTGAATGTAGCCTAAGAGCGATGCCACACATGGCATTTTTGGTCCGTTTTTAGTCAGTTTTTCCCAATTATCTTAATAGAAAAACCAGTTGTAAGCAGCCAAATGCATGGTAAACGGACTGAAAACGGAGGTTTAAAAACGGACATAAAACGCCATGTGTGACATCACCCAAGGGTGAGGTTATTACATACATTTTCAAACACATCACAACAGATCTGAGAAGAGATTTGCCTAATTGCATTGCTGTTAACATTTTGTTTACAAAACGCAATAGAATTGCGTTGATGCTTGCGTTTTGTTAACACAATGTTGACTGCAATGTAATTCTGCAAATCTCTTCTCAGCTGTTCTGATGTGTTTGAAAACGCCATGTGTGAAGACACCACAAAAATGTTGTGCAGCACTTGTTTAATACATACTTGCTTTTTGAGGGCGCATTCACACGATGCGTTGCGTTTTTGACACATTCCAAAGGCTTGAACCTTGATCACATGTTGAAGTAACATTACAAAAAACTGGGACAACCTATTGACTAGAGTATAAGTTGAGGGTGGGAAATACATTGGTCACAGCCCCCCTCTCCCCCCCAGTATATAGCCTGCCTGCCAACCTACCCAGTATATAGCCTGCTGCCACTGCCCCCAATATAATGCCTGCTGCAAAAAGACAAATGTACTCGCCTTCTGACGCCACCCGGCAGATGCTCGAGCATCGGCTCCATTTCCGAGCGTGGTGCGTCGCAGGTATATATGTTGCCTCTGGACAAAATAGTTTTTATATAGTATTGGAGTAAATAGGGCTCTTAATCATTATATGTTTTTTTTTATCACAGATTTATATAATCGCAATTTCTTTTGAACTGCATGGAATTGGGGCCCAATCAGAACGGTTCAGACACTAAGGTTCCGGTGTACCCAGCCAAAACGATATATTGACTAGTTATTACTAAGGGAAGGTGAAGTTTTAGTGTAGGATCTCATATTCTAGTGTGGATATGGCCTAACTTGAATTTGTGGGAAAACCCTTTTAGGGCGCTGTCCCACGTTGCGTTCGCAGACGCAGACCAAACCACGCCCACCGGGGCGGTTCGATCACATAGGTGTTTCTATGGAAACGCCTGCGATCGGGAACGAGCCGCGCAGGCGTTTCCATAGAAAAACACCGATGCGATCGGACCGCCCCGGTGGGCGCGGTTTGGTCTGCGTCTGCGTTTGCGAATGCAACTTGGGACAGCGCCCTTAAGCACAGAAAACAGGAGCTGTAACTTTTTCCTTGTATTAATAGACGTCTCTTAACACTATATATACGCCTATGCATTATATATTTATTAATGAAAATTTCGTACTTCTCCTCGGTTAAAAATACTCCTCAAAAATTGTGAGACGAGTATTATTACCCTTCTGGAAAAATGTTAGTGCGACCTCTGCATCTATCTACTGTGTTGTTGTCTTCAGGAGGCCAATATGATTGAAAGTTGTTGAACAGGGAGCAATAAGATACGGCTTTAATTTTTTGGTTGGCATCCTCAAAAGGTTCGCATCACTGCACTAGGCTATGGGCTTAGTGGTTGTCTATTTGTGGATTTTATGTAACTAAGGCCGCGGTCACACGATCCGCTAGGCGTCCGTTCATATAACGCGACGCTAGCGCACAGGGGGCGGTCCTCGGCCCGAACGCACATGCGTTAACAGGGAAACGCATGCAATCGGCTTATCAATCGCATGCGTTTCCACTGGAGATTCATTATTAATGTACCGTATCTTCCGGCTAAAGACGACTTTTGAAGACTAGAAAAATCTTCTGTCTTCTAGTGGGTCGCTTATACGCCGGGAATCTCCAGTAAATATAAGTCACAGATTTCCCTTTCTCAGAATGTTTCTGTGAGAGCTGAAGGGATTGGATGGAAACGAAATTCAAACACTTCATGTGAACAAGAGTCTCGCCCTCAAAGCTCGCCAATAACCTTTCCAAGTATGGCGACAAAATATATATTTGTGACCCCCCCCCCCTCCACCACCATGTAGTGTCCTCCTTAGTGGCCCCCACACCGTGTAACGTCCTCAGTGGCCCCACACTGTGTAATGTCCTCCTTAGTGGCCCCACACTGTGTAATGTCCTCCTTAGTGGCCCCTACACTATATAATGTCCTACTTAGTGGCCTCCACACCATGTAATGTTCTCCTTAGTTACCCCCAACACTATGAAATGTCCTCCTCAGTGGCCCCCACACCATGTAATGTCCTCCTCAGTGGCCCCCACACAATGTATTATCCTCCTTAAAGGCCCCCACACCATGTAAGGTTCTCTTCAGTGGCCCCCACACTATGTAATCTCCTCAGGGGCTCCCACATCATGTAATATCCTCCTTAAAGGCCCCAACACCATGTAATGTCCTCCTTAATGGCTCCCACACAGTACAATACCTCTTTCTTGTGCCCGGAAAAACTGTATAATGCCACCTCTTTTCTATTCCCTATCAGTGTTGGCGAACCTATGGCACGGGTGCCAGAGGTGTCACTCCGAGCCCTCTCTGTGGGCACTTAGCACAAAGGCCATCATTCAGGACTCAAGACCTCCTCCTTGCAGTCATGAACAGCCCAGGAAGTGCCACATTCAGCGCTATTGTACTATTGTAAACTGACTTGAAGTGCAGGAGGAGCATGGAGGTTTGGACAGATCTGGATTATCATTGTAGTCCATTTTCCAGACCTGTGATTCATCCTGTTAAGGGAACCCTAGAGGGAAACCTCCTTCCTTCTAAAATCAACTTTTATAATTATGCTAATAAACCAGAAGGGCTCTGAGGGCATTACCAAAGCCCCTTCATGCTGTAGCTTCCCAGACTGTTACACTGTGCAGGAGCACTCCCCCCCTCTCTCTCTGCACTTCCTCCTCTTTCTGCCTCAGCTGTAAGCTCACACAGTGGGAGAGGGGAAGTTTTGTTGCACAGTGTAACAGCATCTAAACTTGACTCATTTCAGCACAGAGAAGCTCTGGTAGCGCTTGGTTAATGAAGCTACAGCATGGAGGAACTCTTGTAAAGCTTGGCTAATGAGTTTGTGTTAATATGGGTAATTAGTGTTAAAAGGCATATGGGAACCTGTCATTAGGTCAAAATGTAAAATCCTAATGACAGGTTCCCTTTAATATGTGAAGGTCCCATCTCCACTCATGTACAGACTTCTCTGATGATTACTAGGATGATTACCCACCCCTGGTGGTGCATCTAGGGGAGACATGTCTGATATCGTAGACCCCTTCTCCACAACTGTGTTCAGCTGCACCTCAATTACTCTGAGGGTCCGGTCACACGTCGCGTTTACTGCATGCGTTTAAAAACGCATTGCTTACAATGAAAGGGAGTTACCCTAATTAACAGTGTTACACACCTGCGTTTACAAATGCATGCGTTTAACCGCGATGTTAAACGCGGACATTGACAATGTGTTAATAACACCGCATGCGGTTAATCCGTAGAGTTAACACATATGTTAACAATGTGTTAACACTTGCGTTTTGTAAACGCAAGCATTAACAGCTGTTTATTTAGGGAAATATCCCTTCAGCTGTAGCAATGCGTTTTTAAACGCATGCAGTAAACGCGACGTGTGACCGCACCCTCAGGTCACAGCCCTGGTACAATCACCACAGATTTAAAAAAATATGTCTCCTTCTTTTGTTGTATCTCAATTGTATTATCCACAGCAGGTGGAGCTCGCATGCATCAGCCAGGGGTTTGGAGCACCCTGCTCTGCCAATTCCTTGGGACCCTAGCAGTCAGAACCCACCAATCTGCCACTGAATACAAGCTTTATAAAGCTGTATATACAGTAGTTAGCTCACCGTAGTGGCAGCTGCAGACAGGAGTCATCTTTGGTTTTTGGGTACCTCCATATTCTTAGAGAGGTTAAGAATAAAGTTCATGGGGCACATTTATTAAGCGTCCATGCGCTAGTTTTCTGTCAGACTTTGCACATTTTTTTGTGCAAACTGCTTGCACAGGTATTTAAGTAATGTCGGCACCACATTTGTGACCCTTTTTTGGCCCGGCTGCACTACTCACACAACACAAATTTCTGCACTTAGGGCGCTGTCACACGTTGCGTTTGCAGACGCAGACGCAGACCAAACCGCGCCCACCGGTCCTGGGCGGTCCGCGGTTCAAATGATCGGCGTTTCTTTCTATGTTTCTATTGAAACGACCGATGCGATTAGAGCCGCGACGCCCGGGGCGCGTGTGGTCTGCGTCTGCGTTTGACAAAAGCCAACGTGACAGCTGCCCTTAAAGGAAGCGTTGCGGGCACAGTTGGCCTGTGTGCTACATTGTATCATACAGTGCCCGACAGAATTGTGTCGCACACCCTATTTAAGGTGAACTTAAAAAAAGTTGGGCTCTCTGTCAGGGCAGTACAGTAGAGATCATGACAAAAGAAACAAATGATTCAAAGACAAAAAAATAATTTTAACTATAAGACATATTTACCCGACAATCTGTTACCATGAAATAACCCAACCTCAATTTAAACCCCCTCCCTGGGACTCACACATGCGGCTGGCCGGGAGACCAGTGGTATGATAAATAAAATTGAAGAGACAGTAGGCTCACTATAGATGGTTATATGGTACAAGCTGCCATCGGGTTACAAGCTGGTAATTGCATCCACTGGTCTGCAAAGCATGAAATGAGTGCAATCTGCTGTCTATTCTACCAGTAGAGGGAGATAAACAATAGTAATACTCACATCTGATGTACAATTATCATCAGCGCGCTATCATTATATTTTTATTCTAATTAGCTGACTATTTATGTACAGGCGGTCCCCTACTTAAGAACACTCAACTTACATACAACCCCTAGTACCAAAGGAAACTCTGGATACTGGTAATTTATTGTACTTAGTCACTAGGCTACAATAAACCGCGTTGTAACATTTATCACAGGCTCTGCAATGAAGCTTTATATTGTTAATCCTGTTCTAATGACAACCCAACATTTTCAATCCAAATTGTCACAGAGACCAAAACAAGTTATGTTCTGGGATTACAATGTACAAATATACAGTTCCGACTTACATAACAAATTCAACTTAAGAACAACCTACAGACCCACTTGTTATGTACCCGGAGACCACCTGTTATAGGTCCTGTGATTATTGTATATGCCAGGCATACTGCACTAGTAGGACTGCTTTGCCTGGAGGTCATTAATCTGAAAGTGTTTATGGAAAGATTTATCTAGACTGATTCTTTCATTCATATGTCATAAACTAAAATTATTGTTTTTTCAAATTACTCCAATTGACTATATTTTACCCCAATTTTCATTTTCCACTTTGACATTTACAACGTTTATGCCTTGTGCTTCATTTTTAGCTACTGTTTTATTTTCTATTCTTAGACAAGCTTTCTGGTAGTGGATGGATGTTGACAGTAGGTGTCACAATGTGCCAAGAACAGCTATAGTTTGCACAAACCAATTGTACCTCCCAGGTGTCTGATGCTTCCCTTTCTTTAATACTTTGAATTTACAGTTAGTTACTATTATAAATTTATGGAACTTTTTGTGACATGGGACCTTCTGGTTTTTCATTTCCAATTTTAACAATTTAACAAATTGCATTCATAGTGATGGGATTGATATTTCATTCCCTGTACTGTGGGAAGCGGCAAAAAAATGCCAAAGGCAGTGAAAAGTGGAAAAACCATTTGCGCCATTTCTCTTGTGAGCTTTGAGATATTACGCTTTTCACGAGACGCCGCCAAATGTCATGTCTACTTTATTCTTTGGGTCAGTACTAGAGATGAGCGAGCACTAAAATGCTTCGGTGAGTAACAATCGTTATTCGAAGACGAACTTTCTCTCGATGCTCGAGTTGCTTCGCTCATCGAAACGACGCCCCATGATTTTTCAAGGGGACCAAGGATCTGCACAGGGAAGCTTGTTCCAAACACCTGGACCTCAGAAAGATGGAAAACACCCGGAATGGACAGGAAACAGCCAGGGGCAGCATGCATGATAGCCTCTAGGCTGCATAAATCGAACAACATTATGCCAAAATTTATGGCGACAGCATGGCCAGTACAGAGTGACGAATAGAAGCTAATAGCATCTAAAACATCCAATATCTGGACCGGGACACTATAGGACGAGCATGCAGAGGCAGAAACGGCGCAGGCTAGAAGTGGTTCATGGCGACATTACCCTAATGGCTCGCTTCAAACAATGGGTGGCAGACCGGAACACAAGGAGGTGAGCAAGAAAGCGCCAAATCATATCGGTACTATAAAAGTTTGCCAGAATTTTGTGGATACAACAGACAGGTGGCGACAAAAGTTAACAGTTTGATTTGGAATGCCCGTTGTTAAATAGCTCTTGGCGGGTTGCCTTTTATACGCCTAGCTCAGCAGTTTTGAGCACCGCATGCTGTCGCTTAGCGACGGACACTGCTGCTGTGCCTATAGCTACCGACTGGGGCCATGGCCACGGATGTAATATCGGAGGAGGGTGGAGGGCAGGGGTGGAGGAGGGAGGAGCGTATAGTAGGCCTTTGAGACCTGGACGAGTAGGCCCCGACATCCGTCGGGTCGGTCATGTCTGACCAGCCCCTCGGCAAGACTCGGTTCCCAGCCTGCACCAAGTTAAGGTAGTAGCGTTCTTATAATTGGATTGGCGGAGGAGGGAATGTAACAGATGCGCAGAGTAGAAGCGCTGAAATACATATCCCTAACTGGTAAAGTTTGCCAGTATATTTTTGGATAACACAGACAGGGTGCGGACAACGTTAACAACTTTGATGTGGGAATCCATGAAAAACCCAACCTTGTGCTCGACACACCCTCGTTTGATAAGGGGAACGAATGAGGCAGAGCTAGCTTAGGGACGTATTTCGGGTGGAGGTACAAATGGAGACAACGTGCGTGGGAGGCTGGCTATGGAGACCAATTATTGGGATAGTGCCTGTATGTGCGTCCAAAAAAGTTTTCAAACCATAGGTAGTCGGTAGGTGCCCTCACAGAAAAAAATTATAGATTGAGTGTCCTGTTATGGGGCACTACCCAAAAATTTTAAAAACAAAGGACACGGGTGGAGGTGCCCCCAGAAAATTAAAGGCTAAAATCATAGCTAGAGCCAGTGGGCCCCTGTCCAAAAATAGCCAGTTTCCTCTGCTTCAGGTACAAAGCGGAGCGAGAGGAGGAAAATGAGGAGGAGGAGGAAGTGCATAAATTATTCAGTTGTTGAGCTTCTTCACACCTGGGTGGAGATGGTGAATTATTAGAAACCAGGCTTTACTTCATATTAATAAGCGTCATCCTGTCAGCGCATGTCAGTCGACAGGCGTTGTACGTCTATCTTGTGAGCCACCACTGCACTGAAAAACCCGCTCGGACAAGACGCTAGCGGCAGGGCAGGCAAGAACCTCCAAGGCGTACAGCGCCAGGGCGTTTTTCGTGCCACATGCCAGCTTGACACCAGTAGTTGTAGGGAGGCTGGTGATCATTTTAGGACGATGGTATGTGTCAGCCTACGTACTCACCTCACCATTCTTTACTGTAAGAGATCGCCCTACTCTGCCGAGACTGGGGCAGGTTGACAGTGTCTTGTGGGGGGGTGCATAAAGCTGGCAAAAGCCTTGTACAGCGTACCTTCCAGTGCTGGACAAGCTGCCTGGCTCGCCTACCTCCTCCCTCGCTACTTGTCCCGCAGAACTACGCCTCTGCCGCTAGCGCTGTTCAGAGGGAGAATACTGTTCAGCTGTGCACAGGCCTGCTGGTATTCATGCATTTCACACTCCTTTCCTCTGCAGGGATGGGGAGAGTGGAAAGATTTTGCTTGTAACCGGGGGTCCAGAGCCGAGAGTGAACACCCAGTAATACGTGCTGGAATAAATCTTTGAACGCGGAGGGTCACGGTGATAGTCAGCCTAGACATGAAATTGCCAATAGCGACAGCAGTACCAACGCGTAAGAATTCACTTCCCTCACTGGCCGACTGTCCATTTCCTCTCTCCCTCCACTCCTCCAACTCCTCTTCTTCTGGCATAACACGCTTGAAAAAGTGAAGGTCTAGAACTGCTCCCCTCTTTGTCTCGCCAAACCTTCTCCTCCTTTCCTCCTCATCCTCCCCACCTCCTCCGATATGCGCTCGAGAAACAGAACCTGGAGGGTGATTTGGCTATCAACACAGGGAACCTTCTTCCCCCGTCTCTTGTGACGAGCGCAAAGTTCGGACTTCATGCTGACCAGAGAGTTTTTCACAGGCCAGCACGGGCGGATGGTGAGGCTGAAGGTGGCGGCACGCGCTATCTGACCATATGTGTTGACTCATCACATTACTGCACCTGACAGATACCAGACAATCCACGTCCACTGCCTCATTGTAACTGAGGACTGACTGACCTATACCAGTTCTGGTGGAATTGACATCTGCAGTCTACAATCGCTCTGACGCGTGGTAAACTCTGGATAAAACATGGTTAATGTTGACATTCCCCCGTGGGCACGTTCCGCAAACATCGGTGAGCGGGCAGTTGGAGGCGGCGCTGCGCGCCATGAGATTGGCAGCAATCTGTGCTGGACTTCCTGAAATGCGCACAGATGGCGGCGCACCTCGTGAGCAAATCGTGACAGATTGGGGTATTCTTGAGGAAACAGCTGAACTATCAGATTTAACACATGGGCCAGGCATGGACACTTGTCCAGTCTGCACGGTTGCAAGCGCACCCACCAGGTTACGCGCCGTTGTCACACACAACCATGCCTGGCTCAGGTCATCTGTGCCAGCCACAGATCAGTCTGCGTCCGTATGCCCTGTAATAGTTCTTGGGCGGTTTGTACCTTTATGCTAGGCCCTCGAAGGCTTTTGAGCACCGCCTGCTGTCGCTTGCGACGTCAAACTGCTGCTGGCCAGAGCTAGCGACTGATGGCGCCATGCCACGGATGGTAGTTCGGAGGAGGAGGTGGAGGAGGGAGTGGGAGGAGGAGGAGGCCTAGTATGCCTTGAGACCTGGACCGAGGTGAGCACTCGTCATCCTCGGCGTCGGAAGTATATGACAAGCCCCAGGGTAGTACAACGGTCCCAAGCCTCCACCAAGTAACCATGTGACGTCAGCGATATATATGGCCCTGCCCCGGCCGAACTCTCCAGTGTCCCGTGTCAGGTGTGGACCTTGTCAGAAACGCGTTGGTCCAGGGCACGGGATGATTTGTCGGACCGTGCTGTGCAGGCCTGGGAAGCGCCATCGGGAAAAGTAGTGGCGGCTGGGACCGAAATACGGGGGCGGCGCCCAGCCATGAGGTATTCGAAGGCCGCGGTCTCTACATAACCTATAGGCAGCATCTCCAGGCTAAGCAATCTGGAGTTGGACATTAAGGGCTTGGGCGGTGCGGGTGGGTTGCACTATATTTTCTTTTCCGCTCCACGTCTGGGGTATGGAGAAGCTGAACGACTGGTGGGATCATGTGGAGGATCGTGGAGGCGACGAGGAGGTTTTTGTGCCAGGGTCCTGGGCAGGGGGCTGACTATCAGCTGACACAAGGGAAGGAGCAGTGGTGTGCACGCCCGGAGGTAACGGCTTGTGCCACTGAGTGGGGTTGTTTTAGCATCATATGCTGCGCATAATGGGTAGTTAAAGCTAGTAGGTGGAACCACCTGCTGATCCTGGTTGGCCAAAGGTGTCAACCACAGTCCGTATCGGTCATCCGAGGTTTTGTATTTTCCTTAAAGAACCTCCAGACTTGAAATCTAGCCCTAGCCGCGGGAACCTCGCCGGGAGGCTTCACTACGTGACAACATTGGCGCTGATGCACCCCCAAAAACTCTGGCCCTGCCTCTACCGTCTGGCCCCACCCTGCCCTTTCCAACCTGTGTTCTGGTCAGGACTCTCACTCACGTCTCAGCAGCCTGTGTTCACCCCGGCCTCTCAAACCCAGCTTGGGTCTGTAACCCTCATCATCCTACCGATCCCACAGTCATGCTCCCCCCGCGGACTTACTGCCTGACAACAACTTCACCACTTTTTCTTGAAACGTGTCCCTCTCGTCTGGCACACCTCTTACACAGCTTCTTCCACTACGTCAACAGAGGTCATCATCACACACACTGCGCTGGTGGAAAAACCTGGGCATCGAAAATTGCTCAGCAGCAACCGGAAAGTTGTTGTGACTGGGGGGAGAGGGTCCAGACCAAAAAAGTCCTCAGAGTATGCCGGTTCAAATGCCAATTTTCCTGGGAGGGGGCAGGCAGATGGGGGGGAGGAGGCTGAAGTGCAGAGCTGGAGGAGTGCCGTATTTCGGTGACATGGTGGACTGCGTGGGAAGACTGACTGGTGACAATTGGCCGACAGCATTGTCGGCATCCACGACATCACTGTTCCGCACTGTCTGGGCCTCAACAGCTTTCTACCAACGAGTTCCCAGTACTTCAGACATGAACCTGGGAGTGTAGCTCTGCGGCGTTCCCTGCTCCCTCATAACAGCGTGGTTTTCTCACACCGCCCAGGACATGCCTCTACCCTGACAGTGTTGTGACGCCCACGTCCCCGCTGCGTCCTCTACCCACCTAGCCCTCGGGTTAAACATTTGAAAATGAAAGTTATAAACTTAAATTTTTTTTACTTTTTTTTGTGTTTTTTTTGTTTTTTTGTTTTTAAAACCAAACTGCTATCCTATTGCCTCTGGCTATTTTCTAGCAAGTATAAAGCACACTGCTATTGCCAGATGAGATAACGCTGAGTTATAAAAAATAAAACGTAAAATAAAAAAAATGCAACGTGCCTAATTGAAAATCCAACCCTAATAAATTGTCACACTTCGGTCTTTGCGATGGATATGTGTGTCACTAGAGCGTGCTAAACACACGTCGCAAGTCAGCTGCAAATTCCTCACAAATTATGGTAGTATATCACTGACAGCAAGGCCAGCCACCAGCAGATCAACAGAATAAATATAGTAACCGCTATTGTAGGCGAAGTAAAGCCGTTTTGATTCTCCTTTGGCTATTTTACGCAAGTATGAAGCACACTGATGAGAGGACCTGAGTTATGAAAAAATAAACTAAAATAAAAGACGACACTGGCCAGACTGTGGCCATAATGAAATCAAACCTCTTAATAATTTTCCCCACTTTGGTGTTGATGTGGATATGTGGCGTCACTAAGCGTAAACACAGTCGGTAACAAGTTCCCCCCTGCAAATCTCACAATATGGTACTAGCTGCACTACTAAGTGCACAAGCCGCCACAAGCAACAAAAAAAAAAAAAAAGTAGAACGTTATTGTAGGCTCCAAGAAGGCTGTCGGTTCTTGGAGAATCACTCCGCCTAACAGTAATCTACTAGCATCCTAACAGCTGTCCCTGACCAGCAGAAGCTCTCTCTCTCCCAGCGGCATCCAGACACAGATGAGCCGAGCAGGCGGGCAGGGCTAGTCTATCCAGGGTCACCTGTATTGCCAGCCAACCACTGTGTATCGGACGTGTAAGGTACCCACGTCCATGCTGGGTGGAGTGCCAGGTCTCCTGGCTTGGATTGGCTCCTGTTTCGTGGCCGCCAAAAAAGCAAAACGGCGGGAGCTGCCATTTGTCCTCGGCGGTGCGATCAGTACTTCGTCCAGAACGAGCAGTTTCGAGGCTACACTGCTCGACGAGACATCAAGTCGCCGGTATGTTCGCTCAGCTCTATGTCAGTTTAACCGGGGATTACAGGGATTACCAAATTTTACAGGTTTATAATGTTTCAACATTTACAAAAATGAAAACCTTTTACAATTTTTTTATTTTTTTTTGCCATCTTCTGGTGCTAAACTTTTTCATACTTTGATTTTCTATACTTTTTCAAAATGGCAAAAAAAGTGCTATTTCGACTATTTTCCGTTACTGGCTTAAAAGCAATTCAAAAAACCGTATCATATTTTGAAGATCGAGGCCATTTTCGGACGCGTAGATACCTATTGTTGTTTATGTTTTTACTCGTTTATTTATATTTATGTCCAGTTCTAGGAAGGGGGGTGATTTGATTTTTTAGGTTTTTTAATTATAATTTTTTTTTTACCTTTTTTTAATTTTTATTTTACTATTTTTCAGCTCCCTAGGTATCCTTTAAACCACTCAGGTTGTTGTCGATCCTACATATACGCCATACTACAGTATAGGGGATTTTCCTTTCCCCTCTCATTACCTAATGTTCTATACAGCACATTGTAATGAGGGGTTAAAACGAAATAGCCTCGGGTTCTTCGGAAGACCCGAGGCTACCATGGAGAGGATCGCCGCTCATCGATGACGTCCACGGGAGAGCGACGATCCTAGGCACAGATGGCGGCGCCCCGGCGCCGCCGTCTTGTAAGGCTTGCCGGCAGCTTTGCCGGCAGTGATCGCTGTTTATAAACATCGCGTATCGGTGCTAGCATAGATCAGGGTGTTACGTAACTTTACTGAAGTATGCAGCAAAACTATACAGGCTATGTAGAGAGGCCCTCTCAATGCAGCAGGACCCGGCCACACGCAGGGCGTCGCTAACCAGTTAATAATTACATTACATTCAAGGGGCGTCTCACTTTCACAAATAATTGAATATTGTTTGTGTAGTATATATTTCATATCATTCTCACTTGTTTCCTAGATGTCTGCTTGACTGGTCTTTATAAGTACGCTTTATTTACTTCCTGTAGATAATAACCGTCCTGGTATGGATGTCACAAGGTGGCATGCTCGTATATCCATGGTCATGTGATGTCACACATGCGCACGGCTCCTTTTCATGCCGGTCCATGTGATTGTCACACATGCGCACGGCTCCGTTTATCCCTGGTCATGTGATTTTGTACACAGGTGCTGGCTCATTAATCCCTGGTTCCATTGATGTCACACAGCGTTCACCGGCTCTTCTATATCCTGGTCGTGAAGTTCCCACCAGGTGCACGGCTCGGTTAATCCCGGGTTATGTGCATGTCCCACAGGTGCACAGCTCGTGATGTAGAAGATGTGAACGTTAATCGAGAGGGAACCAAAGGAACCGAGACTGGGGCTTATTTACTTTTATGTTTTAGTTCAGGGGATCGTGCCGCAGATTTAACTGTTCGATTTGTGACCACCTCAACAAAACACTTACATGCACCGGAGAAAGAGGTGCACCTTCCGGCACGACCTGACGGGGAGGAGGAGGCCCATGCAGGATATCGGGGCGCCGCTCTTCTACGAACACACTATTCTCCCCAGCTGAGGGTTGTAGTGGAGAAAGACTGTAGTGTCAGTCGAGCCCGCTAAGCTGAGGCCAGTTTAGCCCTCACAGTTCCCATGGTGTCTCTTTCAGAATTAGCACAGTTAAATCAATTCCCAAGTTAATCCATAAAGCTCACTACACTTCACAGTGCAACATACGGAGGTATATTGTGGCGCCTGGCAGCTTCCATCCATGGAGGATGGGAACATGTAAGTCAGTGGTCAACTACCTGGGAGCAGCAGCCCCTCCTACCATGAAACTGACAGGTAACAAACATACGGATCTCCAGGTGCTATCAAGCACATGGAGACGAGAGCCTTTTGCGCAGCTGGAGGTACATTGCTTCACCAGAGGGCCGCACCCAAAGGGGGTGTCCTTGTGCACGTGGTTACACCAGGTCAGTTCCACAGTGACTAGTCCGCGTGGATTAGCTGAGCTCGAGTTCCTTGCAGGGAAGTTAGTGGTGGTGGTAGGGGTCCGGGATGGGAGCCGAGAATTGCTCAAGTCATACAATGGGTCAGGTGGAGGCTCAGGCGAATGGAAACTTCCCTTCTTCCCTCCTTCTCTTTCCTTCCTCTTTTTCCCCTTCCCCCCCCCTTAACGCATGCGTTTTTAACGATCTGAAAACGCACTTAGTAAAAACGGCCCAAAAACGCCATGTGTGTCTTTACCCTTAGGGTGTGTCCACACGTTCAGTTTTTAAGATGCAGTTTTTAATGCCCAAACCAGGAGTGGAGTGAAAGTAGAGGAGGAGGAGTACTTCTTCATGATAAGTCCTCTACCATTATGGTCTACACCTGTTTTTGGCTTCAAAAACTGCATGTGAAAAACTGAACATGTGGCTGCTAAACGTCGTGTGTAAGGGTGCGGTCACACGTCGCGTTTACTGCATGCGTTTAAAAACGCATTGCTACAACTGAAGGGAGATTTGCCTAATTAAACAGCTGTTAACACCTGCGTTTACAAAACGCATGCGTTAACTGCGATGTTAACGCATGTGTTAACAATGAGTTAACAACCGCATGGGTTAACCGCGATGTTAACGCATGCGTTAACAATGCGTTACCACTTCCGTTTTGTAAACGCAAGCGTTAACAGCTGTTTAATTAGGGAAATATCCCTTCAGCTGTAGCAATGCGTTTTTAAACGCATGCAGTAAACGCGACGTGTGACCACAACCTAAATGCACCCTCCAAAGTCCTAAAGTGGGTTAGATCAATAAATTGTAGAAGGTCTGCAACAGCTGGGTGTAGCACATAGGTGGATTTATATTAGAAGAAGAACTTTGTATGTAGTGTGACAGGTTTGATTACTAAAATCGTAGAAACATGTTCCTTTTTAAGAGAAAAGAGTGTGTGATGCTATTACATCCGTCCCAACTGTCCTGGATCTGGTGGGAGAGTCCTACAGACTTGAGCGGCTCATATTATGAGGGTTAGCTTGGGGTAGCACAATGTGAGAGGGAGCTAGGGGTACGATGTGAATGGTAGCTTGGTGTAGGGACAATATCACCGCGATCGCACTGAAACAAAGAATAAAGCTGAGGTGTTATTTGGAGTCAAAGCCGTAAAAACTGAGCCCACAAACGTGCCGTTTTTTTTCAATTTTTCCACATTTGGAATTTTTTTTCAGCTTCGCAGTACACAGCATGTTAAAATAAATGACATTACGGGAAAGTAAAATTTGTTACGCACAAAATAAGCCCTCACACGGGTCTGTACACGAAAAATTAAAAAGTTATGGATTTTTGAAGGTGGAGAGCGAGAAATGAGCGAAAAAAACCTGCGTCCTTAAGGGGTTAAAGGGAACTCGTCATCGGGTCTCATAAACTACCACCAGTATGTTGTCTAGCAGCTTTGCATCTTACAGATCCTATTTCTTTCATAGCCCAGCATTATTCCATCATCCAAAAAAACTTTGAAGTGAAATGTAAACTGGTAGTATAGTAGGCAAGGAGGCGGAGAGTATAACGATGAAGTCAAGCTCTCCCCGCCCCTGAACACCTCTTCCTATGTCTTACATCATGACTGTGACTGGTTAGTGAAGTCCCTGATTGCAGGACCATCAATTACAGTGAACAGAGCTTTCTGAAACAGGGAAAGCTTTAATTTTTTGTTGAACTCTTCTCCTCCTTGACTTAATACAGCAAAGTTACACTCCAAAGATTTTCTGGATAATGCCACCACCCTTGGCCATGAAAGATCTAGAAGGTGCTCAGCTGCTTGACAACATATTGAGAGTGGTTTATTAACTATATTTATGCTGACAGGTTCTCTTTAACCGCATACGTGTTTCCAGAGAAACGCATGTGCGTTCAGGCCAAGGACCTCCCCCTGTGCGCTAGCGTCGCGTTATGACGGACGCCTAGCGGTACGTGTGACCGCGGCCTCAGTCTGAATCTCAATAATAATCATCTCAAGAATCTTAATAATTATAATAATAATCATCTCAATAATTAGAATAATCTCTTAATAATCTCAATAGTAATAATCTCAATAATCTAAATTATAATAATCTCAATATTACTCTCAATATTCATCTTAATAATAATAATCATCTCAATAATAATCTCAATAATATTCTCTGAGAAGATCCCTCTCGAAGTATCGGTGTGTCACAATGTAACAGTGAAACTCTTAGTTGCAGAAAATCCTCCCACTGACATCCTCTGAGTTTATAGCCTTGAGGGTAGAAGCTTCTATCCTTATTGCAGAGGGTCTGGGGTTCGAATCCCGGGCTGGGCATAAATTTGGGAAGCCCTGGAGACCATATATGGACAGATGGTGATCTGACCTGATGACGTGGTCCCTGCTCTCCGCTAAGCCGACACTTCTCTGAAAAGGATTCCCTGCCCGATGTCTGCTCTGGGGAACCCTAGGAGATGTAGGCTCCCAGGTTCTGGCTTTGAAAGTATTTACTATGCGGGACACAGAGCCGGGACAACCCCAGCAAGTGCGCGACCTGGAGGGAATATCCGTTACAATCTGACAGTTGCCCGTGACGCGGGGCAGAGGTAAAAAAATCGTGACTGTCCTGGCCAAACCGGGATGGTTGGGAGCTATGCATCTTCCAGACATTGGGGCAGATTTATCAAGTGTCTGAAAGTCAGAATATTTCTAGTTGCCCATGGCAACCAATCACAGCTCCCGTTTAAAATACCAGTGCTCATGAATATTTTAAACGGGATTGTGATTGGTTGCCATGGGCAACTAGAAATATTCTGACTTTCAGACACCTCCACCTCCTCCGATATGCGCTGAGAAACAGACCTGAGGGTGCTTTGGCTATCAACAAGGGAATCTTCTTCCCCCGTCTCTTGTGACGAGCGCAAAGCTTCTGACTTCATGCTGATCAGAGAGTTTTTCAACAGGCCAAGCAGCGGGATGGTGAGGCTGATGATGGCGGCATCGCCACTGACCATCTGTGTTGACTCCTCAAAGTTACTCAGCACCTGACAGATATCAGACATCCACGTCCACTCCTCATTGTAGACTTGAGGAAGCTGACTGACCTGACTACCAGTTCTGGTGGAAGTTGACATCTGGCAGTCTACAATGGCTCTGCGCTGCTGGTAAACTCTGGATAACATAGTAGGCATAGTAGGCCTGAGAGACCTGGACTGAGGTTGGCCCCGCAATCCTCGGCGTCGGCAGTATATGACCAGCCCCAGGGCCAGGCCAATGTGCCGTCAGCGATACATAGTGGCCCTGCCCGGCAGCACTCGTCCACGTGTCCGTGGTCAGGTGGACCTTGTCAGAAACGGCGTTGGTCAGGGAACGGATGGCGTTGTCTGACACGTGCTGGTGCAGGGCTGGGACGGCACATCAGGAAAAGTAGTGGTGGCTGGGGACCGAATACCGAGAGCCGGCCGCCGCCATGATGTTGCGAAAGGCCTCGGTCTCTACCAGCCTATATGGCAGCATCTCCACGCTGAGTAATTTGGAGATGTGGACGTTGATGGCTTAGGCGTGTGGGTGGGTTGCACTGTATTTCCTCTTGCGCTCCAGCGTCTTGGGAATAGACAACTGAATGCTGCGCATGGAGACATTGGTGGATGCTGTGGAGCATCGTGGAGGCGAAGGTGTGGTTTTCGCACAGGAGGTGTTTGGGCCAGGGTCCTGGGCAGGGGGCTGACTAGCACAGGCAGCAGATGACACAGGGGAAGGAGCAGTGGTGTGCTCGGCCGGAGTTGAACGGCCTTGGTTCCATTGAGTGGGGTGTTTAGCATTCATATGCCTGCGCATACTGGTGGTGGTTAAGCTGGTAGTGGTGAAACCCTGCTGATCCTGGTGTGGCACAGGTTGCACACCACAGTCCGTCGGTCATCCGGTGTTTTTTTAAAGAACCTCCAGACTTCCGAAAATCTAGCCCTCGCCACGGGAGCTTCACTACGTGAAACATTTGGTGCTGATGCACCAGCTCTGGCCCTGCCTCTCCGTCTGGCCCCACCACTGCCTCTTCCAACCTGTTCTCGTCGAGGACTCGCCCCCATTTAAGAAGCACTGTGTTCACCTGGCCTATCAACCCAGCTTTGGTCTGTCACCTCATCATCCCCCGATCACTCAGTCTGCTCCCCCCTCTTACTTGCTGCCCTGACAACAACTTCACACAAGGGAATCTTCTTCCCCCGTCTCTTGTGACGAGCGCAAAGCTTCTGACTTCATGCTGACCAGAGAGTTTTTCAACAGGCCAAGCAGCGGAATGGTGAGGCTGATGATGGCGGCATCGCCACTGACCATCTGTGTTGACTCCTCAAAGTTACTCAGCACCTGACAGATATCAGACATCCACGTCCACTCCTCATTGTAGACTTGAGGAAGCTGACTGACCTGACTACCAGTTCTGGTGGAAGTTGACATCTGGCAGTCTACAATCGCTCTGCGCTGCTGGTAAACTCTGGATAACATGAATTCCACCTCGTGGGCACGCTGCACAGCTGTCGTTGAGCGGGCAGTTGGAGGCGGCACTGCGCTGCACTGAGAGTGGCAGCATCTGTGCTAGACTTCCTGAAATGCGCACAGATGCGGCGCACCTTTGTGAGCAAATCAGACAGATTGGGGTATGTCTTGAGGAACCGCTGAACTATGAGATTTAACACATGGGCCAGGCATGGCACATGTGTCAGTCTGCCGAGTTGCAGAGCCGCCACCAGGTTACGGCCGTTGTCACACACAACCATGCCTGGCTTCAGGTTCAGCTGTGCCAGCCACAGATCAGTCTGCGCCGTGGTGCCCTGTAATAGCTCTTGGGCGGTGTGCCTTTTATCGCCTAGGCTCAGCAGTTTGAGCACCGCCTGCTGTCGATTAGCGATGGCACTGCTGCTGTGCCTAGAGCTACCGACTGATGGCGCCATGCCCACGGATGGTAATTCGGAGGAGGAGGTGGAGGAGGGGTGGGAGGATTCATAGTAGGCCTGAGAGACCTGGACCGGGGTAGGCCCCACAATCCTTGGCGTCGGCAGTATATGACCAGCCCCAGGGTCAGACTCGGTCCCAGCCTCCACCAAGTTAACCCAATGTGCTGTCAGTGATATATAGTGGCCTTGCCCGGCAGCACTTGTCCACGTGTCCGTGGTCTGGTGGACCTTGTCAGAAACGGCGTTGGTCAGGGCACGGATGATGTTGTCTGACACGTGCTTGTGCAGGGCTGGGACGGCACATCTGGAAAAGTAGTGGCGGCTGGGGACCGATTACCGAGGGGCGGCCGCCGCCATGAGGTTGCAAAAGGCCTCGGTCTCTACCAGCCTATAGGGCAGCATCTCCAGGCTAAGTAATTTGGAGATGTGGACATTGAGGGCGTGTGGGTGGGTTGCACTGTATTTCCTCTTGCGCTCCAGTGTCTGAGTTATAGAGAGCTGGACGCTGCGCATGGAGACATTGGTGGATGCTGTGGAAGATTGTGGAGGCGAAGGTGTGGTTTTCGCACGGGAGGTGTTTGGGCCGGGGTCCTGGGCAGGGGGCTGACTAGCAGAGGCAGCAGAAGACACAGGGGAAGGAGCAGTGGTGTGCCTGGCCGGAGGTGAACGGCCTTGGTGCCATTGAGTGGGGTGTTTAGCATGCATATGCCTGCTCATACTGGTGGTGGTTAAGCTGGTAGTGGTGGAACCCCTGCTGATCCTGGTGTGGCACAGTTTGCACACCACAGTCCGTCGGTCATCCGGTGTTTCTTTAAAGAACCTCCAGGTGTCCGAAAATCTAGCCCTCGCCACGGGAGCTTCACTACGTGAAACATTTGGCGCTGATGCACCAGCTCTGGCCCTGCCTCTCCGTCTGGCCCCACCACTGCCTCACCCAACCTGTTCTTGTTGAGGACTCTCCTCCGTCTCAGAAGCACTGTGTTCACCCGGCCTATCAACCCAGCTTGGGTCTGTCACCTCATCATCCTCCGATCCCTCAGTCTGCTCCCCCCTTGGACTTCCTGCCCTGACCACAACTTCACCACTGTCTGACAACCGTGTTTCCTCATCATCCGACACCTCTTTACACACTTCTTCCACTACGTCAACAATGTCATCATCACCCACAGACTTTGACCGGTGGAAATCCTGGGCATCTGGAAAGAGCTCAGCAGCAACCGAACAAGTGGTTTGTGACTCAGTTCCTCAGAGCATGCCGGTTCAAATGCCAAATTTTCCTGGGAGGGGGCAGACTTGGAGGAAGGAGGCTGAGGTGGAGGAGCTGGAGGAGTGCTGATTTCGGTGACATGGGTGGACTGCGTGGAAGACTGACTGGTGGACAAATGGCAAGAAGCATTGGGGCAGATTTACTTACCCGGTCCATTCGCGATCCATTCGGGTCCAGCCGGGATTTATTAAGGCAGTTCCTCCGATGTCCACCAGGTCGCGCTGCAGCGCTGAAGTTCCCTGGAACGCACTGGAATACACCGAGCGGTCTTTGCGATGGATATGTGCGTCACTAAGCGCTAAACACAGCGGTAGCAAGTCCCCCTGCAAATTCCTCACAATATGGTACTAGCTGCACTACTAGTGCCAGCAAGCCCAGCCACAAGCAAACAAAAAAAAAAAAAGTATAACGTTATTGTAGCCCTAAGAAGGGCTGTTGGGTTCTTTGAGAATCAGGTACTAGATGCAAATAAAAAAAAAAAAAAGTATAACGTTATTGTAGCCCTAAGAAGGGCTGTTGGGTTCTTGGAGAATCACTCCTGCCTAACAGTAATCTACCTGCACACTAACGCTAACCCTGACCAGCAGCAGCTCTCTCCCTAGCGGCATCCAGACACAGAAT
>CM033643.1:14677889-14713238 GCA_019512145.1 Engystomops pustulosus | reverse complement strand
CAGCGGCTAGTCTATCCCAGGGTCACCTGATCTGGCCAGCCAACCACTGCTATCGACGTGTAAGGGTACCACGTCATGCTGGGTGGAGTGCAGAGTCTCCTGGCTTGTGATTGGCTCTGTTTCTGGCCGCCAAAAAGCAAAACGGCGGGAGCTGCCATTTTCTCGAGCGGGCGAAGTATTCGTCCGAGCAACGAGCAGTTTCGAGTACGCTAATGCTCGAACGAGCATCAAGCTCGGACGAGTATGTTCGCTCATCTCTAGTCAGTACGATTACAGGGATACCAAATTTGTACAGGTTTTATAATGTTTTCATACATTTACAAAAATGAAAACCTTTACAAATTTTTTTAATTTTTTTTTGCCATCTTCTGGTGCTAATAACTTTTTCATACTTTGATTTTTTTATATTTTTCAAAATGGCAAAAAAGTGCTATTTTCGACTATTTTCCGTTACTGGCTTAAAAGCATTCAAAAACCGTTATCATATTTTGATAGATCGGGCATTTTCGGACGCGTAGATACCTATTGTGTTTATGATTTTTACTGTTTATTTATATTTATGTCAGTTCTAAGGAAAGGGGGGTGATTTGAATTTTTAGGTTTTTTTAATTATAATTTTTTTTTTAACTTTTTTTAATTTTTATTTTTACTATTTTTCAGACTCCCTAGGGTACTTTAACCCTAGGTTGTCTGATCGATCCTATCATATACTGCCATACTACAGTATATGGGGATTTTCCTCCTCATTCATTACAATGTGCTATCAGCACATTGTAATGAAGGGGTTAAAACGAAATAGCCTCGGGTCTTCGGAAGACCCGAGGCTACCATGGAGACGGATCGCCGCTCCCTGATGACGTCACGGGGAGCGACGATCCTAGGCAAGATGGCGGCGCCCATGCGCCGCCGTCTTTTTAAGGCTGCCGGCAGCTTTGCCGGCAGTGATCGCTGTTATAACACCCGCGATCGGTGCTAGCATCGATCACGGGTGTTACCGGTAAGCCTTTACTGCAGTATGCAGCAAAAACTTACCGGCTATGGAGAGCCCTCTCAATGCAGCGCGACCCGGCCACCGCCGTGAATACACGGCGGGCGGTCGCTAACCAGTTAATAATGTACATTACATTCAAGGGGCTGTCCAATTTCAGCAAATAATTGATATTGTTTGTGTAATATATTTTCTATATCAATTCCTCACTGTTTTCTAGATGTCTGCTTGCTGTCTTTATAAAGTAAGCTTTTATGTTTACTTCCTGTAGATAAATAACCGTCCTGGTCATGTGATGTCACACAGGTGCATGGCTCGTTATATCCCTGGTCATGTGATGTCACACATGCGCACGGCTCCTTTTATCCCTGGTCATGTGATGTCACACATGCGCACGGCTCCTTTTATCCCTGGTCATGTGATGTCACACAGGTGCATGGCTCATTATATCCCTGGTCATGTGATGTCACACAGGTGCACGGCTCGTTATATCCCTGGTCATGTGAAGTCACACAGGTGCACGGCTCGTTATATCCCTGGTTATGTGATGTCACACAGGTGCACAGCTCGTTATATTGTAAGAAGAGTGGATAGTAATAGAGGGAACCAAAAGGAACAGAGATACTGGGGCTTATTTACTTTTTTTATGTTTTCAGGGATCGTGCCGCTGGGACAGGGATTTAGAAGACTGAGCGCAGGATTTAACTTTCGATTTGTGTTACAAAATCAAACACTTACATGCACCGGGAAGAAGAAGGTGAACTCCGGCAGACCTGAGCGGGGAAGCAACACATGCAGGATATCGGGCGCACGATCTTCTAGAAAAAAATATTTCTCACCAGAGGTGAAGTGGGCGGAGACTTATGTCTGTCAGTCTATGCCCTCAAGCTGAGGCCAGTTAGCTCACTCACAGATCCCATGGTGTTCTCTCTTTCAGTAATTTAGCATTAAATCCAATTAGTTTCCCAAAAGTAAATCCACTGAACACTTCACAGTGCACATACAGGATGTATATGGTGGCAGCCTGGCAGCTTCCATCACATGGAGGAGCAGGGAACATGTAATAAGTGGTACAAATACCCTGGGAGCAGCAGCCCCTCCTACCCATGAAACTGACAGGTAAACAAACTACGGACTCCAGGGCTTATCAGCACATGGAGAGGAAGCAGCTGTTGCAGCACTGAGGTCATTTCTTCACCAGAGCCAGCCGCAAAGCGGGATGGTCTTGCTGCGGCGTGGTACCACCAGGTCATTCCACAGGTGCGACTAGCCCGCGGTGGCAGCTGAGCTCGAGTTACCTTTGCAGGGACAGTCTCGTGGTCAGGTTCAGGCAGAGGGTCAGGGCAGGCGGCAGAGATGCAAAGTCAAGTCCAATCCGGGGTCAGCGACGGGAGGCCCAGGCAGAAGGGAAACACAGGAACGGACTGTAACACGCAGGAGCACGGGAACAGGAATGCAGGTGTACTCAGGAATAACACAGGGGAGCTTTCTCTATGGCATAGGCTCAACGATCCAGCAGGGGACACAGGAAGGGGCTGGGAATTTATCTGGGAAGCCGGCAGACCAGTGCCAATTATCGGTGCGCTAGCCCTTTAAATCTTCGCGAGCCAGCGCGTGCACACCCTAGAAGAACGCGTATGCTGAACCGCTGAAGCCGTAGAGACCGCCGGCTGGAGCCAGGAGAGGTGAGTACAGGCTCCGGGGGCACACGGAGGTACATGGGTGCGCCTGGGACCCTGGATATGGGTCACAGGGGAATCTGTGACAGTAAGAATGAATTGGAGTTGCGTTAGAGAGACAATTTTCGCTGTCCCTTGACTCTTTCTCTATTTACTGTCTGTTGACAACCCCGCCATCGCTCCTGACCACTTTCACTGTACTCTTCATTACATTTGCCTTTCCAAAATTAATCTGGTGGCCGCAACCAGGGAATTCCTTGCAGAGAAGGGCAGATCCCTGTATAAGGTTACTTTCACACAAATGTATGCCCCATACACGGCATTGGGCTCACGGCACCGTACGGGAGTGGTACAGTGCCGTACACAAGCGTATATCACCGTGGAGAGGGGCGGGGGTGAGCGGCGCTCATCCCCTCCTCCTCTTCCCGGCGCCGATGTATGCCCGCCGTACTAAGGTACAGCGGGCATACATTGTGTGAATGCAGTATAAGGGTAACAAGGTAGGTGCACAGAAATCCCTTAGACCCAGCACCTCAGTGATGCCTAGAGGGTTCACTTCCAATTTTAGCACAACTGTACCTGCGTTATATGCCGTAAGAAGCGCAATAGTGTCTAACACATTTACTTACATAGATAGGGGCAAAGTGGTCCTGCAGTGCTCTCACAACGGGGGGCACACTATGTAGACCCCCAGCGATATTTTGTGACATGTCATGAAGTTCTTTGAAATTGGAGAATTGTTCTATCCTGTAGGGGCTGTTAGAGTTAATAGAGGGGGTCCCTTGTTTAGAAAATCTCCCGGCCAGAGGGGAGAACAGCTGCGGAGGAACAAGTGATTTCATGCATGGTGCACTGATATCTATGTGCTGTGCAATGCTTCAGGATATAGCAACCCATGGAATATCAGCAGATGTGTGCATGTGGGGTACAGTATGCTTATCATCGTGGGACTCTTTCACCAAATGGGATTTTCAACACCATTGTTAAGCCTGAGATTTTATGCAAATGTGATTATGTATTTATTTTAATATACTAATTCCATAAAATTACATTTTTAGGGAATAAGATGAAAACGCAAGTTCTTTATTCCATATTCATAAAGTTATAAGAACATTACATCAGACAGAATTGGGTCCAAAGGTTTACTTACCCGGTCCTGTCGCGATCCCGCAGCGCGTTGTCCGACGAGGATTCGGGTCCCGCGCCATTCATGAAAATCATGTGCCCGAGTTCCTGCATGTGTCGCTGCTGCGTCGAGGTTCGCCGGAGTTCACCTTCTTCTTCCCCCTGCATGTGAGTGCTTGATCTTGGGACACAAAATGGAAATCGTCAGGAAACCCGACGAAAGTGCGTCCAACGGGCCCTTAGTAAATGAGCCCCATTATGACTCTTAATCATAGATACTACTACAAGTCAAAGTAAAAGCATAATAATAATAATTCCTTTATTTATATTGCGCACACAGATTACGCAGCGCTGCACAGAGCTTGTCACATCAGTCCCTGTCCCCATGGGGCTCACAATCTAATCATCCTACCAGTATGTTTTTGGAGTGTAGGAGGAAACCGGAGGACACGGAGTGAACATACAAACTCTTTGCAGATGTTGACCCTGGGACATGATCCCAGGTCCCCAGCGCTGCAAGGCTGCAATGCTGACCACTGAGCCACCATGCTGCATATATAATGCCCAGAAATGGGAGGAGCTAGACCAAATAACTTCACTTATCTTATTTCATAGAGTTTAATAACATACAAAATATTAGTAGATAAAAATCAAGTCATTTTAGTAATAAAATCCAAAAGCCTTCCCTTTTCAAGAGGCATCGTCTTCAATGCCAGAAAACCTCAAGCTTGAGGTTTCTCCATCATAAATGGTTCGAAAATGAAACGCAGCACTAGAAACATTTTTCTTGTTAATATTTATTTGCTCGCCGATAAGTTTCCGAAGTTTTCTTGCCGTGCAACATAAGACAAGTTACATTCCGTACAGTCAATTTAATAAAGTACATTACATGTATCGCAGTTTATAAAAGTTTTAATAGGAAGGACACTATTGTCAATGGTTGATGTAACATTTTTAATTTCATTAGCACAAGGGCATCCTGTACATCGTGACATGGGAGAGCTCTCAGATCAGGCCATGGATTGTTTCTAGGACATTCTCCAACCATACTAGGTGTTAATAAAGAACCCAATGCTGGTGCATTTTTGGTAGGGAAACTACAACCTGAGGCCAAAATATCTCTATGTTTTCATCCGCATTTAAGACTGGTAAATATTTTATATACATATTTGTATACTCACACATCACACACATTTATACACTCATGTATACTGTACACACATTTATATACTTATACTTATATAGATACACATACAGTATCAAGGCCCGCATTTAGCTCTATGGCACCCAATCACGTTGCAGTGAGCATAACATGTATATAACACATTTTTATTTGTTGTGAAATGATGAAAAAATTGTGATTTGGACGTTATTTCTAGTTGTGCGGTTTACCACCATGAATATTCAGTTGTGTATTTTGATAGACCTGCCATTTTGGGACACGGGTAACATGTCTATGATTGTTTTTTTAATTTGTGGGTGATTTCAACTTAATGTAAGAGCCAGATCAGAAGTTCCTGACAGCTCGGTCACAGCCCAGGGCCAGGTGTTGGGTCAAGGCCCATTGGTTGGGACCTTTTCTCTATAGTTTACAGAGTATAGAAGTAGTTATAGTCTACAATATACAAAATATAATAATATATAATCTATGAGGACACCCAATACACTCTAGACATTCTCTACATGCGGTGGGGAAGTGGCGACGGCCATCTTGGACAGTCTCTACATTGTACGTTGTAGGGAGATTCAGCAGGTCCAAGGCAACCAGGGACAGCCTTTCCCAATCTATTTAGAGACTGTCTGAGACAGCCTTTCCCATTCTACTCTATTTAAAGGCTGTCCGAGACAGTCTTCCTCAAACTATTTAGAGACTTTCCTGAAGGCAGTTACTACATAGATTTGAAAAGGCTCTTGTGGAGTTTCTATATAGACTGGGGGAGGTCATCTTGGACAGTTTCTACATAAACAGGGACATGGGTGGTAAATTTAGCAGGTCCAAGACAACCTTCCCCAGTCAGTTTAGAGACTGTTTTAGACAGCCTTCCCCAATCTATTTAAATGTTCCAATACAGTCTTCTTCAATCTATTTAGAGACAGTCCTGAAGGCAGTCTCTGCCTTCAGTCATTATGTTTGGGAAAGCCATCTTGGACAGTCTCTACATAGACTGGGGAAGTCCTCCTTGGACAGTCTCTACATGGTCTGGGAAGTCTCTTGGACCGTCTCTACATAGATGGGAAGGCCTCCTTGGACCAAGTCTCTACATAGACTGGGGAAGGCCTTCTTGGAAGTGTCTACATAGACTGGGAAAGCCATCTAGGAAGTATCACATGACGGGAAGTCCTCCTTGGACAGTCTCTACATAGACTGGGGAAGTCCTCCTTGGACAGTCTCTACATAGACTGGGGAAGGCTACCTTGGACAGTCCTCTAAACATAGACGGGGAAGCCTTCTTGGACAGTCTCTACATAGACTGGGGAAGCCTTCGGAGACAGTTCTCTACATGTAGGGACTGGGGAAGGCCTTCTTGGACAGTCTCTACATAGACTGGGGAAGGCCTTCTTGGAAAGTGTCTACATAGACTGGGGAAAGCCATCTAGGACAGTCTCTACATAGACTTGGGAAGTCCTCCTTGGAAAGTCTCTACATAGACTGGGGAAGGCCTTCTTGGACAGTCTCTACATAGACTGGGGAAGGCCATCTTGGACAGTCTCTACATAGACTGGGGAAAGCCATCTAGGACAGTATCTACATAGACTGGGGAAAGCCATCTAGGACAGTATCTACATAGACTGGGGAAGGCCTCCTTATAAAGTCTTTACATAGACTGGGGAAAGCCATCTTGTACAGTATCTACACAGACTGGGAAAAGCCATCTTGTACAGTATCTACACAGACTGGGAAAGGCCTCCTTGGACAGTCTCTACATAGACTGAAGAAGGCAGTTTTGAACAATGGGGCACATTTACTTACATGGCCACTGGAGTTCACAAGGTACAGAGTGTGAACTCCAGTGCGATTCACTAAGATCGTGCGCCCAATATCCTGCATGTGTCGCTTCCCCTCTCAGGTCCAAAAGAGTTCATCTTCTTCTTCTTGGTGCATGTAAGTGATTGGTCTTGCAACACAACTTAAATCCTGCACTCAGTCCGAATCAGTCGGATCGTCTGATGGCTCGCCCCCCGATTTCTGTCGCATGAAAGCCATTGCAGCTGCGCCAAAATACAATCGCGTGCAACACAATCCCAGCGCAAACTCCTATTAAATACCTGTCTTTCCTGCGCAAATCCCAAAAACTGTGAACAGTCCGACGAAAGTGCGATCCGGAACCCTTAGTAAATAAGCCCCAATGTCTTTATGAGAGGGAGTTAGATGGGAGACTCAATAGGTAAGTATGTGAATTAGCATATAAATATTGTGGGGAATGTATTCATGTGGGTGTAATGTATGCCAGCTTTTATTATCCCCCTCTGCACAACATGCCAGAACACCATTGATTATCTTATAGCAGCAGAACATTGGTGAACGTTCTGGTTTTTTAAGTACTAATATATCACTGGGTCTCATGTCCTTGGAGCTATAACTGGGCAACTACACAGTTTTATAACTGTTACGGGTGCTGCCGCCAACCATGTTGCGGGTAGCGGGCTCACCCGTGCCCCTCTCTGCCAGCCAGCACAGCACCCGAGCTTCTTACCTGTACGCGCGTCCCCGGATCTCAGGGGACCAGCTTCTTACCTGTACGCGCCCCAGCTTCAGAAGATTTAAAGGGCCAGCGCGCCAGCCTGACCATAACTACACAAGTGATGACCAGTGTACAAAGTATGTAAAAACATAACTGGTGTTTAACAACAAAACCCGCAGCCAATTGTCCCCACCATAAAACCATAATTTTTCTTTTTACACGCAAAAGGAGCTAACAAAAATTCCCAGGGGTCGAATAAGACACAAAGGGGCACATTTACTTACCCGGTCCATTCGCGTTCCAGCGGCGGCTTCTCTGACGAGATTTCGGGTCTTCCGGCGATTCATGAAGGTCCAGTGCCCGATGTCCACCAGGTGGCGCTGCTGCGCCGAAGTCCGCTGAGGTGCCCCGGAGTTCATCGTCTTCATCGTGGTGCATGTGAGTATAGCCCGTGCGACCAATTTTTTTTTTTTGAATGCTGCGGTTTTTCCAAATCCGTCGGGTTACCGTTCGGCCACGCCCCCGATTCCGTTGCATGCATGCCAGGGCCGATGTGCCACAAACCGATCGCGTGCGGCAAAATCCCGGGGTAATTCATGGAAAATCTGCACAAATCCGAAATATTCGGGTAACACGTCGGGAAAACGCGAATCGGGCCCTTAGTAAATGACCCCCAAAATGTGTGTTTTTTACTTGTCTTAAAGCAAAGCTAACATCAAAATAAAGCATGATAAACCAGCATGGTAAATTATGCTAATGAACTGTGGGGTCATTACCAGGGCCCCTCTGTGGTGACACTTCACTCTCTCCCCTCCCCCTGCTCTCTCAGCACTTCCACCCTCCCTCTGCCTCATGTAATCTAACTACAGCAGAGGAAGTTTCCGCACACAGTGGGAGGGGAGAAGTGCTCCTACATAGTGTAACAGCCAGTGAATCTGCCCTCCCAGAGCCCTTCTAGCTCTTAAGAAAAATTTTAAAAGTTGATTTTAAAAGGAAGGAGGCCATGAATGATAAATAACAGAAGATTTCCACAGTCACTGGGGCAGATTTACTTACCCGGTCCATTCGCGATCCAGCGGCGTGTTCTCTGCGCTGGATTCGGGTCCGGCCGGGATTCATCAAGGCAGTGCCTCCGACGTCCACCAGGTGGCGCTGCTGCGCTGAAGTTCCCTGAAATGCGCTGAAGTTCACGATCCTATCCTGGATGAAGGTGAGTGCAAGCTCCGCGACACAATTTCCTTTTTTAAATGCGGCGGTTTTTCCGAATCCGTCGGGTTTTTGTTCGGCCACGCCCCCGAATTCCGTTGCGTGCATGGCGGTGCCGATGCGCCACAATCCGATCATGTGCGCCAAAATCCCGGGGCAATTCAGGTACAATCGGAAATATTCGGGTAACACGTCGGGAAAACGTGAATCGGGCCCTTAGTAAATGACCCCCACAGTGTCTCGATGTATAAGGATAAGGATCTATGAGTGTGATTTTGATGGTAGATATCCGTTAAAGGGAACCTGTCTTGAGGAATGTGATTTTAACATGCTGACAGGTTCCAAAAGCCTCTGGCAGGTTGATTTTAAAAAATGCCTTCGACGTGGATCTAAATAATTTCACAGATTCTTAATTGTTTCTTTAAAGGGGTCCTGCCTTTTTTTTATCAGACTAAGTACTGTATATGCCAAAATGTTTTTTAAAAATGTCCATGTTACAGTATATGGTATTTAAAATACCGAGTCCAAAGGAGGTAAATTTCAAATCACAACTTCTGTCTGCTCTATAATATATTCACTGCTTTCCCGGGTCACTCCTGGTTCCTCCTTGAAGATCCTCCAAAGGTCCTGGAACTCACATCCTCCACTCACCAAGAAGCTGATTCTAGTACCAGATGTAGGAAGTGATTCCTATTAGGAAGTGAGTTTTATTAGCTGCCATTTCTATTTTTAAGAGTGTATGTAATTTTATAAGTCTATGTATTTCATATATATAATATAGATTGAATTACAAGCGTGTTTGTTTATTTTTACTGATATTATGATAATAAACAAATTGGTATTTTGAGCTTTTGAGTTGGTGCCAGAATAATGCTTTATCTTGATATATTTTAAATCTGTCAGACACACACTATACAGGCGGTCCTCTACTTAAGAACGCCCAACTTACAGACGACCCCTAGTTACAAACGGACGTCTGGATGCTGGTAATTTACTGTACTTCATGTAACTGTAGCCTAGCCCAATAATCACGTACTTATATCTCAGGTCCTTTACATTTTTTATATAAAAAAACTTGTGTTTTAGTTTTAGGACTGAAATGGGTTATTACTCATTTCCAGAACAATAAAACAACACTATATTAAAGAATAGTTTGGCTTGAATCAAATCTTCAAAAAAATGTTACCAAGCTTCCTCGATTCTCACATCACACACACAAATTCCATCCTATTATTCTGTATAATCCAGCAGTGCCACTCAATATGGTTCCCACCAGAACAGTCCCCTATGATTCCCACAAGTGCCATGATCCCCCTGCTGGCTTCGATTGCCGGTGCGGACCTCCTGGTGCTGACGCTGCCCCTTGTAGCACATGGGCCAGGTGGGCACTCTATATGTCCGCCTTTTCAATGACAGCTCCTTGTCTAAGCCTTTTCACACATCTCTGCTTGCCTAATGGTGGGAATATCTGTTTGTCCACTTTATGGTCTGTCCCTATTGTGCGAGAGGTGAGGGACGCCAGGATCTGTCATGGTCTCCCTGACCTCTGCCTGTAAGGCTCAGGCCGCCCCAGGGGTAAGCCCTGTCTTGGCCTCAGTCTTTATCCCTCGAATACACTCTTTCTCCCCTAATGGATTACTTCCCCAGCCCCCTCCTTATCCACTCCCCTTGAAAACCATTGCATCTTAAGAGCAACAAGAACTGCTGTTTTAGAGGAGGGGATGGGAAATATTGGGGAGGGGACAATTCAGCAACAGGAGGGCTCAACATCTAGAGTAAGTGCAGACTCTTGTCACTTCTGCACCACTGTCTGTATCTTCTTCTCTAAGGGACACCCCCAGAGGTGGTGCATTACTCCACGACGCTCCTTTACTTATCATGTATTCAGTATGGGTCCCATTAATAGATTACAGTCCAGAAGTCCGATTAACTCTGGCTTTGGAGTCTCTGGAATGAAGAATAGTTTCTCCTGCCCGTGCTGGTAGCAGCCTCGGGGCGAAGGGAACAGACCTTACTGTCTGTGCTGGGGAGGGGTCACACACGAAAATAGTATCGGAAATCTGCAAGACGTCTACATTTGTTTGTGTTTTGGAAGCAAAATTATTTATATAATATATAATTATTTCTAGGAAAACTTACTAACAAACTTTTTGTTCATATTTATAATTCATAAACGAACCTTGGAAATGTTTTAGAACTGCTTTTTTATTTTTTTTTGTAAATTAGATTTTATATATAAAAATATGGTTCTATTTGTCTGCTTTGTTAGTATTTGGAATTTTTGGAAGATGGAAAGAAAAATACTTATCTTAAAAGGAACAATGGTCCATGTGGAATATTTTTTATCATACATTCCACAATTGGTGCATCCGTTCTCCTTTTTGATGGAAAATCTCTGAATCTTGTCCGGCGAGTGTAGACATTTTGGAGTCATATCAGTAATATGTTCTTGGACTGGTCATAAATATTATTATTGATGGATCACTTATCAGTCTTAGCCCGCTTACCCATGAATTGTTTTGTTCCACCAAACTCGCTCCGTGTGGGTGTTTTGATCTACTGAGCAAGTACAGACAGTCCCCGACTTAAGAACACCCGACTTACAGACAACCCTTAGTTACAGACAGACCTCTCTCTGCCCGCTGTAACCTCTCTGATGCATATAATCACTGTAGTTTAGACCCAGACTGCAATAATCAGCTGTAAGGTGTCTGCATTGTTAATCCTTGTCCTTGTCAATGCAAAATTTTGAAATCCATGGCACAGGCAACAAAAAAAAAATTTAATATCTGGAGTTACACATGAGAATATACCTGTTCTGATTTTCATACAAATTCGACCTAAGAACAACCCTTGTACGTAACCCAGGGACTGTCTGTATGTCAACAGCAGAAGGATTTGACATTTTGGGATTGGAGACCTCGTTGACACTCTCGGGGCCCAGAAGCAAGGATAAGCCATGATGTATTTATACATCGTCGCTGTTCTTTTTCGTGTTTGTGTCCCAGGAATCCCTTCCGCTGGAGTTGTCCGCTATCTGCTTGATCAACATATGAGGTTACTTTTTGTTAAACTACACCGATTTCGGGTCCTCAAGAATCTCCCCGATGACAGATATTGGGGAGAAGAAGGGAGTGGATTTCAACATGTTTCCAGGCGATATAAGCCTCCCTGGAAGCGACAGCCTAACACCTTCTCTCTACAAGAATACATGCTGCTCGGCTGACTGTGTATAAGTTATGGTATGATGGTGGGGTCAGAGGAATGGCTCTGTTGTGGTTCAGAGTAAATTTTATGGTTGTTTCTAAGGCCACATTCACACTTGAAACGCAATTCACAACCAATAACACAAGGAATTGCTCCTCCTCAATTCACTCAAAGTGCATTTCAAGCACAACATATAAATGCAGCTTATAGTCCTCTTGCTCAAGCAGTTAATATTTGTGAATGAATGGAACCAGGGAAGTATTTAAATTGTTTTTATTGTTTTGTATGGGAATGAAGTAATTCATCATTTTTTGTACAGTTGCTGTGGTCACGCACATCGTCCATGACAACAAATATCCCCCCCGACAAACAGATCTACATGTGTCACATTTATATTTTACGGCTGATTTGCCTACAATGTATATGTTTGAATGGAGGCGATGGAATCACATTCCTGCTGTCACCTGTCAGTAATAATGGCTCATTAATACAAAAAAACCTGTGCTGTACACCCCCTAAGAGAAGTAGATGGACTTTCTTATGTTTCAATATTTGTTTTGTTTTTGATTTTTAATTACTGTACCCATAGTCGTAACTAGAGAGGAAAGGCAGACTTCTGATTGCCCCTTAAAAAAGATACATATTTGTTTACTCACACTGTGAGTTACAATCACACAATGGGGCACATTTCTTACCCGGCACTGACGCACTCCCACGATGCGTTGTTCGACAGAGATTTGGGTCTTCGTGTGATTAATAAGATGTGTGTCCAACTTCCTGCATCTGTCTACTTCCCGCTGAGGTCCACCGCGAGTTCTCCTTCTTCTTCCCGGTGTCAGTAAGTGCTGATCTTACGACACAATTTGCTTTTTAAATTCCATGGTTTGTTCCGAATCAGTTGGGTTGCCACGACCACGCCCCTGATTTGTGTCACATGCAACCGGTTGCCGATTGCGTCACAATCCGATCACTGACGCCAAAAACCTGTGCAATTCAGCGCCAAAACGGGAAAAATAACCCAAACCTGGCGAAAATGCACTGTTCAAACCCTTAGTAAAGTGCCCTCAGATATGCACACCATATATACATACATACATACATACAGGATTACACCACATACATACAGTACCATATCACCTATGCTCATAATATATGGCCCCCATCAGCATATACACATATAGAGCATATACACATCACATATACACACATACAGAAAAAACACGCATATATACAATCCATAACCAGACACTACAGAATATACAAACACAACAATACAGAATATAACACCAAACAAACATACAGTATATCCACACCCAATACGACCCCAATATGCACATGCTGGGGCCCCCTGACATTGCGGCCCCATAACAACTGCTAGGCTGCTTCTCTTCTCTGTATCTTTGCCCCTGATTGGAACCTTTATTATCGTATTTTTTCTATGTAGGACAACTGTATAAAATGTCTTTGCTCTACTGGAAAATATGTATTATTGTAAATATCCGTAGCATCTCACCCTATATAAACATCCATAGGCTATATGTCTCCTCGACCGCACATCTCATGTGCACATTCCCCTGTGCCTAACCTTGATATTATATGACTCCAAGACTCAATGTTTTACTTCAATATGGATTGCAGACATTTCGGTCTGTTTTATTAAGCTTTTTATTTCTAATTAAACAACGAAAAGTTTACTCGGTTCAGTGACGCAGCAAACTGAATCCTTCTGTGCAAAATATTTAGATGCAAAGTCGCATGAATGTCCCATGGTGACTCCAAGGTATTGCAATTATGGATGGAGAATAGATTAGATTCCTTTATTTAAGTATTAAGGAAATTTAATAATTTATCTAACTTTGGTCAACCTTTTGCTGCGACATGTAGCCATATTATCCCATGTAGGACAGGATAACACATGCTTTTCAAAAAACCGTAGTCAACCATGAAAACTTGGATTTTAAACCTTTTATTCTATGAAACTAATAGAAATTTTTTGAGTTGTTGCGCTGGATTAGAAAGAATGGATAATTTCTTCCAGACACAGTGCCACACCTGTCCATAGGTTGTGTCTAAACTGCAGGTTGGTGCCTATTAAAATAAATGGAGAGATGTAACATACACGCCCTTGATGGTGTGGTTCTGTTTTTGGTAAAAACAAAGCAGCCATGTTGTTAACATTTTGTTCTTAACTCCCCAATGCAAATCGACAGAACACACAGGGGCACATTACTGAAAACAGTGCAGGTCAATACTAGGTGCAGTTTCCCCTGTGTAGTGTGCAGGGGCGCTTGAATCTGGCCCAACAGAGTGGCACCAACTTTTTTTTGGTGCATCTTTAGCATGGGACTGCAACACATTTCTGTTGGAGTTTGCATAAAATTTTGCGCACGGTCCTCCTGAGCACCGAAACTTGATATCGGGAATATGCAGCCACAACACAAATGAGTCTGTTCAACACAGTGTGGCTCGGACACTTATTAAGATATTATACCGAGTATAAAGCCTAGTTTTTCAGCACAAAAAAATGTGCTGAAAACCCAAACTCGGCTTATACTCGAGTAAAAAAAATATCAAAACTCACCTTTCTGGCTTCCCCCGCTGCTGCCATATATAGCCAGCAGGGGGGCATATACTGGGCACAGGCGCTATTATATACTGGGCCGGTGCTGGTATAGGGGCAGGGGGCTGGCATATACTGGGGCAGGGCTGGCTGGCTATAGACTGGGGCGGGCGCTGGCTATATACTGGGGCAGGTGGTTCCTGGCTGCTATATCTATATGGGGCAGGGTCCCGGCAGCTATATACTGGAGGGAGCTGTGACCATGCATTTCCACCTTTGGCTTATACTCCGTCATAGGTTTCCCAGGTTTTTGTGTACAATTAGGGGCCCTGGCTATCCTGGGTCGGCTTATACTTGAGTATTACGGCAGTTCCACTAGAAAGAATGTGCAAAGTCCGTCAGAAACTGGCGCACGGCCCTTAGTAAAATTGGGCCACATTGGTCACCGTTTGGGAGGCGTCTCCCAGCAGTAAGGCGTGTGAAACTTTTCACAACCGTTTCGAGTACCAGGATGTTTTCCATGGTTGTGTAGGACCCAATAACCAGACCATTGTGAGGAAGCACCATGTGCATCTGCCCGGAGACTGGGGAAGGAGGATTGTCTCTAGTGAAAGTAGAATGTTTGACCTATTTGTTAGTGTCCTTGTTCTCAAGAGCTCTTATCTCTTAATTACTACATTTCTACCCTCATTTTGCCCACACAGTCCTGTATGATTTTTCTGTGCATAATGAAAACACACTTTTAACATAAAAAAACACACGAAAAAAATTCAAAAATATGTCTATGATCTATTACCGTAAATGTTTTTATATGTACTAAGTGTCAAAATCTGCATTGGAAAGCCCAACAGTGCTTTGACTTTTTCTCGGTGAATACTCTGAGTCAAAAACCCGATTTAACAGACTCTAACAGTAAAATTCCATCTAACGGAAACTATCGCTGGTGGTTCTTCATTATTTTTCCTGCCAACCGGCCTCTAGTGTCCACTGTTTGCACACAGCTGTATACAGTTCCACCTCAGAGTACACTGTGTTGGTGCATTGCATTTTTTGCCAATATTTACCTCTATATTCTTACATGATTGACACCGGCCTTACAATAGATATCTGGAATAGTTTTGCGGATGGAAAAACTTATGATTTGGTATTGGTCAAAGGGTCCAGGGGGCGCATTGATCAGATGTAAACTGTGGGAGAATTAGATAGTAGATATTCAAATTGTCTACAGCACCACTTCAGGAAAAATTAGGTATTGCATTCCTACCTTTATTGTAAGCAATAAACTAATTGATAAGCGTTTGGTAGCATAACAATTTTATTGGTTCTTGCTTGAAGTCCCCTTAATACTGAATTAAATAAGAAATTATTAATAATTATTATTATTAATAATAATGCATGCATGCGACAGAAATGGGGGGGGGGGGCGCGGACGCCGGACAACCTGACTGATTCGGACAAACCGCGGAATTTAAAAACAAAATTGTGTCACAAGATCAGCACTCACATGCACCGGGAAGAAGAAGGTGAACTCCGGCAGACCTCAGCTTGGGAAGCGACGGATGCAGGAAATCGGGCGCATGATCTTAGTGAATCGCGGCAGACCCGAATCCTTGTCGGACAACGCACAGCGGGGATCGGGACGGGTAAGTAAATGTGGCCCATTATGTGGGCCACTAGGTCTGAGCCCACATTATGCCTCCAACTAGACTTTTCTAGAGAAATAAGGATGCTTAATTTATACTTGGGAGTCGTCAGAGCTCAATCAGGACTAGCAGACAGAGTGGTGAAATCTAACTTTGGACTGAGGCCTGCAAAAAAATGACAGCAGTATCAGATCATAAGCTTGAGAATATGTGAGTCTCCCTAATACCTATAGGAAGAGAATGGTGTTTCTGAAGGTCAGTAAAGAGGTCCTTCTATCAGGGCAGTGATGGCTAACCTATGCACTGGTGCCGGAGGTGGCACTCAGACCCTTTCTGTGGGCAGTCAGGCCTCACCAGAGATGACTCCAGGTATCTTCCTGCAGTCCCAGACAGCCAGGACTTGGATGTGGACAGAGGTATTTTAGGGACAGCTTACCTGGGACTATTTTCTGCTATTAGTGGTGACCTCAGGGGCTGGTATCAATGAAACTGTGACAGAGAAGGGAGTATAAATCACAATAGAAGTTCTGTGTTGGCACTTTGCGATACAATAAGCGGGTCTTTGTTGTAGTTTGGGCACTCGTCTCTAAAAGGTTTGCCATCACTGTTCTGAGGTAACACAAGATTCCCAGCAGACGTAAATAGGGATGTAGTATTGTCATTCACAGACACACGGCATGTGTCCCATTCACTCTGCTCCTCCCACGTCCTGGTAATGACTATTACAGCCAAGGGTTGACCATTAAAGTGCGATTGATGAGCCAGTCAACACCAGGTGCTGAAGTAAACCTTCATTTCCTCTTTTTTTGTGCTTTTTTGAGCCTGCTTCACAGTCCCAGAATAGGATCAGTGTTTGACTTGTGTCTTGGGTGTTGTAAACATTGTACAAGTTTCTTCTTATGAGGTTGTTGAGTCGTTCTCTCATGTTCTTGTGTCTCACTGGGCTTTGTGGAGGATACCTCCTATGCTAGTGATTACTTATTCACTTTTTTACTTTCCCCGACACCAAATATATAGGGACACCGTGGGAAGTTTTTTATAACATTTTGTTATATGCTAGAACTTTGTGTTTTACACTTCAACATTCCTCACCTCTTATTGCCCTCAACTTATTGGCTTTATACTTAATCTAGGAGCTGGTTGTTTGGGAAACATGCTGAACCACCATAAAGTTAATAATGTTACCCATATCTCCTGGCCTTGAAGAATAGTCAGAGCACAGTTTCTTGCCAGTCATAGTATCATAGTATATAAGGCTGGAAAAGTCCATCAAGTCCAACCTTAGAATTAAATAAATGTTTTTATCCCCATAACCCGTGTAATATTTTTCTCATCAAAAGGCATCCAGGCCTCTCTGAACATGTAATAGAGTCGCCATAACAACCTCGCTGCGCAGAGAGTTCCCAGTACTCACTGCTCTTACAGTAAAGACCTTTGTCTATGTGATGGAAGAAACCGCCTTCCTCTAGGCAGAGGCCCCCTGTCCTGGTCACAGGCCAGGTATAAAAAGATCTTTGGAGGATCCTTGTACTGTCCGTTCAGGTAATTTGTACATTGAATGATGGTCTCACCCTCAGTCGTCTTTTTTCTAAACGAATGATCACAAATTTGAATCTGTACATGTGATTCTAATTTCCCCAGTCTCGGCATAATTCCTCTATCAGAGATAAACATATTGACAACGATGTGTGAGGGGGCATTCATATGTCAATCTCGAATTCTCTTGGAGGCTAGATACAGGACCGACCGGCAAACATCTCGTGTAAGGGAGCCTAGTCTCTTCTCAATGTTAGGACGCAAGAGAGATAAGGCCAGGGCATGTTAATATCAGTGCCGATCCTTTGTCCTCTTGGAGATGTCTTGTCCTCTTGTCCTCCATCCATTCCACATGCAATGGATGATGGAGGAAGTGGAAGCTGAGTGTACATGTAGAGGGATCGGTAGTGATGGGTTTCTCTATTATTGGCCAGCTAATGGTGACCCTAATGACCACGAAGAAGCCTATGACAGGGGATTCATAGAACGGAGGGCCTAGATGTTCTGTTATGTCATTATACTTTATTAAAACACGGATGTCCTCTTCCCCCTAGTATTTATTTGCTTCATAAATATCCCTGACAATAAGCTTTCACTGTTCCCCGTCCGTGACCTGTCCACACGATGAAAGCCTCAAATCTGCAGTTGTCTGGAAGCTTCACCAGCAATTATGTTTATTATCCCTTTATTTATAGCCTGTCTGACCACAGACTATTCCATATCACTTTTGTAACACGAGGATTGCATTGGATTTGTCGGTCCCCGTCCTCCCATCAAAAGGCCGTGTTGGAATGGAAGCCACGTCCGGGCTAGCGAGGGCTATTGACGGTCTGGTCCGTGCTCACATTCATGCTTTGTGTGAGAGGTCACGGGTCATTCTATCTAGAAAAGTCTGGATATCAGAAAAAGGGGCACAGGGACCTTCCATGGATCTATTGTCTGTCTTGGTCACTTGTCATGGTAGCCTGCTGGACATCAAGAAAGGACTAGAAACGGGTTATCAACCTGTCCACTCGCCACCTCCGCCAGGAGCGAGGCCTCTCTGCAGCAGAGCATTAAAGCGGTGAAGATCTAAATCCCTTGTCATGGTATTTCAATGACTCGATGTAGGATCAGACTGTAACACCCCATGATTTCAGTAAACCCTACACCCTAATCGCACTTTGTCTCCATGGCGGCAGATAGATCGGTGTTGTCTTTTGTTTTGTTTGGTAGTTTTTTTGCAACCATCGTATAATCAGAGAGTAATTGCAACCATTGGGGCGAATAGTAACAGTCCACACAGATGAGGTACCAGCACTTAGCTGCACACACGAGAAATATTGTCCACACATATAGTTAGTTTTGTACTTGTCCTACAGTGGGGGTACCAGTACACATATTATATATGATTGAAGTAAGTAGTTGTTACACAGTTGGTAGAGTGGTTGTACTTCTCCTACAGTATGGTACCAGTACACACAGATAGTACCACTGCAGTAGTAGTTTGTTCACAGCGGGTACTGGTAGTGTGTACTTGTCTACAGACTGGTACCATGACACCAGTAATATCACACGTGCAGTAATTTTTTACACATGCGGTACTGGGTAGTTGTAGCTTGTCCTACAGTATGGTACCAGTTACCACAGTAATAAGCACCACTAGCAGTAGTATTGTTACACATTGCGGTACTAAGTTTGTACTTATCCTACAGTAGGTACCAGTACACACGTATAGTATGGTGAAGTAGTAGTTTTTACATCTTTTGGTAGTGTGGTTGTACTTTATCCTACAGTATGGTACCAGTACACCCAGTATAGTAACCACGGCAGATAGTTGGCACATAGTGTGGTAGCTATAGTTGTCCTTGTCCTACATATGGTACCAGTACACATAGTATAGCACCACTGCAGTAGTATTGTTACACCGTATAAGTACTAGTAGTTGTTACTTGTCCTAAACAGTATGGTACCGTACACCGATAGTCGATGAAGTAGGTAGTTTTTTACCAGTTTTGGTAGTAGTGGTTTGTCCTTATCCTACAGTATGGTCAGGTCACCCAGTCTAGTACCACTCAGAGTAGTTGTTACCAGGATATACTGTAGTTGTACTTATCCTACCGTATGGTAACCATTACACACGTATAAGCCCACCTGCAGTAGTATTGTTACACAGTAGTACGAGTATTGTTGTACGTATCCTACCTTATGTTACCCGTACACCAGTATATTACCTTGCAGTGTTAGTTGTTACACATTGCGGACTGGTAGTTGTACTGTCCTACAGTATGTACCAGTACACACAGTAATCGCACCACTGCCGTAGTATTTGTCACACAGTCGGTACTAGTAGGTTACTTATCCTACATTGGTACCAGTTCCACACATTATAGCAACCACTGCAGTAGTAGTTGTTAGCACAGTATGGTACTAAGTAGTTGTACTTATCCTACAGTATGGTACCAGTACACACAGATAGTATTTGTTGAAGTAGTATTTTTAAACATTTGGTAGTAGTGGTTGTACTTATCCGACAGTATGGTACCAGTTACACACAGATAAGTACCAACTGCAAGTAGTGTTGGCACATAGTGTGGGTACTAGTAGTTGACGTTTGTCCTATCATTGGTACAGGACACATAGTATAGCACCACTGCCGTAGTAGTGTTAAAAAAAAACAACAGTGCGGTACTCATTATTTGGTACTTATCCGTACAGTATGGTAGCCAGTACCATAGTATAGCACACCACTGCAGTGCAGTAGTTGTCACATAGTGTGTACTAGTAGTTTGTGGTACTTGTACTACAGTATTGTACCTACACAACAGTATAGCGCCACTGCAGTGAGTTGTTACGACAGTATATACTATCTTGTACTTGTCTACAGTATGGTAACCAGTACACACAAGATAGTATTGTTGAGTAGTAGTTTTTACCAGTTTGGTAGTATGTTTTGTACTTATCCACAGTATGGTACCAACCACAGTATAGTACCACTGCCGTAAGTTGTTACACATGCGGTACAAGTATTGTACTACAGTATGGTACCAGTACACACATTATAGTACCACTGCAGTAGTATTGTTTACACAAGTGCGGTACAGTAGTTGTACTTATCCTACAGTATGGTACCAGGACACACAGTAGAGACCACTGGCAGGAGTCGTTTGTTAGCACATGCGTACTAGTATTTGGTACTTATCCTACATTAGTTACCATACACACCGTAGAGTTACCAACTGCATAGTAGTTGTTAGAATCAGTGAGGTACATACGTTGTCCTACAGTATGGTCACCAGTATACCATATCGTAGCACGGCAGTAGTCAGTTGTTACATAGTGCGGTACTAGTAGTGTAACTTATCCTACATTATGGACGCAGTACACACAGTCTAGCACCACTGCAGTATAGTGTTTACAAGTATGGTACCAGAGTTGTCCTTAGCCTACCGATGGTACTCAGTACACTATAGAGTACACTGGTCAGTAGTAGTTTGTTACAAATTATGGTACAGTATTGTACTTTCTACAGATTGTACAGTCAACACGTATAGCACACTGCAGAGTAGTGGTTACAAATTTGGTACTAAGAGTTGTACTTTGTCCTACATATGGTCCCAGTACACACAGTATATACCACTGCAGTATATACAGTTCCGACTTACATACAAATTCAACTTAAGAACAAACCTACAGAACCTATCTTGTACGTACTGCCTGTGTTCTGTGTTCTAGTGCATAGCCCTGGTGCCGCCTTTACTTTTTTATATAAAAAAAAAACTTGTGTTTTAGTTTTCGGACTAGAAATGGGTTATGTACTAATTTCCAGAACAATTAAAACAAAACTGGTTTAAACCAAATAGATTTGGGGCTTGAATCAAATCTTACAAAAAAATGTTACCAAGCTTTCCTCGATTCTCACATCACTACACAAAATTCCATCCTATTATTCTGTATAAATTCCAGCAGTGCCACTCAATATGGTTCCCACCAGAACAGTCCCATATGATTCCCACAAGTGCCATGATCCACCTGCTGGCTTCGATTTGCCGGTGCGGACTCCTGGTGCTGACGCTGCCCCTTGGTAGCACATGGCCAGGTGGTCACTCTATATGTTCGCCTTTTCAATGACAGCTCCTTGTCTAAGCCTTTTCACATCTCTGCTTGCCTAATGGTGGGAATATCTGTTTGTCCACTTTATGGTCTGTCCACTATTGTGCGAGAGTGATGGGACTGCCAGGGATCTGTCAGTGTCTCCCTGACCTCTGCCTGTAAGGTCTCAGGCCGCCCCCAGGGGTAGCCCTGTCTTGGCCTCAGTCTTTATCCCTCTAACACCTTTCTCCCCTAATGGATTACTTCCCCCAGCCCCCTCCTTATCCACTCCCCTTGAAAACCATTGCATCTTAAGAGCAAACAAGAACTGCTGGTTATAGAGGAGGGGAGTGGGAGAATATTGGGGGAGGGGAACAATTCAGCAACAGGAGGCTCAACATCTAGAGTAGAAGTGCAGACTCTTGTCACTTCTGCACCACTGTCTGTATCCTTCTTCTAAGGACTGGGACACCCCAGAGGTGAGTGCATTACTCCACGACGCTCCGTTACTTATCATGTATATCAGATGGTTCCCATTAATAGGATTACAGTCCAGAAGTCCTAGTGACTCTTGCTTTGGAGTCTCTGGAATGAAGAATAGTTTCTCCTGCCCGTGCTGGTAGCAGCCTGCGGGGCGAAGGGACTACAGACCTTACTGGTCATGTGCTGGGGAGGGGGTCACACACGAAAATAGTATTCGGAAATCTGCAAGACGTCTACATGTTCTACTTTTCTATGAAGCAAAATTATTTATATTATAATTATTTCTAGGAAAACTTACTAACACACTTTTTGTTCATATTTATAAATCATAAACGGAACCTTGGAAAATGTTTTAGAACTGTTTTGAAATTTTTTTTTTAATTAAATTTTTATATATATATATATATAGTTTATTGTCTGCTTTATTAGTTTTTGGAATTTTTGGAAAGGTGGAAAGAAAGATACTTATCATAAAAGGAACAATGGTCCATGTGGAATATTTTTTATCATACATTCCACAATTGGTGCATCCGTTCTCCTTTGTTGATGGAAAATCTCTGAATTCTTGTCCGACGAGTGGGGACATTTTGGAGTCATATCAGTAATATTGTTCTTGGACTGGTTATAAATATTATTTATTGATGGATCACTTCTCAGTCTTTAGACTGTTACTCACGAATGTGTTTGTTCCATCAAACTCGCTCCGTGTGGGTGTTTGATCTACTGAAGCAAGTACAGACAGTCCCCGACTTAAGAACACCCGACTTACAGACAACCCTTAGTTACAGACAGACCTCTCTGCCCGCTGTAACCTCTCTGGATGCATATAATCTACTGTAGTTTAGACCCAGACTGCAATAATCAACTGTAAAGTGTCTGCATTGTTAATCCTTGTTCCCTTGTCAATGCAAAATTTTTGAAATCCAATTGGCACAGGGAACAAAAAAAAATAATTAATATCTGGAGTTACACATTGAGAATATACCTGTTCTGATTTACATACAAATTCGACTAAAGAACAAACTCTTGTACGTAACCCAGGGACTGTCTGTATGTCAGAACAGCAGAAGGATTTGACATTTGGGATTGGAGACCTCGGTTGACACTCGGGCCGGCAGAAGCAAGGATAAGCCATGATGTATTTATACATCGCTGTTCTTTTTCGTGTTTGTGTCCCAGGAATCCCTTCCGCTGGAGTTGTCCGCTATTCGCTTGATCAGACATATGAGGTTACTTTTTGTTAAACTCACCGTATTTCGGGTCCTCAAGAATCTCCCCGATGACAGATATTGTGGGAGAGAAGGGAAGTTGGATTTCAACATGTTTCCAGGCGATATAAGCCTCCCTGGAAGCGGACAGCCTAACTACCTTCTCTCTACAGAGAATACATGCATGCTCGGCTGACTGTGTATAGTTATGTATGATGGTGGGGTCATGAGGAATGGCTCTGTTGTGGTTCAGAGATAAATTTTATGGTTAGTTCTAAGGCCACATTCACACTTGAAACGCAATTCACAACCAATAACACAAGGAATTGCTCCTCCTCAATTCACTCAAATGCATTTCAAGCACAACATATAAATGCAGCTTATAGTCCTCTTACATGGCTTGCTCAAGCAGGTAATATTTGTGAATGAATGGACCAAGGGAAGTATTTAAATTGTTTTATTGTTTTGTATGGGAATGAAGTAATTCATCATTTTTGTACAGTTTGCTGTGGTCAGCAGCACATCGTCCTATTGACAACAAATTATCCCCCCCGACAAACAGATCTACATGTGTCACATTTATATATTAGGCTGATTTGCTATCAATGTATAGTGTTTGAATGGGAGGCGATGGAAATCTAAATTCCTGCTGTCACCTGTCAAGTAATAATGGGCTCATTAATACAAAAAAAACCTGTGCTGTACACCCCCTAAGAGAAGTAGATGGACTTTCTATGTTGCAATATTTGTTTTGTTTTTATTGATTTTTAATTACTGTACCCATAGTCGTAACTAGGAGAGGAAGGGCAGACTTCTGAATTCCCCCTTAAAAAAAGATACATATTTGTTTACTCACACATGTGAGTTACAATCAAACACAATGGGGCACATTTACTTACCCGGCCCTGACGCGATCCCGCGGTGCGTTGTTCCGACGAGGATTTGGGTCTTCCGTGATTCAATAAGATTGTGTGTCCAACTTCCTGCATCTGTCACTTCCCCCGCTGAGATCCGCCGGAGTTCACCTTCTTCTTCCCGATGCATGTGAGTGCTGATCTTACGACACAATTTGCTTTTTAAATTCCATGGTTTGTCTGAATCAGTTGGGTTGTCCGACGACCACGCCCCTGATTTGTGTCACATGCAAGCCGGTGCCGATGCGTCACAATCCGATCACATGCGCCAAAAACCTGGTGCAATTCAGCGCAAAACGGAAAAATAACCAAACCTGGCGAAAATGCACTGTTCGGACCCTTAGTAAATGTGCCCCAGTATATGCACACCATATATACATACATACATACAGGATATACATACATACATACAGTACCATATACACCTATGCATCATATATATAGACATGCAGCATATACACATATAGAGCATAAACACATCACATATACACACGTACAGAAAAAACACGCATATATACAATACCATATACAGACATACAGAATATACAAACACATACAAATACAGAATATACACACCAAACAAACATACAGTATATCCACACCCAATACGACCCCAATATGCCACATGCTGGGGCCCCCTGACATTGCGGGCCCCATAACAACTGCTATGGCTGCTTCTCCTGTATCTTTGCCCCTGATGGAACCTTTATTATCTGTAATTTTTTCTATTGTAAGGACACATGTATATAAATGTCTTTTGCTCTAATGGAAAATATGTATTTATTGTAAATTATCCGTAGCATCACCCTATATAACCATCCATAGGCTATATGTCCTCTGACCGCACATCTCATGTGCACATCCCCTGTGCCTAACCTTGATATTATTTGACTCCAAGACTCCAATGTTTACTTCAATATGGATTGCAGACATTTTCGGTCTGTTTTATTAAAGCTTTTATTTTTTAAAACGAAAAGTTTACTCGGTTCAGACGCAGCAAACATGAATCCTTCTGTGCAAAATATTTAGATGCAAAGTCGCATGAAGGTTCCCATGGTGATATTCCTAAGGTATTTGCAAATTTATGGATGGAGAATAGAATTTCCTTTATTTAAGTATTAAGGAAATTTTAATAACTTATCTAACTTTGGTCAAACCTTTTGCTGCCGACAATGTAGCCATATTATCCCAATGTAGGACAGGATAACACATGCTTTCAAAAACCGGTAGTCAACCATGAATAACTATGGATTTTATACCTTTTTATTCTATGAAACTGAATAGAAATTTTTTGAGTTGTTGCGCTGGATTAGAAAAGAATGGATAATTTCTTCCAGACACAGTGCCACACCTGTCCATAGGTTGTGTCTAGAACTGCAGGTTGGTGCCTATTAAAATAAATGGAGCAGATGTAACATACACGCCCCATTGGATAGTGTGGTTCTGTTTTTGGGTAAAAACAAAGCAGCCATGTTGTTAACTCTTTTGTTCTTAACTCCCAAAGTGCAAAGTCACAAGAACACACAGGGGCACATTTACTGAAAACAGTGCAGTCAATACTAGGTGCAGTTTCCCTGTGTAGTGTGCAGGGGGCGCTTGAATCTGGCCCAACAGAGTGCACCAACTTTTTTTTGATGCATCTTTAGCATGGGACATGATAAATTTGGCGCACGGTCCCTCTGAGCACCGAAACGTTGAGATTCGGGAATAGTGCAGCCACAACACAAATGAGTCATGTGCAACACATATGTGGCTCTGACACTTATTAAATATATATACTCGAGTATAAGCCTAGTTTTTCAGCACAAAAAAATGTGCTGAAAACCCAAACTCGGCTTATACTCGAGTAAAAAAAAATATCAAAACTCACCTTTCTGGCTTCCCCCGCTGCTGGCCATATATAGCCAGCAGGGGGCTGGCTATATACTGGGGCACAGGCTGCTGGTTATATACTGGGGCAGGGTGCTGGCTATATACTGGGGCAGGGGGCTGGCTATATACTGGGGCAGGGGCTGCTGGCTATATACTGGGGCAGGGGGCTGGCTATATACTGGGGCAGGGTGCTGGCTATATACTGGGGCAGGGTGCCGGCTATATACTATGGGGCAGGGTCCGGCAGGCTATATACTGGGGAGGCTGTGACCAATGCATTTCCCACCTTTGGCTTATACTCGAGTCAATAGGTTTTCCCAGGTTTTTGTGGTAAAATTAGGGGCCTCGGCTTATCCTCGGGTCGGCTTATACTCGAGTATATACGGCAGTTTCCACTAGAAAGAATGTGCAAAGTCCGTCAGAAAACTGGCGCACGGCCCTTAGTAAATCTGGGCCACATTGTGCACCGTTTTGGGAAGGCGTCTCCCAGCAGAAGGGTTGTGAAACTTTTCACACATTTCGAGTACCAGGATGTTTTCCATGGTTGGTAGGACCCAATAACCAGACCATTGTAGAGGAAGCACCATGTGCATCTGCCCGGAGACTGGGGAGAAGAGGGATTGTCTCTAGTGAAGTAGGAATGTTGACCTATTGTTTAGTGTCCATTGTCTTCTCAAGAGCTCTTATCTCTTATATTACCACATTTCTACCCTCATTTTGCCCACACAGTCCTGTATGATTGTTTCTGTGCATAATGAAAACACACTTTTACATAAAAAACACAAAAAACCTTCAATTTTATCCAAAAATATTTCTATGATCCTATTACCGTAATGTTTTTATATGTACTAAGTGTCAAAATCTGCATTGGAAAGCCCAACAGTGACTTTTGACTTTTCTGGTGGAATATCTGAGTCAAAAACCCGATTTAACAGGCTCTAACAGTAAAATTCCTCTAACTGAAATCTATCTCTGGTGGTTCTTCATTATTTTTCCTGCCAACCTGGCCTCTAGGTGTCACTGTTGCACACAGCTGTATACAGCTCCACCTCAGAGTACATGTGTTTGTTGCATTGCATTTTTTGCAATATTTACCTCTATATTCTTGTTCAATAAGCTTTTATTGAAATCAACATAAAACAATATTCAAGGCATTATCAATGAGATATTATAAGATAAAGCAGCATACATGTTATGAAGTAGTCAAGTGCAGATATAGCGGATCCAATATTTATCTACAAATAAATGCCCCTTCGCTCGGCATCGACCACATTAATAATTCCAATATAAGGTTATGTCCTTATTGCATTGCCTGAAGAAGGTATATAAAAAAAAAGAATCTAAGCCACTACCAAACGGGTAGTATCAACAGTAACCACATTAAACATTTACGTCACAGGAAGACATGGGATAAAACATGCAGGGATACAGAGGGATAAGGGAAGTGGGGGACGGGAAGGAACACACAAGGAAAGAGGAAAGGGATTATAAGAAGGGATATAAATAAATAAATAAATAAAAGGGGGAAAATCCAACTCACACCGAATTCCTCATTGCCTGATGTATATGTGTCAGGGTGTAGCACCGTTGCCTGTTATCCAGAGCGCACATTCAGGCGAGCTGCGAAAGTCGATCCACGGGGACCATATCTTAGTGTATTTATCCATCTGTGAATCCGCCAGTCCCTCCATGGCCCTCATCTCCTCCATTCTCATTATATGGTTCAAGGCTTCTGCCCATTGGGCCCTTGATGGACATACACTCGACTTCCAAAGTCTGGGAATAATCTGACGAGTGGCAGAAATGCAATGTCTCAGGAATCCCTTTTTTGTTGCGGAAATAGAACCGGGTATCATAGATAAAAGCCCAATCTCTGGTGATGGTGTAATTGTGTCTGACCATAATTTATTGTAGAGTGTAAAAACCGCTTCCCACAATTCTCTAACCGCAGAGCAAGACCACCAAATATGCAACATAGATCCATGCTCCCCGTTGCATCTCCAACAGGTGTCAGGTACTGCTGGGAACATCTTGTGTAGTTTAGCTGGAGTTCGGTACCACCTGACCATAATTTTAAAGTTTGTCTCCTGTAGCTGTGACGAGACAGAGAGTTTATGGGTCAAGACAGCCGCCTTATCCCAATCCTCTTCAGTAAATGTTTTACTTAATGCTCTCTCCCAAGCCTGTCTGTATGGGACTGGCTCTTTTTTAGTCCTCTCTCTCAGCAGCCACCCGTATAATGCAGATATCAAATGTCTAGGAGCATCCCTGCCCGTAAGAATTTGCTCTATAAATGTTAGTTCCCTTGTAAGGTTATGTGTGGGGCCCAATGATAATAGGAAACTGCTTAATTGCCTAGTCATAAACCACCTACTACCTCTCATGCCCGCAGGGAACCATCCATCCAAGGAGTGTATGTCACGGCCATCTAGTGCGTGTCGTACTTGTACCACTGTGTTCAACGGAAGTCCAAATAAACTAGAATTAAGGTCTCGAAGGGGGCACCTAGGATCTAAAAAAATTGGTGACAGGGGACCCGGTATGGAGGTCATGTTATACCGTGTACTAGTAGTTGTACTTGTCCTACAGTATGGTACCAGTACACACAGAATAGTATTGTTGAAGTAGTAGTTTTTACACAGTTTGGTAGTAGTGGTTGTCCTTATCCTACAGTATGGTACCAGTACACACAGTATAGTATTGTTGAAGTAGTAGTTTTTACACAGTTTGGTAGTAGTGGTTGTCCTTGTCCTACAGTATGGTACCAGTACACACAGTATAGTACCACTGCAGTAGTAGTTGTCACATAGTGTGGTACTAGTAGTTGTACTTGCCCTACAGTATGGTACCAGTACACACAGTATAGTATTGTTGCAGTAATAGTTTTTACACAGTTTGGTAGTAGTGGTTGTACTTATCCTACAGTATGGTACCAGTACACACAGTATAGACCTACTGTATATAGACTAGCTCTAAATAGCTACAGTCTCCACCTGTTTTCTTTGAGCTACAGAATCAGAGATAGCGGCAGCTAAAAAAGGAAGATTTTTATCTGCAGCTCGTTTTTCCAGCTATGACTTCAGCTGTATCTCCGGTTCTGTATCCCACAGAACCACAAGCCAGATGCCATCTGAAAGATGAGATTCTTTAATATGACACCAGAAGTATGTTACTAAGTGCTACAGAACGGACGATAGCGGCATCTGTGTGACTCCCCTCTCAACTTTTCTCATCTCAGACAAAACAGGGCTCATTTACTAAGGGTTCGTCGGATGCACTTTCGTTGGGTTTCCCGACGATTTCCAATTTGCGCCGAATTCCCCCGAGATTTTGGCGCACGTGATCGGATTTTGGCGCATTGGTGCCGCCTTTCACGCAACAAAAATCGGGGGCGTGGCCGTCGGACAACCACGGAATTTAAAAAACGTTTTGTGTGGCAAGATCAGCACTCACATGCATCGGGAAGAAGAAGGTGAACTCCGGCGGACCTCGGCGCAGCAGCGACACCTGGTGGATATTGGTCGCACCACCTTAGTGAATCCCGGCAGACCCAAATCTTCGTCGGACAACTCGCCGCGGAATCGCGACTGGACCAGGTAAGTCAATGAGCCCCAATGTGTCTCTTCTCCGCTCATTTTTACATGATTTTGAAGCCCTTTTTTTTTTATGAGTTGTCGCATAAAAGAGGGGATTCCAAAAATGACATTTTTATCCCCTACCTGAGGGGGCTGCTTGTTTAATGGATAAAACTGGGTGACAAGTTCCCTTTAAGTCATCCCAGAATAAAAATTGAAAAAAAAGCAAAACAAATAAAAAAAAAAAATTAGGACTAATACAAAAACAAAACAAAAGACATAAGCCTGCAAATTAAATAAAATATGATTCTTCCACTCCCGCCTGTGTTATGGCAGCTCAGCTCTTATGTCCCACTATTGCTGGATGATCGGGTCTTGCAGTATATGGGGGATCTATGTTTTTGGTAAGTCCAGGACATCAGGTCCCTGGCAGAGGATTTACAGACATAACACAGATTGTAAAATCCTCTTGTTTTAGGTGGATCTTAGACACTTTTAGCTATTAACTCTATGACTGCCGGTCACTGAGGAGGATAATTACTATGTGTAGACGAGAGCCATAATAGATGTTATGTTAGACAAGGCGTAATAAGTGCTCCCATCTCTCGGGGGCTTGTACCATTAGTCCACCTTGTTGGATAGTTGTGGGCATTGTCATGCTAATGCCCCCTACACTGTGTTTGGGGCAGAAGTAGGGATCACATTACATCTGGAAGGGCTCTAATTGTTAGTTCCCACGTTTGTCTGCAGCCACTTAAGTCCTAAAGGCCAGGAATAGATTGACCCCTTCCCTGCCTCTGGGGTCAGCAGTTCTGCCTGTTAAGCTGTGCATAGTCTATAGGAAATATTGATCTTTATTAATGGTTCTTTACTTTGTTTGCCTTTAGTCTTAGTATTATGGCATCACTGCAATAAGTTGGTTTTATGGCAGATTTGCTGCAGCAGGATTGTGAATCTCCCCTTATATGGGCTTATTCTGGCAACTAGTATTGAACCCATCTAAATCTGGATTCAAATTGGTGTCCTTGGAACATTTCAGAAGCAAAAACCATGTTTGTGCTGCACTGAATGAAAAAGGGGTGTGTCCTCACACTGCTGTGCTCTTAGCTCTGTGCATCATAGTGTTCCAGAGCTTTTCCCCTTTACTCTGGGTAAAAATGGAAGCAGGATTCTGGTTATGAGCTTCAGCAGACGGTAGGTCCTGTGTAAGGGTTCAATGCTGAGAGTTAAGAGCACAGCAGTGTGAGGGTGTACCAGCAGTGTAATTTGAAGAGCTATAACTCTGAAATATGAATCCATTTTCAAATCTCTGTAGGGGAAACTATAAAAAAAACTTTAAGAAGTTCAGCCTGGAAAGATTCAGAAGGCAAGTTAGATAGGTCAGGGGGTTGCTGTCTCCTACATGTCCTTTACCTCTGGTCTGGAAGCCACAATACAGAGCGGTGTGTCCTGTCTGTGATACAGTGTGACATCCTGAGCGCTGCCTGTTATGACTAGAGCGCTCACATCAGCGTGAGAGATTATCAGACACCACGGCCGTCATCACTCCCAGGTTTTATTAGGATATGAGGAATTACAGTCACAACATACAGGTCACTATGACATCTCTCCCACTGTAGCTGCGAACACAGACAAGTATTACTGCAATACTGGATGTGATGAGTAGTGTAGCCTGTACATGACCTGTAAATCATCCAGACAGATGTTAAGGCTGATCCTGGGCCCCTGGACGGTGGGGGCCCGGCCCAAGATGGCAAATGGGTTATTGAAGGTCTCCTTCTCCTACAATGGGGCACGTTTACTAAGGGTCTGAATCGCGTTTTTCCGGGTTTTTCACGTGTTTCCAGAATTTTTCCGATTTGTGCCTAATTGCCCCGGGATTTTGGCACAGGGGATCGGATTGTGGCGCATTGGCGCCGGCTTTCACGCGACAGAAATCGGAAAACCCGACGGAATCGGAAAAACCGCGGCATTTAAAAAAAATTAGCTCATAAAAATAGCACTCACATACACTGAGACGGAGGAGGTGAATTCCGACACCTGGTGGACATCGGGCGCACAACCTTAGTGAATCCCGGCAGAACCCGAATCAGCGTCGGAGAACGCGCCGCTGGATCGCAACTGGACCGGGTAAGTAAATCTGCCCCATTATATCTATTCTGGAACAGAGGAGCAGAGGTGATAGGGATTCCTGCAGGCGCCGCCGTTATGCCATATACAGACCAATAATCTCATATATAGAAATAGATGATAGATAGATGCTGCAAGCGATTATATGCAGATTTTGGCACAACATCCATACTAACTGATCAATCTTAAAAGCTGACTCTCCCTAAGTGATTGAGGAAAGGCAGAAAATATCCAATATGCAAATGAGCTCCTCGGTGCACTGTGGGTGTGGCCTTGCCTGTTGGTGCACACAATGGGGCTCATTTACTAAGGGTCCGTGGTTCACATTTCCGATGGACTTCCCTACATTTTCGGGATTTGCGCCGCTTTGACAGGTATTTAGAAGGGGATTGTGTCGCACGTGATTGGATTGTGGCGCAGAGGTGCCGGCTTTCATGCGACAGAAATCGGAGGGTGGGCAGCTGGATGATCCGACTGATTCGGACTGAGCACGGGATTTCAGATTCAAATTGTGTTGTATTCAATGCACTTATATGCACCGGGAGGAAAAAGGTGAACTCCGTCAGAGCTGAGGGGGGAAGTGACACATGCAGGATATCGGGCGCACCATCTTAGTGAATCGCGGCACAGTGCATTCCGGTCAAACAGTGGACATCGGGGAACGTGCCAGGGACAGGTAAGTTAATGTGCCCCAATACATTTTTTTTATAGTGTAAGAGGCCATGCTAGACTGTACCTCCAGTGGAAGCCACTCATATTTGCCAATGTATACATTTCCCGTAGGAGTATACAGCGTAGTATACAGAATACACAGTAGTGGATTATAATATAGGGGGTTTGGGCAGTAGCCCCGGGCCCATGGCCACCCAAACCACCCATCAAATTTTATACCGAGAAGGACCTTCACCCATGTACATCTGTTCCTGCTCTCAATACACAATGTATACCAGAGCCATTTCTGGACCTTTGATGGTCTTCCAAAGGTCTTGATTGAAAACAGCACAAGGGACACATCTCCATTCTCCAAAAAGCTGATCTAGTCCCATATGTAGGAAGTAAATTTGAGACTTGTAGGAGCTATAATATTCATACAGCCCAGGGCCTTGAGAATACAGTGTAAGTATACAGTATGTATTTTATTGTATAAACTCTGTTTAGGAATAGCATCATGCTATACGTTCAATACATTAAAGGGAACCTACCACCACAAATCTACCTATAAAGGTAGATTGGGTGGTAGGTGGATCAATGGGACGTGAGGATAGCCCTTTTAAGGGCTAATCCTCACGTCCCTGCACTTTTTTGATAACTTTTATTAGATATTTATTCAAATTTACTTATGCGGCTACTGGGGCGTGGAGTAGCCACATATGAGATTACACGAGGCGGCTACTCCACGCCCCGGTAGCCACTTTACCCCTCCTACTCACCCATCTTCGGCGCGCAGCTCCACGTAGCTGCGCGCCCTCGTCCGGCGATCCTGCCGTCTGCGCATGCGCAGAAGAGCAGGCCCGCGCCTGCGCGCTCACTGCTCCGAAACAGGCGTCCCATTGATCCACCTACCACCCAATCTACCTTTATAGGTAGATTTGTGGTGGTAGGTTCCCTTTAAACTTTAAAGGAAAGTGTTGCCTATGACCAGCAGGTGGCGCTTCTGTAATAACTTCTGTTTGTATATTTCATGCAATGAAGCAAAGAAATTATTTGGGTATTGATAAGAACAGAGCAATAGGTACTGTAGGTTTTCCTTTATCTTATCTTAGACTGGGTGCTATCTCAGTATGACCTTTTATATGTGTTGCCGCTTATCTCTGTGTCTCTCTTCTCGATCTTCAGGCATCAGGTTATGGCAAAGTAGAGCATAAGACCAAAATCCTATAACAAATACAGTACCTGATATGAATACTGTAAATGTATATTTGTACACTACTTGTTGTTTAGTCTGGTGTCTTGTAGGTGCCCTTTCTTTACATATCAATTCCACATGGTTTTCTGTACAGGTTCCTTATGGTGGTTTATCTATAGATATCTGTGGCGGTAAAACATAGGCAAATCTGCACAAAATCTGCAATATATATTTATATATATTGGGGCCCATTTACTTACCCAGCTGAGGAGTTCATCCAAAGTGCATTTTTCCGACGATCATGCACTTCTGGTGCGATTCACTAAGATCGTGCGCCCGATATCCTGCATGTGTCGCTTCCTCGCTCAGGTCCGACCGAGTTCACCTTCTTCTTATTGGTGCATGTAAGTGCACAAATTAATAGTTAAATCCCGCGCTCAGTCCGAATCCGTCGGATCGTCCGACGCCCCCCCCCCCGAATTCTGTCACATGGAAGCCAGCCCAGCTGCGCCAAAATTCAATCGCGTGCGACACAATCCCCTGTTAAATACCTGTCACGGCAGCGCAAATCCCGGAAACCATGACCAGTCCGACGAAAGTGCGATCCGCGACCCTAAGGGTGAAGACACACATGGTGTTTTTAGGCCGTTTTTGGGCCGTTTTTAGTTTTTTTAGTTTTTTGAAAACGCATGCATATCTGCCTCAATTTGAAGCTTGTTTATTTCACACGGTTCCCTTGCAGATTTTCACTTGTGCATAGACTTCCATAGAAAACAAATTTAAATAAAAATATGCAAAGCTGTATACAAAACAATGTATTGTGCTGCAGAATTATCATAGTAACATCCACATAGAAGAACTGTAGATACCACACTCACAAAATCTTATTTTATGGTTATTTAATGATCTTACTTTTGACTTCTGTGTAGAAAATCCATATCAATAGTCAATATTTCTATATGCCAACACATAGCAGGCATACACCAACACCTCTATACCACCATATATGAGCATGTGGAGAAAAATACCTCCATATAACCATGTAGAAATATACAGAAAACATTAAATATGCCTGCATCAAAGCAAATGGACATTTATAAAACATATACAGTTGCAGCCCATACAAACTATGTCTAAAACCCTACAGCAACACATGGAAACCATACAGAGCAACCCTATATTACCATATGGCAGTTAATGGTGAATATATAAAAACAACCCCTCCAAACACCAAACATCATACAACAACCATACGGAACAGGGGTGCACAACCATAATGCGTGTTGAGCCTCTTGCCTCAGGCGGCGGCACTTCAGAAAGGGGGGGGGGGGGGGCAGGATCAAGGATGCAGTCACCTGCTATAAAACAGGACAAGACACCTAAAATAATGGCTCTTTACACCTGGTGTTAGACACTGCATAGTTAAGCCACTTCCTAAAAAAAAAACCCTGATATTACTCCTGGATGGGGCGGAAGGGGTGCCTTTCTGTAGCTCACCACAGACAGCAGAGAGTTTAGATTCAATCCTGTACTGGAGTACATGGAGAGAAGAGAAAAGCACCTCTATGAAACCATGTACAAACATATTCCCCCAAATGTGCGATATTTGGAGCATAGAAAAAA